>BFEA01000035.1:3361239-3378245 GCA_003427395.1 Chara braunii
GAGAGAGAGAGAGAGAGAGAGAGAGAGAGAGAGAGAGAGAGAGAGAGAGAGAGAGAGAGAGAGAGAGAGAGAGAACCTTGAATACAGCTCTCGGAATGAGTATGTACGAATGACCAAGGGAACACTCTGCACTCAGTCTGGGGAAGTGGAAGGGCTGATGAAGCGCCTACGATGTAATTTGTTTCGTTATAATAACGCTCCAAATTACATTGTTTATTACAATTTCTCAAATCTGACAGCTATGGAGATCAGATTCAGTCAATAGGGTCGTAGTCTCAGTATATTGTCCTATGCAGAACTGAAGAGTCGTGAAGACAGCATTATTGTAGCGAACATACCATTGCAGCTGACTTTCGACCAGTCACATAGATCACCACCTTGGTTGTCACTCTCTCCCCCTTGTCAGTTGTGAGTGCTAGATGGCCAGTTGTCTCTCTCTCAATTGCCACCGCCAAGCACTCTGTGTGGAATTCCACCCCTTTGGTTGCCAGCTGTGCCCTTGCCTGCAACCAAACATCGCCAGTCAGTGCCCTCGCCAGAGAACTCCAGATATAAAGTTGCAAAGCCTGCAATAGAAAAGTTCTGCACAGAAAATCATTCTTTCCAGTCCTCGTATAATCTTTTTTCTTCCTTACACCTTTATAACCTTGTGGGTTATGGTAAATAAACAAGGAGGCCAATGGAACACACAGGTCAGGTTGGGCCATGCCTGTCCACCAAGGATGAGACTCATCCTCACCCGTGCTCACCCTTCTTCTCCATCTCAAACACACATGAAATATGTTCACAAATAGAGCTAAGAAGAAGATAAATACAGAAAAGAACGGATGAGATACCTGCAAGAACAAGAGAATGTCAACTGCCTTCTTTCAGTCCCCCCTTACTCAGAACATAAAGAAAAGCTCAAAAGACAGTTCAAATCATGGCTACCATGCGGACATCCGGACGGGCATCCAGATGGTCTGGTGTCCGGTGTCTGCATGCCGGACCGTAGGAGGCCCGTCCGGAGCGGGCCGAAACCCGAAAAATAAAAAAAAATAGGGGGTGCCCTGGACCTGTTCCTCGGGTCCAGGGCACCCCCCTAAAATTGTTTGGTGGAATTTTGGGGCCGGTATCGGTCGTTTAGGGCGCCCGGACCGGATCCTTTTTGTCTTCTCTAACTGCACCCTCAGCCGGTGCCTGCAGTGTAGTGCAGACCGTTGGCGGGTCGGGGAACTTTGAGAATTGCCGCCCGGCCGCCCGCCATTCGAAGCCATCGGCATCGAGGGCATTGTAGCGAGGCCATCATCAGAACGCAGTGAAAATGCACACACACACACACACACACACACACACACAAAGAGAGAGAGAGAGAGAGAGAGAGAGAGAGAGAGAGAGAGAGAGAGAGAGAGAGAGGGTCGCTGCAGGATCCTCCATCGCGCTCCACTGCAAGGTCGACATCAGTCGCGCGGTCGTCATCGGGCTCCTCCGTCAGGTCAGTTCCCTCTCTCTCTCTCTCTCTCTCTCTTCCTTCCATGCTTGCCATTCGTTTAGGTGTTTCGGGCGACCCTGCACTAGGAGATGACTGAATCCTACGCTAGAAAATCCCTGCACTAGGAGATGACTGAATCCTACGCTAGAAAATGGAAAGATACATTGCATTGGTGCAAGGAGAAGGGAGGTTTGGAACATGGGGGAGGCTCAGATGAAATCGCTGATTCTTTGCAATGAGGAGGAGGGAGGCTCGGAACAAGGGGGGTGGAGGTTCGAAAGTTGCGGGATGGAGGTTGGGAAGAAGGGGGAGGGAGCTTTGGAAGAAGTGGGAGGGTGGTGCGAAAGAAGGGGGAGAGACACTCGAAAGAAGGGGTGGGGGGAGGACCGGAACAGGGGAGGGAATCTGATTGGATTCCCTCATCTATTCCGAACTTCCCTCCCCCTTTCTTTGAAATCTCCCTCCCCCTTCGTTTGAAACCTCCCACCCCCTTCGTTGGAAACCTCCCTCCCCCATGTTTTGAGATGGTTGCTTGTTTTGAATCTTTATGAGTGGTTCTTTTTATTCGTTCACAAACTTGTCATTCTATGAGCAGAGAATCGTGGTTCTTCCTATTCGTTCACAAACTTACCATTCGTTGGTTCTTTAAACTTCCTTTTATTCGTTCACAAACTATTCAGAATCGCGGTTCTTTCTTTCTTTTTGTGTGAAGGACTGTTTCTGTTAAGAGGGCAAGTTTCTCTTCTGTTACAGCTTGCTTGTCTTTCTGATCTTGTAACTCCTTATGCAGCCTTGCACCTTCTGCCTGCAGCCTTTTCCTTTCATCTAATTCCTGCCGTTTCGTTGCTAACATTTTGCTCTGCAGTTCTGTACGTTTTTCCTCAAGCAAAAGATATTTTTCTCTTTGGTCTGCAATGGATGCCAACTTTGCAAGAATTACATCTCTTTCTTCCTCTGTCTCCTCTACACGATCGCTGGAGTATGCATACTGGTCATACCAATCCAGCGGCTTGACCTCAAGTCCTCCACTTGTCTGACTAGTCTCACCTTTTTCCGTCCGCCATCTGATGAGCCTGTCATCGGCAGGTTCATCTTCTTCTTCAATTGTTTGCAATTCCTCCTTCAACTGTTTTTCCATTTTTTCTTTCATTTCCCTTTTTAATCTTTCTTCTTCCAGTTGGATTTTCTTCTTTATCTCCTCTCCTTTCTGTCTTCTTCATCTTTCTTTTTCTCTGCCTGCCGACGATCGATTTCTGCCTGTTCAGGAGGCGTGGGCCCTGGCTTCACGGGCACCGGACCTCATCATCATTCGGGACGAGCATGTTCTCCCAAACCCCGGAGGAAAGAAGATTCTGAAGAGGAGGCCCAATAAAACAGAAAGGGCCAGAATTCCCTGCATGGGGAAGTCATCCATGGTGGCTGACGCCACAGGTGGTCCTCCACCGCTCCACCAAGATACTTCCCTTAGGTGCCACTAAACTTAGCCTGAAGTGGATGAGATACTATGCTTGTTTTTTTTTTTTTGACCTCTGAGAATCGCTGCTTTTACAATAACGAATTTCAAATAGCAAGGAACTCAATAAGACTTTTTTTTTAAAAAAAACACTGCTGGTCTCCTTCTTAATTGGTACCTTTCTTTCTTTCTTGCTGATCTGGATGTCTTCTTTTTCCTTTTATTAACCCTGCTTGTCTGTCCTCTTGCGCAGGGGGTACTGGAGTGTGTACTTGTCAGATGCCTGGACAATGCTGTATCACACTACTACTACTGCCCAGCTTGGACCTTATGTTGTAACTGCTATCTGGGTGGCAATCAACCACTACAACCAGTGTTCCCCCCCCACCTTTACTACCTCCTACAAATGTCAATTCAGAGGGGTAAAAGAGAAGACCACCAGGACTCTGACCACTGCTACTTTGAGTGTGACCAGACACTTGTATCCTGACTCTCAGACCGGACCTTAGGTAGACAGCAGCAGCAGCGACCACCAGAGAGGGAAAGAAGTAGAGTACACACACACACACAGCCAGGTAAGGGGAATGGAGGTCCTCTCTTTTGAAGCAATCGTCGATGAAGCTCCTCGTCGCTCCGCACTCCAACACTCCAGGTAAGTCATCTTCTGCCCCTTCCTCTTCGGCTTACTTCTCCCCCTATCCCAATCCACCTCTCTCACAACTCTACCATCACCAGCATCATCTTCAAGCCAGCGTTCTCTTCTTCTTCTCGCCAGCCTTACTCATGCCAGCGTAGTGAGTGCAACAAGCATCTGCTCTGATACCAAGTTTGCAAGGGACCTGTCTGTCCTCCTCTTGCTGGAGTGTATCACAACACACGCATGGACAATGACTCACACAAGAGATGAAGCTCACACATAGTCCAAACGAGATGGGATAGAACCAAGATGCGCAGCTCAATTTATCGTTAACACATTATTATACAAGAGTATATCGGGATCCAAAGTTCAGCGCCGAACATTATCACGAGTATCTTCCTTCTGTCTCACGAATGGGGCCTGGCTCAGCCAGCGCCATCATCAGAACTCAAGTACAGCGCACAACAGGTAAGTATCCACCTACCCCGCTCTCTCCCTTCTCTCTCTTTCTTGAATCTCAATCTTGGTCCTCTTGTCCCACCATACATGCACACTCCTTCTACGAAGATCTACTTTGAATGCTACTCACTGTAGACTAATTACTAACCCATTACCTATACTAACTAGCTGGTGCAGCTATGGCTGCCACTTGCAAGCCAGCGCCCAGCTCTCTTCCACCTCTCAGCGCARCTTCTCCTCCAGCGCTAACCCARCCAGCTAGCGCACAAGTGCACACAGCACTTCCACGCCAATATGCCAGTGGGAATCTGATGTCAAGGGAGGCTGGCCTATTGCTTTATACTGCTGGCCTCCCCTGGCGAGGTCTGCATTGGTCTGTATTGGCACTTTGGGCCTTCTTCAGTCCCAGACCCATGCATATGTGTGTGTCCCAGTATTTTCCCCTCAGGGTCTGCTGCTGCTGCGGCCATCTGGCCTGGATTTCGGACTGGGTGTCTGAAGCTAGACCCCCTATTCGACTTAGACAGAACTGGGAACCTGCCCTTTGACTTCCTTTTGGACAGACAAACATTCTGCACGAACAGACACTCATACTTCACGAACAGACACATCTCTTGCCTGAACAGACATGACCTGCGCACCACCTGGACGAACAGATGAGACTCCCAAATCCAAACATTGCAGCTGTTCGTACAGGGCACAACTGTGACCTTTGACATTAGCTTTTACTTAGCTAGGATGTGACTTTCGACCCAGAGAACATGTCCTTTGATCTGCTTTCACGAGTTGGGCCCTGGCGGGTGACCCCTCTATGCTGCATTTGCCGAACAGCGTCTGAATCGGGTAAAAGGCCCTTTTATCTGTGTTGCGTAGAGGCCACTATTCTTCGCCATCTGCTCCTGATTTCCGTCGAATCGCGGTTCTTTCTATTCTTTTCATTCGTTCACAAACTTATCAAGATTCTATGAGCAGAGAATCGTGGTTCTTTCTATTCGTTCTTTTAACTTTTCATTCAGAACTTGGGATTCTTTGGTGGTTCTTCAGATACTTTTATTCATTTGCAAAGTTTTCGTTCACTTTCAAAGTTCACATTCGTTTTCAAACATCTGCAAACTTTTCTTTCGCTTTCAAGGTTTGGAAGCAGGTTCGGAAGGAGGGGAAGGCAGGTTTGGAAGAAGGGGGAGGGAGGTTCGGATGAAGGGGGAGACAGGTTCGGAAGAAGGGGGGGGGGAGACGTTCGAAAGAGGGGGGAGGGAGGTTCGGAAGAAGGGGAAGGGAGGTTCGAAACATGGGGAGGGAGGTTCGGTATGCCAGGGAGGGTGGTTCGGAAGAAGTGGGAGGTAGGCTGGGAACAACGGGGATAGTTGAATGTCAATGAATGATCATTTATGTTTGCTACACGTGCCACCAGGTATGTCTTCGTAGGTCTTCCCTCCCAAATCAGACGATGAACATGCATCGAGCATGGATGATACCCTCTGGAGTTTTTTTTTTTTATTATTATTTCCAATCCAGACCAATTCGGACATGATGATCCAGAACATCCAGACCAATCCGGACATGGTCCGGATTGGTCCAGTGATCTGGACGTCCAGATCGCGACCGGACCGACCGGTGGTCCGGGTCCGCGGTAGCCATGGTTCAAATTGTTCAATTCAATTGCAGGACCAGGTTAGACAGACAAACATCCAACAAAGCAATACCCTTACTGTGTCCTGAAAAACAGAGCTCTGTCCGCCAATCACAAGTTTGCCCCACTGACAATCCAACTGGAATCTTCTAGCGGAAACTAGATGACATGCTGTGGCTTCGCTCACAGACAAAAGCATGATGGGTACTGGATTTGCAGTGGTGCCTGCTGCTTGCTGCTTGCTGGCCTGGCCAGGCGTGTGGGGGGGCGCAGTAGCTTGCCTCTGGCCCCAAGTGTCTGCGCCGAGGCCCAATTTCAGATACTGGCCTGCACTCGTGCAATTAGGTACGTCCTGGCAGCCACCTAGCCTCCAAGTCTTTGCAGCATTCTCATTGGCTCGCGACTCATGTGTGACGACAATGCTGCTTCCTCATTGGCCAGCGGCCAGTCCGTGATGTGTCGGCCTCACACAGCGTGTGCCCAGGGCGCAACAACCTGAACCCTGGGCTCAACTGTACCACTCATCCCTTTGCTTCTGAAAAGAGCCTGGAGGCTCACGTTGCTCTGTACCAACTGGCGTGCTGCAACTGCCTGAGTACCCAGATATGGAAAAATGTCAAAAACAGGCCGCATCTGGATACTCAGGCCCGCCTTCACTTACGGCAAGCACGGGCTTGCTAGGAGCCGCAGCCCAGAACACTTGCATGTCTGATAAGGGCCCCATGAGGGCTCATTCCTCGCAGTCATCTGATTGCTTCTGGATTCGAACTTGGATCTGTATTTCAACAGTTGATGGGTGTACCAAATGAGCTAGGCCGGTTGGACTGGACAAATGGTTTTTCATTTTTTGTTTTTTTTCCAGTCTTTTGACGGCTATGCGAGGGTTTGACCCTCGGCATATGGCCCTGCAACAGGCGTGTGCCCGCCCTAAGTGAAGGCGGGGGCCTTGAATCTGAACGAGCCCTGAACTCGTCAATTTTTGCAAATCTTGGTCGGCCCCAGACAGTTGCCGCGTGCCAGTTGGTTACATCCGCCCTGCATGTGAGAATGGGAGCCTTCCAGGCCATTCTAGCAACGTGGTCAAAGCAGGGTGCATCGCACGTTCGTGCCTGGGTGGTTGGGGATGCCTAACCAATTCGGTCCCAGGCCACTGTCTGAACGGGCCTGGGCGCAGACACTTCGGCCGAGACTGAAGCTACTGGAAACTCGGTCTCACGTGGTGGTGGGCCGGTGGCAAGGCAAAGCGCCCGACACTTTCCATATAGGAGAGGGCTGGGCGCGAGGGCAGACATTTGGCACTTGCAAGCGCATGCTGAGGTGCTGGTGCGCTAGTGTGTGCACGGGCGCGTGCGGTCGTGCGAGAGGTGCAGGGCGCTGCTGAGGGCAGCGTCATAGCCAGCCCCCATACCCGGGCTTGACTTGGTCGATAGCCAGTGGAGGTGGTGGTGGTCTTCGTGCATGGAGGTAGAAGTGGGTAGAGAAGACGAGGGAGAGAGAGGGAGAGAGAGATGAGGATGATGATGTGACGGCACGTACCTGGTCTTGGCAATAGTCTACAAGGGTCGACATCTTCATGTACTTCGGTTCTGCTGCTGACATCAACAGTTGCATAGTCAATTTGTAGGCTGGTAGTAGCAGCCTGGTCGTAATCTGGGCGCTCAGGAGGAAGGGCTCTGGATACTTGTGCTGGTGATGGCGAGAGTATGCTCTCGTTGACACTCGAATTCAGTGTTTTTGTTCTCCATTGGTACAATATCGGTGCAATTCTGCTTTCTGGACAGTTTCGGACTTCCTGGCTTTCAATGTGATTTTGCAATCTGGAATCTGTCATTTCGTTATTGCTCATTTTCCTCGCAGTTACTTTTGTTTTTTCTTTTTGTTTGGACCCGCAGGTGTGCTGTCAGCTATTGCTGGACAAAAAAGTGGCGTGCAGCCAAGCACATGTGACTTTGCCATTTGAAATGGCTGGCTCTGGATACTTGTGTTGGTGATGGCGAGAGTATGCTCTCATTGACACTCGAATGCAGTGTTTTTGTTCTCCATTGGTGGAATATCGGTGCAGTTCTGCTTTCTTGACAGTTTCGGACTTCCTGGCTTTGAATGTGATTTTGCAATCTGGAATCTGTCATTCCGCTATTGCTCATTTTCCTTGCAGTTGTTTTTCCTTTTTGTTTGGACCCGCAGGTGTGCTGTCAGCTATTGCTGGACAAAAAAGTGGCGTGCAGCCAAGCACATGCGACTTTGCCATTTGAAATGGCTCCCCGCAGACCCATTTACTGTTCACCACCACCCCTGTACCGGGCCATAGATGACCCTGCATTTTCACTGCAGGTTTACAACCACGAGTTTGGGTGGGGAGGAGAAGGGGAGAGACTGGTGCTTTAACTGGTGGTTTAATCCAAAACCTGACACCCTCAAGACACTGATATCCAGCCCCGGACTTCCAGAAAGTCCGCCTGGTTGTCCAGACGTCCGGATTGTAACCATGGCATATATTATGACTGATTACGATTGACTGTTTCGTCGGGTTTCCACCGACTCATCAGGAGGATGAACCTCTACAGTCTCACTGAGATCTTTCGCTGCACATTATTTAGACTTCAACGGTCCAACGAACATAACGCACACAGTCCCCTGCCCGCAGGTAACCCATGGCTAGTCACAGAAAGCTGTCCTGAACATATTGTTTTATGGAGGCCATATCCTGCTTCATTTCCATACGAACAATGAGTGTGACAGAACAAACATGCAGCAACAAAATACTACATCAAAGATCCAAGCCATCACACATCTTTACACCTCGTTAGTCGGAACAGAATCACAGGATGGCCATTACAAGATTTCGCCAAATGGCCCTATTTCAAGTTAGGGCTTGATAGGCACACACCTAAAGCCCAACCAACTACTCCAGCAGCCGCAGCTGGAACAGGAAGCCAACCACTGGACTCAGAATTCACCTGAGGTCCAGAGGCAATTAGTTCACTCAGCTGTAGTCTACGTGGGTAGAATTATCACTTGAGACTTAGTCAATATCAGTCCATGACTCCCATACTGAGGATTCAACGGCCAAGATAAGGCACACCAATGATACCCACCTCCTCATCGAAACCACGAAGCACCTTTGGCTGCCTTTGCACGACGTGTGTTTCTGTTCCCAGCCCATTGAAGAGACAGGCAAACTCGAGTGCAATGTAGCTGTCTCCCACAATGCAGACGCTCTCAGGCACATCTCCAAGTTCCAGTGCTTCATCGCTGGTTATTCCCAGCTCCTTGCCAGGTATATCAGGGATAAATTGCTGCCCACTAGTTGATGTGAGGAGGTGCTTGATTATGCCCTTCCTTTGTTTCGTTTCTTGTCTGTGTAGGATAGACTGCATGCACAGATCGAACGAGATGATCAAGCGGTCTTCAAGTAAGTTGTGTCCGCATGCATAGTTTGAAGGAGATGACCAATCGGTATTCATGTCAATTCAGGAGGAGGATAAACAAAGGGTAGCTGAGAGAAAGACAAATAGCAGAATTCAGGAAATAAAAGAAGGCAAGAAGTACAGCAGTGGAGAACAAAAGACAAGCAGGAGAACGCAGGGAATACAAGAAGACTGAACAGAGGTCCAAAGCAGCCGAAGACCAGCTCCTAAATAATGGCTTGGGCAGTGTAACCAGGCACTGTCCCTAATATGGTAGTGTCATAAAGTAACTGGCAAAGTAACTATGTTTAGGAAATGTAATGTGACAAAAATAACACTAAGGAAGGACAGAAGGCAAGATAAATCAGAAGAAGACTCACTCAAGTCTCAAACTCTTTCCCCCCCCCCCCCCCCCCCCACCCCTCTTTTTTTCTCTTCCTTAAAAGTCCTTCCTTCCTTCCTTCCTTCCTTCCTTTGCCATTTTCATGCATCCTGATCGTGACGATAGTCAGGGGATACATCCACTAGGACTATTCCTACCAAGCTCTGGATGTGATTGCGGTCAGATGCATCCAGATCTGGCTGTAATTGCCGTCAGATACTTTTAGAAAAGTGGTAGTGTGAGTATGACGTCAGTAGTTATGGTCCATCTATATTCAACTCGTTAGAGAATCCGCACCGACCATCCCAGCTCACACCTACCCTGACAGATTAACATTTTGGTACACAGTGTACATCACAATACTGCTGTGGTCACAATAATAAATACTAGTGATCAATGGAAGTTATCATTCCGAACTTACATATGAAGTCGCAAACATAACAATTCACAATTCAACCCTGACACTGCTCCAGGACCATCACGAACCCTAAAGTCTTATGTCCACTAACAATTCCTTTTCAAAGTAACAAGAGGAAAAGGGCAGCCTTGTCTGCAGTCCTAGTTTCAGCTTTCGCACACCTCTCTCGAGATGCTATTGAGGTAAAATACCAAAGTCGAATTAAACCACCAGTACTTGGCCCAGCTATCGACCGCGGCGCTTCCCTTCACGCGCCGCGTCTGAAGGGTTTCGGGGTACCGGACCACAATGGCTGGAAGCGCCAGCCAAAAGAAATTTGAAACGACGCCCTGCCGGTTCGGCAAAACTTGGCAAGGGGGTCGGCTGGCTCGGCATTGATAGCTGGGCCAAGTACTGGTGGTTTAAAGAACTGCAGTCCAAGTTTCAGCTTTCATACGCATCTTTGAACATGCTATTGGGGTAAAGTTTTAGCGGATGTCCTTCGGGACATCCGTTAAAATTGGAACGATACAGAGACGATTAGCATGGCCCCTGCGCAAGGATGACACACATAAATCGAGAAATGGTCTAAATTAAAATAATAATAATAATAATATTATATTAATAATTTCAAAAAAATTTAAAATACCAAAATTGAATTCCAGAACTGCATCCAAGTTTCGGCTTTGACACGCATCTCTCAATATGCTATAGGGTAAAATACCAACAAGGAATTAAGACACACAGGCTTCACTCAGAAAGATTCATGGATGTACCTACCTTGCACTTTGCCATACAAATAGGACAGATCAAAGCAATAGACATCGCATCCAGTTATCCCCAACAGTCTACATTACTCGAAAATATTCTTGCATAAATACCCCACAACAGGTCTGGATTCCAGACTCTGGAATGAATTTTGAGGTACAGGCTGCAAGCTACTATCAAGTACGAAAGACTACAATGATTACGATCTGTGGGGGCACTCAGCGCATGTGGCTGAATGGTACACACATTTTACTGTTCACTAACAGATCAGGAGTTCAAGTCCTCCGATGGAATCAGATGGATATGATAATCTTAGGGCCTAACGGCCCTAACCCCTCAAAAACAAAACAACCTGATGGAGCTTGAGTGACCAGCACAGCTGGCAATCTTGAAACAACCTGAGCAAACGAAAGCCATGTAGTTAAGGAAAGAACAGCTACAACACATGTCATCATATCCCAGCAGCTTTGAGCTCAAGCCTGCCAAAGGCCAAAATGACGCCTAAGTTGACTAGGTGGGCCGTAGAGATAGACCAGTACGACTTTGAGCTCAAGCCTGCCAAAGGCAAATACAATGTAGTTGCGGATGCTCCAAGTAGGAGATCAGACTACTTTGGAGCTATAGTTCACCATCTGGATATAGGGAGCGACCTACAGGGTAAAGTTAGACAGGCGTACGCGCAGGACCCCATTTATGGTGACCTCCTCAAGAGAGTTAAGGAGGCCCCAAAGACTGAACCAGATTACCGCACTACAGAGGGGTTGTTATTTGAGAAGACTAATGTAGTAGACCGTCTGTGCATTCCTAACAGCAAGGAGATCCGTAGTTTGATCCTGGGGGAATGCCACGACACAGAGGGACATTTCGGTTGGCAAAAGACTCTAGCCAATCTAATGCATGCGTACACTTGGCCAGGAATGAAAGATGACTGCATAGAGTATGTCCGCAGTTGGAAAGTACGCCAGAGAAACAAGAGTACTACGCGTGTCCCTCTAGGTTTTCTCAGACCCTTGTACATTCCTGATCAGCCAGGAGATTCAGTGTCCATTGACTTTATGTACGCTGGCGTCAAGAGTAGGCATGGTAAGAGCCAAGTCATGGTCATAGTTGATAGATTCAGTAAGTATGCTGTTTTTGTTCCTTTGCCTGCAGAGGCACGAACTGAGCTAGTAATTCAGAAGTTTTTCGACCATTGGATTAGTGATCACGGGATTCCGCTATCTATAGTTAGCGATAGAGACACCCGATTCACTAGCCAAAACTGGCAGGAACTAATGAAAGTCTACGGATCGAAGTTATTGATGTCGTCTGCCCGTCAGACTAACGGTCAGACTGAACAGATGAACAAGATCCTGCAGCAAGTTCTGCGCATGTACATTAGGCCAGATCAAGTCAATTGGGATGAGATGTTGCCCAAGGTAGCCAGTGCGTACAACAACAGCGTGCACTTGTCCACCTGTCGCACTCCCAACGAGTTGCACAAGTCCTTTAGACCACGCAGTCCGTTTGAGGGACTTAACCGGGACCAGGTTCACAGGCCACCGCCCGGTACCAGGGAGTTTGCAATACAGCACGAGAAAGAGCTAGCTACAGTCGTCGAGAACCTCAGGAAGGCCCAGCACAGAATGAGCAAACATCTTTCCACCCCCACAAACGATCAGATATACCTCTTTTGGCAAAAGGATCGGTGGATGCTTTAGATCAACCATACAAGCAAAAATTCACAACTGGCCAATCCTGGTTAAACTCTCACAGGTGTATTTGTTTCCAATGATTGATACACAGTTATGAAGTTATGAAGTTATGAAGTTATGAAGTTATGAACTGGTAGTAACATTTTTCCAATCCGTACCTGTCTAATTCTGGGCAAAGAATCTTGCAGTTGCATGGCTTTCGATTGAGATCGCTGTGAGCTGGCACGAACAGCCATTTGATTATTCAAATTTGGTCGACTGCCCATTTCAATGCTCACTGAAGCCAGGCCCTCCCAGTAAGCGTGTGCACTGCTTGCGCTCTGACTCCACTCGCAGCCTTGTGCTCTTACTATAAGCCCACTTTGTGCAGCTCGAGTAGATGAATGCTAGTTTACTATGGGGCTGCGGCACCGAAAGAACCCCTACCCTTGCCAACCGTGCAGTGAGGGGAATTACCACCTGACCCCTTGATTTCACCTTCTCTTTCGCCCTCCTGCTTCTTGCTTATGCGTGGGTAATTTACCAAACCTCATCCTTCACTCCATTCAGACATTTATGCAACTAGAGAGCAACCATTGGGATTCATTAGCTTCTCCACATTTTTCAGGAAAAAACAAAAGGCCTGGCCCCTGAGTGCACTGGCAATTATGACATGACTGTTGGTTTTCCCATGAGGGAGGCCCAGCGTACCTTTCAAATTTCTACTTCTTTTTCATTTCTTTTTGTGGATGTTTCCCCTCTTCTCTCGAAGAACGTCATTAATACCCATTACCATTGTCCGCCGCATGCCACCGAGCACTGGCCAACTGTGTACTTGATTATTTGCTGCAGTGCGGGTTCAGACTATTATTTCCCCCAGCATATTCCCAGATAAGCATATACCCTTTTGATTTTCCTTTTCCCCTGTTTGAATTTCAGCATCCTTGATTTACAACTCTAACAGAAACATTGACAAATGTGCTGTTCCTTGCACTTTTTTTTTTTTTTTTTGTCCCTGGATGGCTCAATTCGGCACAACAGCAGGTGATGTTCCTTGCTTTCAAGTTCTTTATATCCAACAAAATCCTAGGCTTTCAAAGAGTTGGATCCTACTGATACTCACTCTTTCTGTGTTAAACTGGCATTCCTGCACATACAACAAATAGCGCACCAGATCGTCACCAACAGTTCAAGTACCCCCTTTCCCCGAGCCATCCAACTCTAGACAAGACCTTAAAGGAGAAAAAATGTGAGTCCAAACTGGGCTCATGCAAATTCTGCGAACAGCAATACTGATGATAGCAGGGCTGGTCCCGACCGGGCGGTTGACCAGCCCGGCAGGCCCCCGATCATCCCAGTGCATCATGCTGGGGGAGGGGTACCGGGGATTTTTGGACGTCCCCATGCCCTCCCAGCCTCCAGGAGGGCCGCCGTCGTTTTGAAAAAATGGATCGTATCAACCCCTCATGTTCGAAAGAACGCGTGGCAGATCTCCGCCGGCGACCTCCGCAGATCGCTGGCGGAGATCTGCCACACGTTTTTCCGAACATGCGGAGTCCGATAGGCCCTGTTTTCTGAATTTCGAAATGCGCCTGATTTCGGCCGCTGATCTCGAGATCAGTGGTCGAAATCGGGCGCATTTCAAAATTCGAAATGCACCACCCAACCTCCACTCCGGCCCACCCTGTTCCCACTCCATTCCCCCCACGCCCCCACTCCGGCCCATCCCCGCGACAAGGTTGACGTCGCGTTCATTCCAGCCAACATCGACCTTCCTGCTGAAGCCCGCTACGTGCAAGCTCGCCATCACGAAGTGGCACACGACACACCCCATCACCACGAAGTCACATCATCCAAGTGTAGGGCCTTAGTTCTTTTGTTTTGCTTCTTCTTCATCTTCTTCTTCTTCTTCTTTCTTTTTCTTGTTAATCTGTTTCTCTTTCTTTCTTCTTCTCCTTGCCAGTTCTTGGTCTTCACTCTTCTTCTTCTTCTTCTTTTTCTTCTTCGTGGGGTTCTTGGACCGGGAGAGAGAGAGAGAGCTTCTCCCCCCACCTCTTGCACCTAAAATGTTCAGTCAAATCCCCTGATCCACCTCCTCCTCCCCCTCTCCTCTTCTTCTTTTTCATCTTCTTCATCTTCTACTTCTTTCTTCTTCTTCTTCTTCCTCTTCTTCCTCTTCCTTCTTCATCTTTTTTCTTGGGAGAGAGAATAAGAGAGACCCCCTCCTCCTCCTCCTACTCCCCCTACTAAAGCGCTGTCTCCTCCTCCTTTGCCTCTTCCTTTCTTCTTTATCTTCTTCGTCTTTTCAGCCACCTCCTCCTCCTCTTCATCTTCCTTCATGTTCTTCTTCTTCTTCATCTTTTTCTCGTCCTCCTTTTTAGTCAGCTTCTTGGAGTTGGACAGAGAGAGAGAGAGCCCACCCCCCCAAACTACAGCGTCGTCTCCTCCTCCTCCTCCTCCTCCTCTTCTTCTACTTCTTCTTCTTCGTAATCTTCGCCTCTTCGTTTCTTCTTCATCCTCCTCTTCTTCTTCTACTACTTCTTCCTCGTCTTCTTCTTTTTCTCATCCTCCTTTGTAATCGGTTTCTTGGAGTTTTAGCGAGAGAGAGAGCACCCCCCAGGCCCCCAAGCCCTCCCCCCAAAAAAATCTCAACTTCAAAGTTTTATTGCAGGTTGCGACAAATCACCGGGATTGCAGTTAGAATCCGCTAAAAAGAAAGAAAAAGAGAAAAAATCGGCATTTTGTTTATAAAACCGGTTTTCAGGTGCACCCCCCCAGGCCTGTCTGGCCTTGGTTGGACCGGGCCAGCTGAACCAGCCGGTTGCCAGCCCAGCCCTGGTGGATAGGGCCTGATGAGGCCATGATCTCAGATCCATTTAGGAAGTTAAAACGCAGACAACTTCCACTGTCTGGCTATGCCTGCAACGAAAAGATGATGCAATAAAATCTTCAGAGAATCCTCATGCTGGCACTTCACTGGACATAAGAACTGCAATTACAGCCAAATGATGTCAAGAAAGTACTTCTCTGACTACGCTGCATTGACGTCAAACCAAATGTCATAGCCATCAACGTGCAGATCCCACAGCCATGAGGTCACATGATTTTTGGAGATTGGCTCGACACCCTTATTGTCGGTGCTATGCTAGCTTCCCCATCGTTTCACCCCGAGCTTAGAAATCTCCTTGAACAATAGATAGAATCACCTCTACATCAGACGACATTCCTCAATGGTTGATGCTATCCCAGTTCAGGACTCCCAGCACAGCTTAAACCACATGTCAATGTGTGATCATGAAAATAACATGCAATTTCTTATCAGGGTTGCCATGACAGATCCAGACCAAACTTTGATCTGCGCTAGCCCGACATTCCAGAGTGTTTCGAGGGTGTTCCCACCCTAAATTGGTTGCATGTTTTGTGACCCTTGACCGCATACAGAGGGCCATATGCAGATCAAGCATCTGCACAAGCCAGAGCAGCGCGTTCATTACCACCAACCCGTACTGCAAAACACAATGGTACCTATGATCGCCCAATCTCCAGTTCCTAAAGGAATCTGAAACAAACGGTGCAAAACACAACAGGGGTGGAGCAGTTGTAAATCCTCTCAATTGGGTAATAATCAATGATGTTGTCTCTCGATCTCTCAACCATACCCGGGAGATGCCTTGAGTGAGAACATCTGATGTAAGGGAAGCTAATCTGGTTTCCAGTACTTAAATGCGAAAAACAGAAAAAGGAGGAGAAGAACCTGAGACAGTGAGATTCCCCTTGGACTTCACAGTCCTTTTCACCCATTTACTGCCTCCCAGGCTATACTTCCTCTTGCCAACCTCAGTGGGGTATCTTTGGCCTTCAGCCATTTATTCAAACCACCACTACTCTGAAACTATTTTGTTGAACCTGCCTCTATACAAACCATGGAGAGGTTGAGCCTTGGCTGTCGGTGGCAAGAGCCTGACTTTTCATTTCAGAGTGGGCCCATGCCATCAAGATCAGGACCCAAGGACAAAGATCAGCGGTCACAGTTTCCTCCGTGGCTACCACCACTGCCACTAGACTGCCTCGTGGCCCAACTTTATGGCGGTTCACTCCAGGGAGGCTACCAAAGGCAGTGGTCTTTTGACCCCTTGACAGTCTTTCACCTGAACGAATCTGAACTGAGGGAGTTCTTACTACATGATGGCAGTTGGTATGTGGGTCACATTTTAGCCTACAAAGCTCAACAGAAAGAGACAGGATGGGTATTGTGACTGCATCACAAACCAAACAGCTTCCACCAACACATTGATACAATTGTGTCGCCTGTTTTCAATATTATTAGGTTGAAAAAGAGCACAATGTCAGGAAAATGAGCAATTTGAATGACTACATAGTACAAACCAAGTAGCAGCATTCCATAGAAATCCAGATAGCTGGGGACATCGAAGCTGAATGACGGGGTTTTCGCGACTGCGCCGCCGGTGAGCGCACGACTGCGCCAACGCGCCCAACCCGGGTTCCACGAAGGCGGCGTGACTCCGCCATCGCGCGGCCTCCGACGAGGCCTCCATCGCGCGGTCACTCTCGAAGCAACCCGTGAGTCAGCCATCACGCAGCCAAGCGCGGAGGCCGACATCTCGACTTGAAGTCTCGGCGAAGAAATCAAGGGAGAGAGAGAGAGAGAGAGAGAGAGAGAGAGAGAGAGAGAGAGAGAGAGAGAGAGAGAGAGAGAGAGAGAGAGAGA
>BFEA01000035.1:3411829-3423828 GCA_003427395.1 Chara braunii
AGTTAGTAGTGAGTGTGTGTGTGTGCTCGAGTGTTAGAGTGATGCGTGTGGGATATCCAGGGTGATCCAGTGTATGTGAACAGTGAGATGTTTGTGCGCTGAGGTCGCCATAGCCAATTGGGAGTGAACTCGTATCTGAAAACCATATCTCTGAGTTTTGAGTGGGCGCATGTCGCCAGTGTGCTGCGTTACTGTTTACATGTGTGAAAAGTGTGTTTGAAAACGAGTCTGTTTGCAAATGGAAGCTCTGCTAGATAATCATCATACAAAGCACTCCCTCCCCTGAGTTTTTTTTTTTTTTTTTTTTTGGACCATTTTTCTCGATTTATGCGTGTCATCCTTGCGCAGGGGCCATGCTAATCTTCTCTGTATCGTTCCAATTTTAACGGACGTCCCGAAGGACGGAATAAAAGTTTTCTCGACTTCTAATGAAAAGAGAAAACAGCTGAAGATCTGTGTCCCCACTACCGCTACAGAGATGGAAGTTCAGATTCTGTAACAAAACGAGAAATAAGATCTCAAACAATTTGAATATTCGACATGCTTGCCATCAAAGGCACCATGTTACATAGCTATGCTTGCTTTTATATACCCCTCACGTGTGTTATTCCACCTCATACATCCAAGACGTACGTATCAGATCTACAAAAAAATTAAGTCCAAGCACGACCCACACATCAGATCTGCAGAACAGTCCACGGATCTCGTGCCAGCACATACTCTCTTGCTAGGTCTCAATCTAACTGACCCCACGATCTCTTGAAGTATTCACAAATAAGCCCTAAGCCTTTTTCGCTGCTGTGTTTGCCTACTCAGTTCACTCAAATAGCATGTACGCATACTCGGGGCTTTTTTCAATCGTATCTGGATGCTCTTTTGCTCAGACACCTCCCATAAACTCCTCATGGAGAATGCCTCTGCCTTTCCCTCCGATGGTACCACCTGCGTTGCTGGCACTGTACATGAGATGAAACTCTGTTATGCAGTGAAATAGTTGACCAGGTACATTGAGATGTGACTGAGGGATGGGCACCCCAGAACATGGTTCCGTCCCTCACACAATCACAGCAATGCAGGTGGTAGTCACAGGTGAGACTGCTGCATTGCGAGGGAGGTCGTAACTGAAAAGAGGTCGCTTTTTGTCACTTGTGTTCAAGCTGGGATCCTCTGCTTCCTCGCATATAATCAAGTAATCTCCACAGAATAACAGGGGAGGAAATCCTACTGGTGCATTTGGGTCGCTTTCAAGGAGCGTCTCTGAAAAAGAGTAAACAAGGTCATATGGCTGGCAAAGTCCATTAGGTTGTCTTATCTCACTGACCATAGCATGCATGCAGCAGGCAGGGTGTTTCACGAGTGTTTGCCGTAACTGTGCAAAGCCCTGTGCTGGGTAGAAATACCCTACGAGCCACATCTCTTTACCTGAGTGAAGTACCCTTTTTTTTTTCTTTTTTTTTTCTTTTTTTTTTCTTTTTTTGAACTTGTTTTGAACTCCATTTGTGGTGGCCTACTTACGAGTTCATAAAAGCAGCCTGAGTGAAGTACCCTGCCTTGGGGCGAAATGCCCTATGAAATACTCTATGAGCCACATCTCTGTCTTGGAGAGACTCACCATTCACATCACTACGACTAACTGTACATGGGGTCAACAACCCCATGATCATTTCCCTGTGACGGGTCCCTTTCCCCCACACCCCCAACCACCCACAAAAGGGTGTCTTTCGAAATGATTTGCTTAGTTCACAAGGATTCCGGTTCCTGAGACCAATGGCCCAGAACGATTTCATTTCTGCTCAGAAAGCGACGTAGAACGGTATCTCGGGGGGATGCTCGTACCGCCCCCTTCAACACCAGTCCTGGGAGTTCAGAAAGAAAAGAAAAAAAGAAAAAAAAAAAGATACAGACACCCAGCCTTTTTCCATTTACTGGAGATACAGTACAACTGTCTCTGTCTGGCCATCTGCATCAAGTTTATGACCCCCTGGTCGGTGGGACCAAGCAGATGCAGGTAGCACAGGTCAATTCAGGCAAAAAGAGAAGAACAGTGTGTTCGAAATATTTTTCCTTCTAATCCAGCTTGCCTTCACAAGCAAGCGAGGCAAGCAAGGAGAACAATGTATTCTTCTTTGGACCATCGCCGATAAGGAACGTGATCAATCTCTTTTCTTTGTTCAAAATCCTTACAAAGGTTCACTCATGCAAGTTCCTTCATTTCACCAGACATCACAAGCACAAATCTACCCCAGACCATTCAGTGAACCATTTCTGCCTTCCATTTTTATGGTTTCATTATTTTCCCTTTCTCTGGTGGTAGGGGGTAAGGATATGGTTCTCCTCTGGCGCATGGTTTCTTTTTTTCTTCTCCTTTTTTTTTCTTTTTTTTTTGTGTGTGTGTGGGGGGGAGGGGGGAGAGGGGGGGGTGCACATGTTATCCACCTGATGTCATTTTGAACATGCATCAATACTAAATAGATATCAGTAATAGCTTAATAAGTTGAGAACTACATTGTAGCTAACTGTCAGTAATCATTGGGGTGGGGTTACCACAAAAAACACTCTTTCAAAAGAACCCCCCCCCCCAGATAGTGCTCAGCAATGATCTGTTCCTGGCTGACGCTTTTTTGGAATCCTCTCACTACCGTTATTAATCTTCGCGTCTTCTGCCCTGCCGAAGCCAGGTGATGGCCCCGGTACAAATGTGTATGTCCTCGTATGGGACGCTAGACCTGATGTCCAGCAGGTGCGGCTTCCCACCAATAGATGGAGCAGAGGCCAACAGACCTACTAGGGGGGGCTGCTTTTACCACCTCCCTAGTAACTCCCGGCGGACTCTTTCGGAGTCTTTTCCGGGAGAGGGGGGGGAGGGAACTGTGTAGAGCTCTGACCTATTTGTGGGACGAACAGCATCAGAAACAACTACTCTTTTCACCCGAATAACAGGCATGGCCAGCGAAGCTGCATCCTCACTGCAATCATCCCAAATATCCCAAATACCGCTATAATGGCCATGCCTTCTGAAAGTGCGAGGGCAAGAGAGCAGATGTCCCACCATTGCTGAACTCGTCTACATGCATAAGGAACCATCATGCAACCTTTGGCCTCGGCTGAAAGGAATGATCCAGGACTCACATCCCCCAACCAAGGTTGCAGTTGCCTGGGTTCTTTGTTTACAAAAAGAGATTGCAAACATAATTTCCAGTTGTTTTGGGGGCACCTGCTGAAGAATTCCAGGTGTTGTTCCCAATTACGATAAAAAGGGACCCCTTCAGGTGATTATTATTCCAAACAAGAGAAGAAAAAAAAACAAAGGCCGGAAGGGTGGGTCGACTCATAGCAGTCCCCCCCTTGTTAAGCGTCTAGTGCCACAAGGGAAAGGCTGTTCATTGCTTTCTCTTTACCACTCGTGCCTGCTTGCTTGCCGGTAAGAACTGATGCCCCCCAGAATAGAAGGGGCTTTGTGTATTAAAAAAAGAAAACTAAGAAATGAAGAATGCAGGTAACCAACAATTTGACCCGGAAGAAAGCGGTACTCATAAACACTAGATGACCTGTTGCGGCTTTGCCCACAAAACAAATATGATCTGTGATGCATTCATCGAAAAGGTACATGACCAACGCTCTCTCTCTCTCTCTCTCTCTCTCTCTCTCTCTCTCTCTCTCTCTCTCTCTCTCTGTGCGCGCGCGCGCGCTCGTATCCCCTCTTGGGCCTATGCGACTCATTGCCAGTACGAGGGTATATGTTTGGATTAAGACATGGCCTGGTTTCGGGCCTAGTAATGTTCCAGGAAACGTTTTTCTCCAGTTTTAAGATATGGCTGGGAATGGGCCTTGGTACTGTTCCAGGTCACTTGAGATTCGGAATGCGGCTTGCAGGGCATCGAATACAGAACCTCTGCTCAGCTACCGAAAGAAATTCTCCTGACCTATGAATGGACGTTATCTAATTTCTTTTTCTCTTTCCTGACTGCACACTATGTCGCTGAATCGCTGTTCACCTCTTGTAAATTGAGTGGATGTCTGGAATTTCTATCCTCACTTTATTGAATGTGATTACTTTAATCACTGCTTGCCCTCTTGTAAGTTGTTTTCCCAAGCGTGAGTTGTTCATCATCTTTATAGAATTGGATACTAACCAGTGGATGCTTGGTTCCGACCACTTGCATTCGTCCTGTTGTCCGACCAGGAAAAGCTCCCATAGATCTCTCTCTCTCTCTCTCTCTCTCTCTCTCTCCACTACATCTATCTTCCCCCTCTCTTCATAGTGCCATTGAGTGTAATACTGGTATCATAGTTGTGTTATACTGGTGTCATACAGTGTCAGATGCTATATCTTCCTCCTCTCTTCCTCCTTCCCTCCTCTCTTCCTCCTTCCCTCCTCTCTTCCTCTTGTCTTTTTCCTCTCTTCCTCCTCTTGTCTTTTTCCTCTCTTCCTCCTTCCTTCCTCCTCTCTTCCTCTTGTCTTTTTCCTCTCTTCCTCCTTCCTTCCTCCTCTCTTCCTCCTCTCTATGTAGTGTCATATAGTGTCACATAGTTCCTATAATGGCATATGTTATATCTTCCTCCTCTCTTCCTCATCCCTCTCATCCTCCTCTCTACATATAGGGTGTCGTACATTTTGATCTTGAAGAAGAGAGCGTATGTCCCGGGGCTATCCTACGGACAGATAAGGGTGGGATCGCCTGCTTCCCGTGTTAACAAATAGCATCTAAGAACGATCAGAATAACAATAAGTACAACCACATGACTAAAAAGAGGGTACTAGGGGGATGTCTAAGGGTAGAGGGGCGCGTGGTGGTCGTACACATACTGATAATAGGCTAGAACCTCCAGGTTGCAATTTCAACGACAATGGCACATATAACAAACAGCACAACAACTTGGGGGGACGGCAATGTGTCCACCTATGGGACTGGTAATAGAATGTCTACACTTAACGCTCAAAGGACTCATACGATACAGTGTCCGACTATGCTTCAATCAGGGTTGAGCTGGGCAAGGTCCTGCTTAGCACTGGTGCCTACAACCGCTGTGTCGTGAGGTCACCTTGTTGACATAACAGGAGGGTGATATTCCTGAGTGGTAAGCACTGGGGTAGGATTGTGGGAGTAGGGGTGCACCAGGGAGAAATATAGAGATTTGAAGGTTGGGAGGGAGTCTCAGGAGGATTAGGGACCGTCTAGATAACCAATCGCCAACTAGCAGAGGTGGCTGCGATATGTCTAGCATCCAGCCTCTACAACAACCTGGATTTATTTATATAAAAAAAAAAAGGAAGCGGTGCCGCATCAGGCGCATCAGCCATCTCCGCCGCATTGGTAAGTCAGGTGCACACTTTCATCATCATTGGTACAGAGTCAAAGCCAAAAAATGCTACCGTTCAGTGCTCTTGCAACATCAAAACCAGATTCTCAATTCCCTACAGAGGCCGGACTAAAGAAGATTTTCATTTTATGAACCTTCGCCTCTGTGACTTCCTAAGCCTGGCACTGCCTCCCTCACAGGCCCCTCGTCTAGGGCACATGGGGTAATCTGGGCAAAACCTTGTATTGTCCTCTTGTCTCGACCTCCAAGAATTAAACTTGCATTACAAAACTCAAAGATCGACGCCGGCGTCCTCACAATTCCACCCGGTATAAGGGCCTACGCAAGGGCTATTTTCCCAAAAAAAAAAAAAAAAAAAGTCCTTATTCAGCTTAGCTTATCGTAAAACCAACCATTAACCAATCAAAATGAATCAGCCTCTTTCCAGCTTACCCTTGCCACACCCTCTACCTCCCTTTCTTTTTTTTTTTTTYTTTTTTTTTTTTCTTTTTTTTTTTTTCCCCATCTACCTCCCTGCTGTCTAGCCTAGTCTAATAGATAGACCTGCCACGGTCTGAACACTGGTTTAGCAACCTCTCACTTCTTTTTTTGGGACCATTTGTCGAGTCATGAGTGTTATCCTTGCGCAGGGACCGTGTTAATTGTACATAATCAGACGCTGGGCTGGGCCTGATTCCCAGCAGGTGGCCCTCCCCCACCAATTGACTGGACCCTGGGGCTTCCCTGAAAGCAGTCGGCTGCTGAAAGTAAGCGGAGTTTCAATCAAAAAAAGAAAAGAAAAGAAAGAGCTTCCCGCCATTGGATTGGGAAAGGAAAAAAAAACGCTTCATGCAGTTCTGCGACCCTTTGTCACGCCGTGCAAGTCACTTACTGGTACACTTTGTGCACAACCCAGTCACGCATCATCTGTGACCCTTGTGTCCCGTCCAAGTGACAAGGACTATTTTGATCTTGTTTTCTCTCTCTAGGAAATATAATGGTGGTGCACAACAAGTGACTATATAATCGGGAAAAAAAAAGATACAGCTCCCATACGTGCTTGTCATGCACAGGATCAACTTTGACTTGAGAAGACCATTGCCCCTCTCACAGAAAACCCAGACAATCCTCCATCCCGGGGGCCAAGTCCCACTAGCGGGGGTTTAGTTTCAAATCCTAGTACAGTGTGACATGAGTGACATACTGTTGCCATCAGATCTACCAGATCCGAAGCTCAGACATAGGCAATTTAGAAGCTTTCAATACAATGTTCAAGAAAATTCAGAAAACCTTAAACTAAACGAAAACAATAGTCTCTTCAACCACAAGTACTTGGCCCATATACAGGCTGTGACCCCCTCCCCGCGACTTTCGGATGCCGTAAAGGCAACCAAGGCCATTGATGAGATTTATCAACGGCGGCCGAACCCCAAAGTCATGGCGCATTAATGTAAGGGGTCTGCAGCCGATGTATGGACCAAGTACTGGTGGTTTAACACTGGCAATGCCCATGCAATCCTTTTCCCACCCAAATGCCCAGGGTCCTCGTTTCTAGCCTAGGAAGCAGCACTCCACAAATGAGGACCCTCTCATTTTCTTCCTTTTGATAACAATGTCTCTGAAGAAATCTTTGGTTAGTATAGTTATCAGATACAGCTGTCACATCTCTCTTAGCCTTTTCTCTCTCCCTGCACAATTGATATAGTTCATCTTTTCGGGCGGCCCACAAATGTAGAGCTGACTTTTTTTTTCTTGGGATGGCCTGCCTGTCGCAAGAATCTAAAACTAAGGGTTGGACCCCACTGGCTGGTGGTAGCCTGGCACCTGGAAAGCAGTGGGCAATTTTCTTCCAAAGTCTTGGCGGAAAGTATTGGGGTCCAACCCTAGACTACACCCCTGCTAGTGGGACTTGGCGCTCGGCCACCACAGTTTCCAAACTACCACCTGCAAACAAAAAACAGGAAAAAAAAAGTACCCCCTGCAGGATGTACCTCAGTGTCTAGAGGACCAGTTGCATGGGGCAGGTGCATGGGTTAAGTACATGGTCTGTATCGAGGCGTGGACATACACGGGTACATTCATCCTTACAGGGCCCATTTATGACACATGTACACATGTTTAGAGATTATAAAAATCTGAGCAAATCAACATCTTGACCGATATGAAGGGCAGGGTGGTTCCTGAAGGGCAGGGTGGTTCCTGAAGGGCAGGGTGGTTCCTGGAGGGCAGGGTGGTTCCTAAAGCCGAAACGGTGACGGCCTTGAGATATTATGGTCAATCCACACCAGGCAATTCAAAAGTACCTTATTTCATTCATCTACTTCCATCTGGACCGGAACTCAGGTCCGTATTTCAACAGTTCATGGGTGTACCAACTGAGCTTGGCCTGCTGCGGTATTCCCTTTTCCTGCAGTGCCAGCGCCAACATCCAAGTGGTTAGTGAACTGCAGGGTGCCCGTAGAGGTAATGTGCTGTAGATGCAGGAAAGCTGAGGAAAGCGCGACACATCTCTGGTGGGATTGCTTAAGAGTCAAAAAGGATTTGGTTATGGTGAGAGAGACAGTGGAAGAAATATGTGGACCCACTGGTTTCATGAAGAGAAACCTTCGCTTTGGATTGAGTTTTACCTCCATTCCCATACGACTTAAAAGGGGTGGGAATATGTGGCAATGGCAAACAGGGCAGGCATTCTACACGTGATTTGGAGGCTAAGGAATGAAAGACTTTTCAGGGGAAAGTTTTACTCCAGTGTTGCTTCGATGGAGAAAGTCCTGTCAAACATCTGACAGGTGATCTGGGCTGCTTGGAGACTTACTCTCAGCTCCCTCAATAGACGTTCAGCCGCAGGTGTTTTTTCTCAACCTGGGCAATCGGTAGGCATTTAGTGAATTCTGCGTGAGGTGGGATAGTCATGGCTCCCTGGCTGCTGAGTCCTAGGCGCCATGAAGAATTACCCCTAGAGAGGCTGGAAAGTTGGACATTCGTTGAAAAGAAGCGGAACAGTGTACTGCATGCAAACCTCGTGAGCTACTGGACCACAGCAAGAACAGTAGGTGCATAGCTTACAATCGCCTGCCTGGCGCTGATCTCGTGTTTCCTGGCACCACAAAGAGTGAAGAGGTCGATTAAGCTTTCAGGTTGAATTTGCTCAGTATGTGCATAGGACGCTGGACCCACTGTCCAGCACGTGCTGCTGCAGCTCCCCCCCACAAATAGATTGGAGTCATCGAAGTCTGTGCGACGTACTAGCTTCCGTACCTGAACGAACTCCTGCAGACCTGAGTCTTGTTATCTGTACTTTTCAATCGTTAATGGGCTTTATGGGTACCCTGCCTTTTTGTTTGCATTGCCGACGAGGCCCTCCTTTTTCAAGATTTGTTGTTCCCCTTTTTTTCCTAAGAATTTTTTTTTTGTGACTTCCGTTCAGTAATCCAAAAAATTACGTAGGAATTACGCGCGCCTAGGTGAGTGCGCTAGGAATTTTGAACGGCAGTTGGGAATTCCAGGGCTTATGGCCGTGCTTCCCTCTGGCATGCCCTTTCTTGCGAATGAATGCTCCCAAATTCACCCCTAAGAACTCTCTGAATTTTCCGTAGGATCTGAATAGGCGTAGAATTTTCCAGCATCTGATCTCACGCGCGGATATCGTTTTGAATTTCTGAATCTTGAATCAGTCCTAGAACTAGGATGGGCGGAACATAACTGTTTCGGTGCATTTTTGTTTTTGTGCAGGCACCATGTATGCAAGCTCTCCCCCCCCCTTACCCTGCTTCATGCTATCCCCATGCCATATCCTTGCCTCCCCCTTCTTCGTGGCTTCTTCTCTCCATCTGTAAATGTTTTCCATCCCCTCTCCCCACGTGCTACTCTCCCGCTCCTTCCCGTCTGAGTCTTGGTCCTTCCTTACACTACTTTTCGTGCCTTCCTTCTTCCCGCCCTCCTCACAATACAGGAACTCCCTGCCAATACCCCCCCAGGTTACTCGAGCCATCAAGTAACATCGTGTAAGGAGGATGTTTTTTTACTCTGTGATCTGATTGGCTGCAAAGATACTCGCGAGGATCGATATGGCTTTCTGCAGGTGATTAATCCGGACCCTCTCCTCACGCCTTCCTACCTCCGTCCCATTTCCTCCCATTTTCTATCTCCCGCTTCGCAACTATAAAATCCGCAAGCACATTTGAAAAACTCTCTCAACCCATCTGCCAGCTTCCGAAGTTCATGGCTAGGTGATCTGTATGCATAGCAAGTCGGAAAGTCCTGACGAGCTGACTCCAGTTTTGCAAGACCGTGCGCCGAGTGGCCGCGACGGACTGCAGGATCTGGGCAAGCTGGTGTAGAAGCTGAGTTGGCGGGGTGACAATCGCTGTGGTGTGTAGGTTGGTATGTGGCAACGGACTGCGGGATCTAAACAAGCCGATGTAGAAGTTCAGTTAGCGGGGCGACGATCGCTATGGTGTGCAGGTTGGTATGTGGTGGCCAGGACCGCCAGTACCAAGGTAAGGAAAGTGCATATGAACAAGTGGTTACATGGCATGGGGCCATAGTCAAAGAGCAGCAGGCTTGTGCACCTTTGATCTTCAGTTCCTCCTCTTCTTATATTGGAAGATAAGTTCACGACGGATTGCCGGTTCTAATTCTTAAATCTATTTGTGTGCCTAAACTCCTCTTTTGTTTTAGTTCCCTTCTTCGGTCAAGCTACCGCTCCGTCTACTTCCTTCGACCCCATTTTCCTTCTCTCTCTCTCTCTCTCTCTCTCTCTCTCTCTCTCTCTCTCTCTCTCTCTCTCTCTCTCTCTCTCTCTCTCTCTCGTGAATGATTGATAACTCCCTCGGCCCTATCGGCTCCCAAGGTCATTGTCCTGCTCGTCTCATTGGATTCAATTGAATCTCGCAAGGATGAGTATCGTTGAATCTAAAGAGATCAGTGGGAACAGGCATTCTTATTCCGTCCCTCTCTCTGCTCGTCGGTATTCAATGGCTAATGTACGAGTGATCTCTCACACACATGTATCGATTGAGTTGTTGCCCCAATGACAGAAACAAAGCCGCAATCTGAAGTGATTACTTTTTAAAAATGCTTAACTATTCGTGCAAATGAAGAATGATTGTTCTCTCGACTGATTGAATTGCATGGACTTATGCTTTGGATTGGTTTTCACGATGGGTGGAAGATAATGCATATTGTGGTAATCTATTTGTTTTTCTGATCGAATAACCGATCGATTTGGCATCCACAATCAGCCTCGGTTATGCCATGTGGACCGATTGCCCCAATCCGACTAGGTGTCAACTTCCAGTGTCCCCACCATGCCCGTTCCCATACAACAAGGAAAGGACACGTATGTGAGTGGGACGTACGAGAAGTCGTCGCCAAGATCAGCGGGCGCTACGATTTTCCTCCCGAAACAAAGTGCTCGGGATTCGTAGGCGCTGGTTTTGTCATTATCGATACCCATTTTCCCTCGTACTCATTGCTATTGCCTTTAACGAGTGGCGCCCCACTAGCCTAACACTATGTGCAGTGATTGTCACCACACCAATCGTTATCAGGAAAAGGAGTTCTACTACCGGACACGCGTAGAGGGACACGTGGAGAGGACAAATACAAGGAAAGAGCGACCAGGCTGAGGCCATCCACGTCGGATTCCAAACTCTATAGCGAACAGCGCCAGGACTTAATCCGAAAACGAGATCCCACATGTGTACCCCCCTTTTCCACTCGAAAAGACGAGTTGCCCGCATGGAGGTTCAAAGGTACTTTTTGGATTAACGAACATTTGAAAACAGCGCGCGCTATTTCCTTCCCGTGCGGCTATGACCCTTCCTCACTAAAACTGGAACCACACGGGGGATTTCAGTTTCGTCTTTAACCCCACACTCAATTCCCCAAAAATCCCTGTCACACCCCGTTTTGTTGTTCTTTCAGGACCTGCTCCACATAATTTATCACTCCGGCCGGAAGACAGCACAGGGTGTGAGGTTGAACGTCACATCTGCAGACTTCAACCCAGGTGGTTCTCCTAACTCCTAGATAGTTGTCTACCCTAATGTTTCAAATTTTCTTTTTTTCCTTTTTTTTTAAGGAGGAACCTTCCTTCTCAACGCTCAGGTACAATCGTTTGGAAAAACCAAAAAACATGAAAAAGTGTAACACTACGACCAAAGGGAAAAAAAACGGGGTAAAGAAGAACACAGGTATAGCTAATGGGCCTTTTTTCTCTAATACCCTAAAGGAAAAGACGGGTCTCGCGTGACGGGCCCACGCGAGACTCCGCAAGGCAGTGCACTGTACCGTCGGTGCGGGCCGGTGCGATTTCAGGACGACGCGCCACGGTTTTGGGACGGTACGGTGGGTCGACGTCGGGGCTGCGGTGCCAAGGCGGGGACAACACCGTTTCGACGGTGAGGCGGTAGCGGGGCGGCTCCGCAGGGTCGGCGTCGGGGTTGCGGTCGTGAGGTCGGGAGCTGCTCGAAGCAGGAGTCGACGCGGTAGCGGGGCGGGCCGGCAGCGTCGACGTCGGGGTTGTGAGGACGGCGCGCCCCCGCGTTGGCAGGAGGTACGGGGAGGCAAGAGGTAGCGCGAAGGAGGGGAGGGTGGGAGTACGATGACCGAGTCGTGCGCAGTGGGAACAACGGGGGAGAGAGAGAGAGAGAGAGAGAGAGAGAGAGAGAGAGAGAGAGAGAGAGAGAGAGAGA
>BFEA01000035.1:3457097-3475815 GCA_003427395.1 Chara braunii
GAGGGGCTGTGACATATATATATATATATCGTCAAATAGAACTGCCCGGTAAACCGTAGGCAGAGAGGGAGAAGAGGACAACAAACGAGGGGCTGTGACAAACTGTTTCGTCGGAGTTTCACCGACTCATCAGGAGGCTGAACCCTATATATATATATATATATATATCGTCAAATAGAACTGCCCGGTAAACCGTAGGCAGAGAGGGAGAAGAGGACAACAATCGTCAAATATATACAGTCACACAGCTATGATACATGTTCTTCTAAAGAAACGCCCAGTGAACCGTGACGGACAGGTTTGGCGGACTTTCATCAGATAGGAATACAGAAAATAGATCTGTATACTGTATTAGCTCTGGTGGTACCACCTATGAACTGTTTAAGTACAGACCTGAGTTGGAAATTCCCTCTATTACAACCAAGTCTGTCAGTCCAATAATCAAGGCCAAAAAGACAAAGGAAAAAAAAAAAAAGGGAAATTAACCCTTCTCCACCCAATCGGTCGAGTTCGGGCCGTAGGACGTACACGAGAGGCCGCCTTGTGACTTTGTGGGAAGCCTCCTGAGAAGCCCCTGGGAAGCCTCCAGAGAAGCCCCAGGTGCTCACCTGGGCAAAACGTATTTAGGAAAATATACGTGTTCCTGCGGTACATGCGTCCTTCGGGACATCCACTAAAATGTGAACGGTACAGAAAAAGAAGATTAGCATGGCCCCTGCACAGGAATGATATGCATAAATCAAGAAATGGCTAAATATACTAAACAGGATTGAAAAAAAAGACTCATACATGCGCATTGAATGGAAGAACTGAGGGCATAGGGTCTCACTCCACTACTCCGGGACTCCAGACTTCTGTCAGGGTCCCGAAATTGCCAAAATTTCGTCGATAGCTCCACTTAGGGTCTCCCTCCACTACTCCAGACTACTGAAAATTCAAGAGTTCGGCATGGCTCCACTTACTCCAGAATAGGTCTCCCAAAAACAGGTTCTAGAGTTGTCAGAATACATGCTTGGAATCGTCAAGACTCAAGAGTGGGTGTCACTCCACGAGCTCTCGAAAGGAGCTCTTGAAAATGCCTTTCAAGAGCTGCAAGACCGAGCTCCTCAAGTGCGCTCTTGATCGTTCCTGAGTGCCTGCTAGCAACCTCAGGATTTTTTTGGGTGGGTGGTCACGAGGAACCTTGGGTGGGGCTCGCTTTTCAAGAGTGGATCTGGAATCCCAGCGGACAAAACAGTCGTTTCGTTGTCCCGTAATGATGTCAGGTAGTGCTTGCCAAGTTCAAGAGTGCCTTCTTCTAGAGTGTTGTAAAGACTGGTTGTAAAGAATGGTTGTAAAGAATGGTTGTAAAGAGTGTTGTAAAGCAGAGCGAGGCCCGATGACACGCATAATCCATGGTTCAGAATTGTCTGACAAAAACTAAGAAAAAACCGTCTGAGCGAGGCCCGATGACACGCATAATCCATGGTTCAGAATTGTCTGACAAAAACTAAGAAAAAAACGTCTGAAAGCATACTCACACCTGCACTCTCTGGACGTAATTGTGGTGACATGCATCCAGCTCGGGGCATAATTGCGGTCAGATGCATTGAGAAAAGTTCCAGTACGAGTATGTCATCGAAAGGGGAATCACAAGCTGGAGGAAGTGGCGGAGGAACGACACGGCAGATACATCGCCCTTGCTACCGCCTTCACCCGAAAAGAATGCCCACTCATTATATATGTATTTGGGGCAAGTTTCAGTCTGGATACAGCTATAATGACCGGACGTTCTATTCGGGTGAGCTGGAGAGTGATGAGGCCGCACTCCCATGTGGACGGAGCGGAGGGGAGGGAAGGAAGGGAAGGGGAGGCTCCAAAACTAACTACCATAACCGTGGCGGGTATATTACTGCCACAGAACATGAAAAAAGGAACACAGAGAGCACAGCTTGCCTTTTAGTAGCTTTTCAAGACGGGGCGGGAGTCGTGGCAATCTCAGCTATTGGTGGAACAGAGAGCAGAGTTCTCCTTGTAGAGACGGGGTGGGATTCGTAGCAATCTCAGCTATTGGTGGGGTTTTGGATCTCTTGCTGCTATTTCTTCGGCAATCCACATAATTACAGGCATATTTTATTTCATGTTATTTTTCTTTCCGCTCTCGATAAAGGACTGCAATTTAAACCACCAATTCACGCGATCCTAAGTTGAAAATTTTAGGACGATAAGATATTAGCAGGGATTAGGAGTAGGATATTGGTAGGGTGAGTAGTACGATAAGAGAGAGAAGCAGGTAGGATTGGCAGGTGGTTACAGGTGGTAAGAATTTTGAGAATTGAGTAGTGGGGATTGTCCCGAAGAATGCTGGGCCAAAAGCCCAGTTCGGTATGTGTGCATGTTCCGGGTTGTTTGTGAGGAATTCCCGGCCTCATGGTTCGTAATAATGAATTCCTCGATTTATGCGTCTCATCCTTGCGCTGGGGCCATGGTAATCTTCTCTCTATCATTCCAATTTTAACGGATGTCCTGAACGACAAACCGGCATGTTTTAGCAATTCACGCGATCCTATGTAGATTTAGCTTTCGACAGTGTAGACCGTATTATGAGAGTCTCAAGGAGGCTGACTACTTCGATATCTGCACGCCGTTGTTACGAGATGTTGTTTCACCTCCTGTTGAACGGGGCGGGGGAACGACACCTGCAGCCCGCTGCAGTTCACCGTTACACGCAAAAATGGCGAGCGGTGCAGTTCCTTGCTGTTCGCGGACATAGGGCCTCGCTCCACTACACAACACTGTACATGCATTTGGACGCCCTCTGGACCAGGTGCATTCGAACGGGTCCAACATTTAGAACGTCTCGGTGCCAGAAAGCGTCCAAGTGCATGGAGAGTGCTGTGCAGTGGAGCAAGGATCCAACCGCTGTCTTCCAGTGGACACAACGCAACCTGATTTAAGCCGGAAAGATAGTTCGTATACTTTCATGCTGAGGTGGTATTCGGGGGGGAAAGCTACTCAACGACCCAATGACGAACGCATCGGACCTATTTTTACGACCTTATTCAGCAGGACATCATCTGCGTGACTGTGTGGGTTCCGCAGATGACGTCCACGCTGTGTAGCCGACCCCAGAACTCAATAGCAAGCGAGCGAACGCATCGGACCGACTTCTTCGATCACATTCATCAAGAACGGAGATCTTCTGATGATAATGACGACGACGATGATGACTATCCTGATGATGATGCCGGATTGTCAGCGATGACAACAAACCAAAAAAAAGGATGATAGTCATGTTAATAATGATCTGTACAATGGTGATACTTATGTTTATCATGATGATACTTATGTTTATCATGATGTGTATGGTGATGTTTTTTCTTTTTTGGGGGGGGATTGTATTTATGGCGACGACCCCAGCGGGGTTGAAGAGGCAGACCCCCTTCCCGTATCCCCCTCCCCCAGGAGTCACTTGTGAACTGTTCTTTCATGAGCGTAGCGATGCATATGGGACGCTGGATCCGGTTTCCAGCCGGTGCGGTTCCCCACCAATAGACTGCAACATCCAGCAGTTCATAATGATGATTACGATGATTATGATGATAATGATGATAGTAGTGATGTTCATGGGCATTGTGATGGCGATGATGATTACCGTAGTAACGGCCATAAGACCATAACCATCAAGACGAAGATAACGCCAGCAACAACAGTCTTGACAGGAAAGCTAACAATGATGATGATCATCATCACCATTGCTGTAGTACGTGTTAGCGTTAAAACAATCCTCAAGAAAACCTGTGACATTCAGTAAGAAAATAATAATAAAGCTCTGATATTAATCACAACGATGCCTGAACAGCAGCATTCGTACCCACGAAGCATCACATTACACGATCTTGAGGAAGTAGCTCTATTACTAGCAAGCAAAAGGATGCCTGAAGAGCGGGACGGAGGAGGAGGAGGAGGAGGGTAAGTCGAGAGAATCCATCGGAATGAGAGTGGACGAGAGGCTCAACGACGAAGTAACAAAGGCTGAACAACAACAAGAAAAGGTGGAATGATGAAAAAAAAAAGAAAAAAAAAAAGGACGAGAACCTGTCAGAATAGCGAAATGAATACCTTTTCTCGGCCTTTTGGCTATAACATCACGTGTAGTTTCTGTTCTGATCAGCTTAATATCTGATCTGTGGTCCATTGGGCCACGACGATGTTAAATCATTTTTTTTTAGGGGCTATGGAGGGGTCACAGAGGCAGCCTTGCTGCTCGGTCTCTCCAGCGTTGCCTTCATATTGCACTGCAGCGAAGTGTGGCGCGGCCCTGAAAGAAAAAAAATAAGAAAAACAAAATTGCGAAATGGAGAGTGGACTCTCTCGGCTCAACGACGCTACCTATTTCCAGCATTGTATAATGAAGAGTTGGTTTTCCAAAGAACAGAAGTAGCTGCTTGCTTGCGCCTCTTCCACGCCGCGCGCCAAATGACGCAGTAGTGGCCAAAAAAAAGTAAAAACGTTGACGAGAAAAACGTAAGTGGAACGAAAATACACTGGTCTTGCATTATTAAAAAAAAAAAAAAAAAAAAAAAAAAAAAAAAAAACATTTGCCTAGCTCAGTCAGTACACCCCTGAACGAACTGTAGAAATACAGACCCGTCAGTTCCAACTCTACAAGAAGCAGATGAGTAAAAATACAAATTCTGCTTGTGAATTACCTAGGGTCGGTCAGTTCGAGGATGATATCTCAAGCAAGGCCGTCGCCTTTTCGTTTGGAGAAAAAAAAAAAGGGTGGAACGAAAAGAAAAAAGAAACAAACTCCGGCAGTAACGATGCGAGACTGCAGCAAGGATTTCGGCGCCCCGCCAATGATGCAGTATTCGAAAAAAACAGAAGTACAAGGGAAAACCGGAAAAACAAAAAAAAAACAAAAAAAAACGCAAGTCGGCTGCAGCAAAGTCTTCTGCGCCCCGCCACATATAGGATTCGTAACGCTGACGCGGCAAAATCAGATCTGCGAAAAAGCGTTGGTGGAATGAAAAAAAAAAAAGAAAAGCTAGAGTCCTTTAAGATATCCGTTCAAATTCGAACGATACAGAGAAGGTCAGCATGGCCCGTGACTGCGAGAAATTATTTATATATACATATCCGCATGTGTAAACATAAATATATATTTGTGACGATATATCTATTGTCACACTGTGAATCGAAGCGCAAAGGCAGAAAAAGACAAAACAAAAAAAGGAAAGAAGGAAGGAAAGCCCCGCCTGCTCATCACCTCTTACGTGCAAGGCCAGCCACGTGGATGACAGGTTGAGCGCTGGCTTCCCCCACCCCCGTGTGTCACAAGGACCCACTTGCACGCAGCCAAAAGGCAAAGAGGTCAAGAAAAGGAGGAGGAAACCAGACCTCACAGAGGCAAGAGAAAGAGAAAAAGGATCCAATCATAGAAAAAAAGACAAAGGAAGAGGAAGAAGGCCTATCAGTCAAACAAAGCAACACAGATAAAACCAATCGCCACTGTCACAACAAAGTTCAACATTTATTTATTTTCGTGTTCTTTTTTCTTTCCTTCAGCAATTTGTTCTTTTTTCCTCTTTTTTTTTTTTTTTTTTTCGTTTTTTCATTTTTTTCGTTCTTCTTTCTTCAACTCCGTATCTGTTGGTAGTGTCGACAGCTTTATCTGACCTACAATTAGTGTTGCTCCTGACCTGCTTGATTCTATTGACCAGTCAGGAAGAGGAGCCCCCACCCCGGCAGATAGGACAGGAACGCTGAGGATGACGTGGATGTTCACAAGAATACCCAAGGAGAGCCGCACCAGCACAGCATTATACATATGTATCAAACTCTGACGAAACAGTCTGTCACAGCCCCTCGTTTGTTGTCCTCTTTTCCCTCTCTGCCTACAGTTTACCGGGCAGTTCTGTTCGACAATATATACATGAGTTGTTGGGCAGTCGTTGATGCTTAAAACAACTGGAGTTAAGGTGGATTATCACTTACCGTGTATATACATCAGTTGTTGGGAAGTCGTTGATGCTTAACCACCACCGGAGTTAAGGTGGATTATCACTTACAGTGTAACCAGTTAGGGGACTGCAGACTGCAGAGGGTTCAGCATCCTGATGAGTCGGTAAACTCCGAGGAAACACCTTGTCACAGCTCCTCGTTTGTTGTCCTCTTCTCCCTCCTGCCTACGGTTTACCGGGTACATATATATGATATATGATATATATCGTCACAGAAATATCAGAGCGCAAAGGCGAAAAAGACAGAAGGAAGACGAATATATATATCTGTTTTTCAAATATATATTGTAACATTGTGAATCAGAGCGCACAAAAGGGGAAAGAAAAAAGGAAAAGGAAAAAAGGGGAAGGGGAAGAGGTAAGGAAAGCTCCACCTGTTCATAACCTCTTACGCACAAGGCCAGCCACGTGGATGACAGGTTGAGCGCTGGCTGCCCCCATCCCCGTGTGTCACAAGGACCCACTTGCACACAGCCAAAAGGCAAAGAGGTAAAGAAAGGGAGGAGGAAACCAAACCTGACAGGGAAAGAAAGATAATCCAATTATCACAAAGCAAATAACACATCCCACAGATCAACGTATATTTTTTCTTTTTTTCTTTTTTTCTCTTTTTTCTTTTTTTCTTTTTTTCTCTTTTTCTTTTCTTCTTTTTTTCTTTACCTGCCGCCACCTCGGCAGATAGGACAGCTACGGTGAGGATGATGTGGATGTTCACAAGGATGCCCAAGGAGAGCTGCGCCAGCACAGCATTCTGCAGGACGGCTAGCACGAACCATCCCATCAAAACAGTCCTGACAGAGGACGTGTTGTCCACATGTCAAAAACACGGCAGGRCRTTCATCACAGTGCGGCATCATACAGTTCTGATAGCGTCCTTGGGCACAATAGGGACAACGTATATATGGGTGATAGGGATGTGTACAATGAGGAAATGTTGGACACCCTTCAGGACAGACGGCGGCAGTCGCAATAGATTGATAATGGCTATGGCATAGATGATGCATTCCACAGCCAAGGCGCACCKCRTCTCTGTCCCGACAGGTGTCACACGAGAGTCGGTCRATAATCCAGAATAAAGTATGATTCGACAACGCTTGCAAAAATTCATTCACGTCGAAAATGACCTGACTCATTGTCCCACCATCCCACAGTTCCCACTGGGCAGCTGCACGAACAAGTGCCATATAATGCCCGGGTCTGTGTAAAATACAGGCAAAAATATGAGGATGGTTATTGAGGTCATCGCCTGGCGTCGCATGATGCATAAGAAGGTGGCGACCGTGAAACGCTAACTGTAAGACATTTACAGTAAAGCCTCCTGAGGTAGTATAGTTACTACCTTCTGCAGGTGGCCTAGTATGGTCAAGCAACAACTGATTTTCAACAGCGTCAAGCTGATACGCAATCGTAAGAAATTGGGATGCACTATAACGTTGACGCTGATAAGCCTGTAGGCAGACATTTGTGGCTGTCAAACCACAAGAATTTGGTAGGTCTGCCCGCAGATCCGAATCGGTCACCACTGGAAAGCCAGATGTGATCTGGCGGGGTCGGCGCGTAAAAGACGAACGCCGCCGACGTGGCATACATCGTCAAGATACAATGGCACGAGATATATAATGGCAATAACAAACATACATGCATATACTGGCAGTAAGAAGGTGGCTGCAGTAACGAGAACGTCCATCTTCATTTGAAGAGCAATGCCCTGGCAAAAAGATATGGACCGACTCGAAGGGAAGGAGGGAGGAAAAAATGGAATGGTGTGACCGAGCGCGAAAAGAACACAGGCAAAAATACCGAGTAGGATAGGAAACGCCAACAAAGGAAAATGTAGACGGCGACAAATTGGAGGCCGAACAGCGACTGAAATGACATTCGACAATGGGGACAATAGAAAAGAAGAGACAAGATCAAAACAATCGTCTCACTATTATATTATAAGACAATCAGCACATCACCAGAAGGAACGGACAACGGAAGAGAAGAGATGACAAAAAACATCTTCTCATTGTATACGTATTATATGAGACTCAGCACATCACCAGAGTGAATGGACAATGGAAAAGGAGAGCAGATCAAAACAACCGTCTCACTATATTCTATGACAATCAGCACATCACCAGAGGGAATGCACAACGGAAAAGAAGAGCCAAGATAAAAAAGCTCTTGGTTTCCGCTAAATTCAGAAGGCACTGGATGGTTCCCGCTAAAGTCAGAAGGCAGACGGAACTCTCAGTGGTTCCCGCTAAATTCAGAAGGCACTGGATGGTTTCCAGCTAAAGTCAGAATGAACCAGATGGTTCTCGATGGTTCCCGCCAAAGTCAGAACTCGATCGTTCCCGCCAAAGTCAGGAGGAACTCGAGGGTTCCCGCCAAAGTCAGAAGGAACTCATGGTTCCCGCTGACGTCAGAAAGAACTCGATGGTTTCCCGCTGAAGTCAGAAGGAACTCGATGGTTCCCGCCACCAAAGTCAGAAAGAACTCGATGGTTCCCGCCAAAGTCAGAAGGGAACTCGATGGTTCCCGCTAGGAATTTATTTACTAGTAAGTAGAATGTGTCGATTATAAGCTTATATACTTATATACGGGACGTGAGGAAGAAAGACAATTGTAAATAGCTCATGAAAAGAAAAAAAAGAGCAAAGATAAAAATATCCGGGATGTTATCCCTCCCTCAATGACCTGAGCACGTCCACTTTCATCCGACCTCTCCCACGAGTCCTCTCTCTTTCATTAAACCTCCTGAATCTCGTTGATCACAGTCTAGCCACCATTCCCAACTCTCCTCTTCCCTACCCTTCCACCCCTCGAAGGACAAGCTTCTCCTATCGCTCCGCATGAAGTGCTGGAAATCTCCTCAGTGGGAAAGAAGGTAAGGGGGACAGTAGGTACGGGGCCATTGGATGATACAGCCTGGCCTGCTCGGCACCGTTCGTTGATCAGTTCAAAATACCTGGAATCGTCAGATCGGCGACATTGTAAGAGAAGGGACAAAGCAGAGAGACGTCTCCCGCCATCTCGACATCTTACAAACCATGTCTCCTCAAGAAAGAAGATAAGCCGCGATACGGATCGCCTTCATAACTGCATCACGAGCTGAGCATGCAGCAGCTTTAATGACCGGGCGTTCTATTCTGGTGAAGACGGTACCGTGATCTCACTTGTGTCTTTAGCGGGCTCGAGTTCAGGGGGAGTAGAAAAGGAGGAGAGAGGAAGGAAAGACGAAGGAAAGAGGAAGGAGAGAGGAAGGAGAGAGGAAGGAGCGAGGAAGGAAAAAGGAAGGAAAGAGGAAGGACAGAGAAGAAAGGAAGACGCAGAGAAGGGGGGGAAGAACACACGAGAGCAGTGAATGCACGCGCAAAACCGATGATGAAAGGAGGCCTGAGCGGTCCAGATGAGACAGGGAATGGGGGCGGAGGGGAAGGAAAGGAAGGAGAAGGAGGACAGGGTGGGGGAGGGAGGCAATAACACATGCGATGCATAGGGGCAGCAAACAAGTATATACATCTGCTTCCGGGAGAAACGACCTGTCAAAGACGGAAAAATAATAAATACAGAAAGGTAAGGTGAGAGAGAGAGAGAGAGAGAGAGAGAGAGAGAGAGAGCTCGTCCAACACACCTTCGGTTTCTCACCCATGGCTTTGCAAAAGACGGAGCTTCTTCCGCTATTCTGGAAATCAGAAAAAGGAAGAAGGCGACGACGAAGACTCGAGCTGTGCCAAGCTCTTCTCTCGGTGTCTCACCTACTCATGGCTGCCGCCCAGAAGTGTCGCACGTATCCGCATCCCAAATTGAACGACAACACGCATCGATGGTGCCGCATCAGGTCCGCTAACTCACGGAGCTCAGACCAGTCTTGCCCGTACATTCCCCTATTGCTGACTTTATTCAAGTCTCCTTCCCCTCCAACCCGACCGTCCAGCCTCACCACCCTTTATTGTCGTTCTTTATGTCCTACCTTCCCCTCTTCTATCCTTTCACTCCTCTCTTTCCCTTTCCTATTCTGGCCTTGTTTCCTCTCTCTCTCTCTCTCTCTCTCTCTCTCTCTCTCTCTATATATATATATATATATATATATATATATATATCTATCTATCTATCTATCTATCTATCTATCAATCTATCTATCAATCTATCTATCTCTAGCTCTCTCTCCCTTCCCCGTTCCTGCGCCGCACACGCCAACAATGGCCGCCGCCTCGTTGCGACACTTCAGCTGAGACATTGCCCGGTAGTCGGGAGGGAGAACTGCAGCATATCCGGCACCTGTCCTCTTACAGCGGCGGCAAGCTACTACTCAAAAGAAAAAAGACATGGCCAGAGAGAAAGAGACAATGTCGAAACCGCCTCAGGAAAAACTACTTGAACATACAATCATCGATCGATTGTTTGTGGTACAAGTCGCCGGCGCAACTCTGGTTCGTCACAGATGATACGAGACTCAACACCGCGAAGCTAGGTCTTCGATGGGGACGGCCGATAGGGACTCAGAGAGGGAGCTCTCGCCGATCTCGGGCTAACAGGAATGGTGAGCAAACACGCGTACAGAGGGAGGTACTATATCGGGAAAATCAGCTGCGCGGGCGCCAACGACAGCTGGAAACGATTGCCTTACAAAGATCCCCCTTAGACCCTCGCGAAAACCATGTAGGGACCGGCGCGACTTTGCCGTTGTGGACTCTCTCACGGTGAGGGCCGGGGGTGGGAGGCGGCGGGAACACCCCAACCTTCATTCGCTCACCAACAAGGACTCCACTTGAGAGAAGGCGATCTTCTCTCTCTCTCTCTCTCTCTCTCTCTCTCTCTCTCTCTCTCTCTCTGTGTCCCAATGTACCTGGGTCAGCGGGGGTGGTTCAAAGAGTCCAGTACAGACGCAATGGCGAGCATGTTTGCAAGCTGGAAGTTCTGGCAGGCCCCTTGCTTGCTTTAATAATGGTGCGTCCGAAGAGGATCGATCGCTGGTCAGGCGGGGATGAGTCCGATCAAGAGGGAACCCGAGTCGACGCATATAGATCAGCTCAGCCGCAATGCCATCCTCGATACAGCCATAACTTTACTATCGACGCACACAACAAAGAAGCGCTACTGTAGAGAAAGGAGTCTACAGATACGGGCATATATACTCTCAAATTGAGACTTTCTGGAACGAATGTGACCTCGACGAAAGCCAGATTCTATCGGAAAAGTAGACGTGTGGGGGCCGGTTTGCCTGCCTTCCTGAGCACGCGAATGCACGCCGGCCTTCGACCCTCTGCCTGCTGTTGGTCAAAACCAAGCAAGGCCATAGTCGGAGTGGTGAAATACTACATACATGGGGACAGATCACTTCGGTGAAACGACCTCGGTGAAATATTACGCGGGGACATATCGCCTATCGTATTGAAGACAGACGACTAAACGACGACATCTTGAAGCGCTGGCAGGATGTCAACCGTGTGCGCTTTGCTTGATGAGATGAAATCCCGATGTAATCGCACTCTGGATCTCAAGCCCGCTCGCTTGGGCCTTTCCCCTCCCTCACCTTTTCCTTCATTCTCTTCCCGGCGGCGGGAAAGTCGCACGTCCGCAACGACAAAAAAAAAAAACACATAAAATTGCCCAGAGGAGTAGGAGAGTACTTAATCGGATTTCGCGGATGTGAGAGCTGCGATCAGAAACCGCAGATCCACCGACAAACGAGAGATCGCGATTTCCGCACCCACTGTAGACGCGTGTCAATTCAAAGGATACGCATCGGAACCGCCGCTGGTAATCCGTACGACGGTAGGAATCGTACGGAGGCGGCGGAACAGGACCGTACGGACGGAACAGAGCCCAGGGAAGGAGCCACAAGCGCGAGAAAACAGGTGCGCTGTTGCGCAACAGAGCCAGGCTGCAATGTTGGCAGAACTTCCAAAGAAGCGAACACAATGCCTCAGGGCGTACTAACACTCTCTCATTTGTGTCTGACCGCATTTAGGGCCATACCTGGACGCATCTGGCCGCAGTTCCCTCCAGAAATAGGTAATAAAGTAAAGTCGTAGTGTGAGCGTGCCCTCAGGGTCTAGGAAAGGCAGTCCTTGGCCAGGGAGGAGGAGTGCCTTCAGCAACACAGGACACAGAGGCGGCAGAGCAAAGGCAAAGGCAGACACAGAGACAGGGACAGAGGCAGAGGCAGAGTCACAGCGGTAGCGGCACCGTGAGCCGCACCAGCAGAGCACCCAAAGTAGCGCGGGTCGCGGATTCGCATATTCTCAGGCGGGAAAGCCTTCTCCACACACATGGAATGGAATTTCCGATGACCTTCCCCCCAAAAAAAATAAATTCCGATGGGTGCCACCGTTGACCGCGCGTTTTTTTGGGATTGTTCAAACAAAGCTGGCAAATTGCAGATCTCAATTCACAGGAGTGCGTACAGCGCCACGCTCATTTCGCTTTCCATAGGGCCTCGCCGCACCACTCTCCAAATTTACAACAGACAAAAGTTGTGGCTGCGAATCTTTCCATGTTCTTGAGAAAAATTCATCCTCATTTTGCACATTTGGTGAGTAGCGCGGCGACCTTCGTAAGCACAAACAATAAAAAAAGCCGCCCGCCTTCACGCTAAGGCGTTATAATAACGACTGGAACATTCATCAGCCTCCAGTTATCTCGGTGATGATAGGCAATACCGACGAGAGGCAATATTTTACTGAAAAAACATTATTGAAAAAAAAAAAAAAAACGAGGAGGAAGGACAAATCCGCTAAAGAATCCAGCGGCCTAGCTCAGTTGGTAAGGCACGCAAGTGGCATTCAGGAGGTCTTGGGTTCAATTCCCATTGGCCTCATGTACCTTCCTAGGCAAGCTTGGCGCACGCCACCTAGAGATATGCCGTTGGTCCCCCGAGTGGCATTGAGCAGAGACTGCTGATGTTCATAGGGGGAGGGGACCGGAGGAGAGGCACAGTGACTGGCCCATCGAAGAAGCTCGGTCCTGATGCTACCGGCTGACCCCTGGCCGGTATCGCCCACCTGCTGTAGCAGGTATCACACCTGCTGGTGGGTGCAGCTCCCGCATGTTCCCTCGTTGGAGGCTTGAGCACGGATGTGGCTGCTACGGGGTTCCCCGTAATACTATAATGACATTAAAAAAGGCCTGAAACGCTGTCCTGTCCAGATATGACAGGTAATTGAATTGGTTGGCTGCTAAAGACAAAAGACAATCTGCGTGGAAGGCATTGCGTTCATGTCATGCGAAAAGACAAGTTTGTGCCTTTTCAAAAATAGAGCAGGAAAAAAGAAACAGCCCCGCCAACAACGCCAACTTCCCCTGGTGGCTCCTTTTCGGGCTGCCCGCGCGTCCTAGCCGCGCCCCCAGCAAACAATTCCCGTCCTTCAACGCATTTTTACAATGCCCAGGTTTCGTGGCTGTGCAGCTGTACCCAGTGCTACACGGGTCCTACACGGGTATATGCCGTTACCAGTATGACGGCTGGCCGTGCCCTGCGCTTGAGAAATGTGTGGCAGGCTCACACGATCCCAACGCACTGTTGTCGTCAACGTGGCGTCCGCTGCAGCCTGTGAAGCAGGGCAGGGAAATGATGCCCCTCCCAGAGGGATACATGTGGCAGGTGACTGGGTACTGGTGACGAGCTGCTTTTGACTTGCTTCCATTAAGGTTGGCCTGAAGATGATGTGCCTTTCTCGAGATGGAGTGTTCTGGCTTGCTTCAGTTGAGGGTGGCCTGAGGATGATGTGCCTTTCTCGAGATGATATGTTGTGGCTTGCCTCGGTTGAGGGTGGTGGAGCCCAATAGTGACCAAAATCCAATCAACGATGTCACATTGGGCAGAGAATATTCCAGCATGAAAGTACTGCTCCCACTCAACGTATGTCTCATATCAGCGAGCTAGAAGAGGGAGATAGAAAAGACTGAGCAGTGTGGGAGAATAGACGGAGAGGAGAGACGAAATAATAATAATAGTCCTCTTCTCCTTTGGGCTTATCCCCTTTCTCGCCACCTCAGCACACGCAATCTCTCTGGTCCTGACACATGGATGCTGACCTCAGCACACGCAATCTCTCTGGTCCTAACACATGGATGCTGAGTCTCTTCTGGGGTAGTAATCAAGCCCTGAAGGGTGCAGTATCCTCCTCAAACACCTTCAAGACAATGCAGCATCATCACATGTATCTCCAACTCAGGTAAGTCAAGTAAGCTCTTCCCATACACTTGCTCAGTCTCACAGCATGATCTCTCCACCACCTTGCCCAACTCCAGCAAAGTCAACGGCCGCTGTGGCTGCCCCTCCTCCTCATGAAGAACCTGGTTGGCGCCCTCCTCACCGGCTGGCGCCACCAGCGTGTCGCCATAGCCTTGTGTGTAGCAACTTGCCCGCAAGCAGAATGCAAGGCAGAATGATCTCTCCCTGGGCTGGGTCAACATTTTATAGCATTGACTCGGCCTTCACCAGCCTCTGCCTCAAGTCAATGGAAGGCCTAGATCGTCTGGAAGTCAAGGGCCTGGATGCAATGCTGTCCCATAATTTTGCTGAGATACCTACCAACAGTCTTTGAGATGCATCTGATGGCGGCCGTAGTCAACTCCTGGACGTTGACTTTGACTTTGGGCATGTGATCCTGTGCTGGGTTGACTCTTAATTTTCAAAGAGTCAACTGTCAGGCGCAGGGGGTTCTCGATACAGCGTTTGACTTAGGGTTGTGCAACCCCTGGCCCAAGGGTCGGTTTCAGACTTTTCAAGGTCACAGTCCATGACTTTTGACCCTTCAATCTGGCCTTGACCAAGAGCTACGACCCTCATGTGCACTCGTGCAGCATTTTTACTAAGATTATTGCATTCCATCCGACCCATTTCCAGTTCATTGCAGAAATTCTTCATTGGGCTTATATACTTTTCAATCCTGTTTCATATGCTGCAATTATATCAGGTGCAGTAGGTAACAATTATATTTTATTGAACCATTTAGCTTCCAAATCAGGTTGATTATTGAACTTTACCTTCAATTGTTCTTGTGGTCCTCCTCTTCCACTAGAGAAAAAATCATGTTTTAGTATCTTCTCAACTTCACACCCGCCATCCATGGAAGGTGGAAACATTGATAGTCTATGAGGTAAGTCTTGACCTTCCACGTATGGTAGCAGTTTAGATCCCAAAAAGACAGGGTAGGTCTTTAGATGAGGGGGTACATCAATTCAGAAGGATGGTCCACTCATATCCCCTATCATTGTCAGACCTTCCCAACGCCCGCAGTAGACAGGCAGTAGTATTTTGTGAGATTCCTTCTTCTAAAGAAAACTCATCACACTTTATTTAAATCAAGTTACCTCCTTTGAACTGAGATGGTATAGGGACCATAGGGTACTTATTATTCAACCTAATCATTTGGGTTTGACCTTTTATTGTATTATCTTTTACCTTTGCAGTGTCTTGTTCGTACAAAACTTCAAATTCTCTTGTTACTGAGGGTAACCTTTGGACATGTTCTTTTGTCAAAGAGTCAATAGGTTGATTAGGTTTCCAGCCTTTATGCAATGCATCTGGTGTCCTTCTTGTGAGAGTGTGTACACTCTTGTTATATGCACTCACAATTTTGGGTAAGTTCTTGTCGCTGATCTAACATACATCTGCAGAAGTTGTTGACAAAGTCGGTTCATTTGCTCAGTTTGGCCATAATGATTCGTTTAAGGATGTCTACCTTACGACATGGTCAACGTGGTCCCATAGGCTTCCATCAACTTTTGTCACTGTTATCCAGTGAACTGTACATCCAGATTAGATACAATGTTTTTTTTAAATCCATATCCTGAAACATAGCGCATTTGGAACTTCTAGATGACGAGTACAGTTCTCGCTTCGGAAGGTAAATGAATGAAAATAGCATACTTAGAGAATCTATCCACAATGATCATTCTCTGACTGTTCTTATTCCAAGTCTTAGTGAGTCTAATGAAATCAATTGAGATAGACTCACCTCGTCTGTTTGAAATAAGAAGTGGTCCAAGTTGTCCCATTGGATTCGCTTGAAACAACTTATTTATTTGACAGACAAGATAAGTTTCCACATATCTAGCACATCGTTTTTATTCCCTTGCCATTCAAAGCGTTTATTTACATTAGCATACATTTTCTTACAACCAAAGTGAACCTTTGTGTCATGACATTCACCCAATATGAAATTTTTGACTTCTTCATTATGGAGAATGCATACTCTTTCTTCTCCTTTGTTTGTTCAAATGTCTTTCTTAGTGTGAATAAGATTTCAGGTGTCTTCCCTAGCGTGAATAGAATTTCAGGTGTCTTCCCTAAAGTGAATACGATAGTCAGGAAAGAGCTCATGATTTTTTTCTGGAGTCTAGATAATAGGATTTCAGGTGTCTTCCCTACCGTGACCATTAGGTATCTTATCCGTTGGCTTATTATTATGTCCAAATAGGAAATAATTGTTCCAAAGAAACCATATCTCCTAGACAATGTGTCTGCTAAGTTCAGAGTCAAAGGTGTCAATGAAGGCAGACCAACACACCAACTTATTTGACAGTTTCGGTTGGGTTTTCATCCACTCTGAAGTTGCATGGTCCGAGCATACTTTGAAGTACCTACCGAGTAAGTAGTGCTTTCAAGTCTTCAGTGCTTCCACTAGGGCATATAGATCTCTCATAGATTAAGTTAGCCACTTTTACAAAGGGTGGACGTCTAGACCTAAATGCTATTGTTTGTAACCTTTCCCATCATCTTGCAACAAAACTGTCTAAATCCCATACTGAGTAGGATCAGTTGGGACAATGAAGGAAAGTGCAGGGTCAGCAATAGCGAGTCCGTGCATGCTACAGTATGTTGAAGGATGACTCACAATCTTCATCCCATAATCTAAGTGTTTATTTATTTAGCAGCCTCCTCATAGGTGAGGCTATAATAGAGAAGTTCCTCACGAAGTTCATATAGTAGCTCGCTAGTCCTAAGAAGGACTGCACTTCAGTGATGGTCTTTGGTCTGGGTCAAACTCTAATAGCAAGAAATTGTCAGTAATTATTATCTCACCCGTCTGTAGTCCTTCCTTATTCACTATGTGTTCAGGATACAACGCTGCAAATTAAGCAAATGCTGACTTCTTGAGATTTAATTGGAAGTTACTTTCTCTCAATTTTTATAGAACCAATCGTAAGAGTTTCGTGTAGTCTTCCAATGCCTTACTGTACACGAGGATGTCATTGAGATGCACTGTCACGAATTGGTCAAACAAATCGCGAAACAGTTCATTAATTGTCGTTTGAAAGGTTGCAAGGGCATTCGTTAAACCAAAAGGCATAACAATGAAGTCGTAAAGTTTGTGCCTGGTATGAAATGCAGTCTTGAATTGATCTTCAGAAGCTAGCTCGATCTAGTGGTAGTCAGACGATCGAAACAAATGGTTTTACATTTTTTATAGTGACCACGTATAATCCTCGGTAGTCAATGCAGAATCGAAGTTTTCCTTCCTTCTTAGGCACAAACAGTACAAGTGCACCACAAAAACTTGGTTTAATCCTTTTTTTTTTTTTGGGGGGGGGGGGGGAATAACCCTTGCGTAAGTCCTCTATCCCGGCGGTGGTAAGAGAACCTCCAAAATTGAGGGTTTATCTGTCGTGCTGCTCCATCTATTGGTGGGGAACGACACCTACTGGAAAACGGGTCCAACGTCTCATTGATACATCTGGTAACAAAGATTGTTGTTTGTTGTTTCTTAGGGTTATGATCATTTCTGATTCAGCCCGTGGCTCCGTTGTCCCATCAAGTTGATACTATTACCCATCCCTCAAACCCTTTAAACCCTAAACTCTCGCTAGAGCCATACATTACATGCATCACCCATGCAATATAGACCTGTTCCCTGGTTGGGGCTCACTCTTATCATCTACACACCTATCATCCTACCCTGCCCACTCCCGGAAGTTACCTGTTAACTACCATTTCGTCAAAATGAACATTTTTTATTTTTTGAATAAAACTGAAACTGAGTTTTTTCAATTTTTTTGCCCGAAAACTTGTCTAAATTTTGCCGCTCCTGAGGGTCCGGTGTTTTTTAAACGCCGGACCCCCTGGATGTATCAGGACTAAGCTTGAGACGAAATACATCCAGGGGGGACCGCCGCCTGGATGTATCTGGTCTCAAGCTTAGTAGTCCTGATACATCCAGGGGGTCCGGCGTTTTAAAAACACCGGACCCTCAGGAGCGGCAAAATTTAGACGAATTTTCGGCCAAAAAAGTTGAAAAAACTCTGTTTCAATTTCCTTCAAAAAAAAAAAAAGTCCATTTCGGCGAAATGGTAGTTTGCTACTCTTTCTCGCCTTGAAGTCTCTCATTCGCCTGCTAGACTCAATCTACTTCCAGATGTCTACAATCCACTTGTTTGTTATTGTTATGACTGTCCCTACAAACCCTTTAAACCCTATACCCTCTGTAAAACCCTACAACACACATTCACACATTCGTGAAGCCTAAGGATCTACTATGAAATGGATTGTGATGCAAAGTGATGCAGTGCAACATGGTCTCATTCCCTGGCCGAGGCTCTCTCCTGACATCTTGCCCTGTCCGCACTCAGTAGGTGTCTGTTGTTCTTTTTTTTTTTTTTCGCCCTGAGGTCTCTCATTTGCCTGGTAGATGCCACTTCTAATTGTCTACAGTCCCCCATACCCGAAGCGGCTTCCTCAAAGTGAAGTGGGGGAGACATTGGCGGGGGGGGGGGGG
>BFEA01000035.1:3475966-3509298 GCA_003427395.1 Chara braunii
GAGAGAGAGAGAGGGGAGGGGTGTGGGCGGGGAGGGACGACGTAGGGGTTAGGGAAGGTGAGTTGGAGGGAAGGGGGGGGGATGGGGGGGCGACATTGGGATCGAAGGAGGGGGCTGAGACGGAAGAGGGGGAACCTGTGAAAGGGGTGGAAAGGGGAAGCCGTCCACAACATCCTGAGCGAGGTCCTGCTCCCCGTCGCTCCGTGGTACGTCATCTAGTGCACAGTCTAGGTGTCCTGGGAGGGGTATAGGAAAACACTTTGCTGATCTATATACCCATCGATGGTCCTTTGCAGCCCAGTTTTTCCATGTTAGCATGCCATCGCTTTATACTTCTGCCATTTTGCAGTTCGGGTCTATCCATTTTTGTATGAAGGTCGTGATCAGTCTTTGTTTGTCTGCCTGGTCCTGGGTTGCCGCCACCGCTTCCACAAGTTTTCTGCTAGCTTTCAACAGGTTCACTCGGATCACCTCAAGCAGTTCCGCCTTGGATTGGTAAAAGTCAAAGGTGTGTTCTCTGCATTCTGTTAAGCATCTCATTCTCCATACGACCATTAGGAGGGCGAGCCTCATATGTTTGAAGAGGTTTGCCTGGAAGGGTGACCAGGCGGGCGGAAAGGTTTTTCTTCCCCCCAACAATATGAGGGCTACCCACATCACGTCCCACCATTGCCACCCTTGCACCCCCATTGGGCACGCTAGTAGGCAGTGTTCCAGGTTTGCCCGTCTGCGTTGTGCACCCTCTCCACAATGGGAGCATATAGGGGACAAAAGTTTTGCTTGTTCCAGTTTAGTACATGTTGTTACCTAATCAGGCGTTGGCAGGCAGCGGTGTATTATCTGCCATTGCAGGGCTCTGTAGGATGTTAGCATTATGTGTGCATAGGTGGACCAAGGAATGTGTCGCAGATCCTTATGGGCTTACGACCTTTCCACTCCCATTCTTCTGGGTCAAACGCGAGTGCGCAAACTGGGGTGGCCATGTCATAGGCAAAATAGCCTGCCTCCTCTTACCCGAGCACCCTGATCCTGGATAGTTCTCTCTCTGGGAGTGTGCAGTCTAAGTTCTGGTCCCTTTTCAGTGAGGCCCATTGCGCCCCTGGTACATCCGGTGCATAGGCCTGCAACTGCATTCCTTGCTCCGTGATGCGGACAACCCTAAATATAGTCATAGGGATCTGGTTGGAGATTTTCTTAATAACCCAGCCTTGGCTGCGCACTGTCGGTCCGTCCTCCAGGGCTGCCACCCAGGGGGGGGGGACCGCTCGGTGGATGAGGTCAAGCTTATTCTGACTTTTTTTTATGTGTCCGAGGTTCGGTTGCAACTGATCAACAGACTTCAAAGTTCCTCTCTGGCGTCCGAGAGATCCCCTACCACGAAGAGGCCATTCTTCACCCATGTAAGCCAGTGTGACCCAATTTTCAAAGTGAGTGGCAATCCGGTTTCATCACAAATGTCCGGATTCCCAAACAATGGTTGTCTCCATATCTCTTGCCATCTCAATGGGGAAGACTTCTTAGACGGCCCCATCTGCCTCCATATGTGCAGCATTGTGGTCCCCATCGGGTCATGCTTGAGGTCCCATCTCACGCTATTTCTAGGTGTTTCATCTATTCTGCGGCGTGGAGGACCTAGCACCAACCAGGCTTTATTTGTGAACCACATGAGGGGATGAACAGGGTTATCATGGTGAGAGGGAGGGGCCAAGTTCGCCAATTGTATATATGTCAGTGGCAGGCATAGGATATCATTTGCAAGTAGCATACAGGTGATGATTTTAAACATAAGGGCCTTAATTTCATCCTCGGGATCTAAAATTCTCAATCCACCTACTTTCTTTGGTTGGGATACATACTTCCACGCCACCCTTTTCAAACATCCAGTGCGCTTATGATCGTTTCTCCATAGGTAGGCTGACAATGCTGCTCTCAAATGTGTGAGCTGTTTTTTAAAAATTTCCCCAAAACCCGTTTTGTATCAGATTGTAGCGAGAATGACATTGTTGATTGCCAACGCCCTGCCCACCAGTGATGTGTGGAGATCGTCCCATCTTGCCATTTTTTGGGGTGCTGTTGGAACCAAAGCATGTCCATGGTCTGAGGGAGGGCCCATGGCCGTCACGCGGATTCCAAGTATTCGGATGACCACTTCTTTCGAACACCATTGACATGTGGTTGTTGCGGCGATAGGGAGTCTTGTAAGGACAACCACCAGCCCTCCGTCTTTGTTCCCCAGTTCACCTTCATATCTGCTGCAACCGCAAAGGTTTGGATAGTATCCATCAGGGTTTGGAGAGATGTGGTCGTGGCTCGAATAAGGACTGTGAGGTCATTAACGAACAGGGACGTGACCGGCACCATATGCGGGGGCAACTCCGGGATGTCTATGCGCTCTATGTGTGGGTTGGCTCTGATCGCTGCTGCTAATGCCTCCATTACCAATAGGAAGAGGATGGGAGCTACAGGGTCCCCTTGCCTAACTGAACGCTGCAGGGCGATGAGAGGGGAGAGGTGGCCGTTGACCATTATATTTGTGATTGCAGACCTGTGCATGATTGATACCCATGATCTGAATCCATCTCCGAAATTCATCTTATCCAGATAGCAGTCCAGAAAATCTCAATCCACATGGTCATAGGCTTTCTCAAAGTCTACAAAGAGGACCGCAACTTCCTTACGGTGTTGCCTGGCGTACTTGACAGTCTCATTCACTGACAGGACATTATCATGGATGTTCCTTTGTGGCATGAAACTGGTCTGATCTTGAAAAATCAAGTGATTCATATGCGGAAGCAGTCTATTAGTGAGAGCTTTGGAAACTTGCTTGTATGGGAAGGGGAGGAGTGTGATCGGACGGTAGTTCCGGACGTCTGTTTTGTCCCTTTCTTGTAGAGGAGCCTGGTGACTCCTTGGATGATCAACCCTCCAAAAGTCCCTTCCCTCTTCACTGCATGTCTGTAGGACGCGGTACTATTCTGGAATGTGTCTCAATGTTGCAGCCAAAATTCTTTTGGAAACGAGTCCAGGCCCGAAGTTTTTTCGTCTTCCATTGCCCTCAAGGCTTCCAGAATCGCATCTATAGCCAAGGGCTCTTCTAGCTGCTGACGTTGGGCTGATGATAGTATTGCCGGTAGATATTGGAGCGTTGTTTGTCGGGCTTCTGTCTGGATTCCGAAGCGTACTTTTTCTGGTAAAACCTGGTAGCATTGTCCACTATCGCGTATGCATTGTTCGCGTATGGCAACGAATGGTCGAATGGGTGGTGCAGCGAGGAGACGGTTGCCTTTCTTGCCCTGGCTTGGGCTTTTCTAAAAAAAGATTTTGCGAATGTGCTCTCGGTATCTTATCGGCGTATTCGTGCATGTATGCGCCACGCCTCAGCCTGGGCCTCGAGGTAGGTTTGTAAGTGATCTCTTGCTGCTTGTAACCTATGATAAGCCGTATCGTCCAGTGGGTCGGTTTGCATATACGAGTACGCATCGGAGATGAAGGTGAGTTGGAACAAATCAGTCGCCCTCACCAATGATAACTCGCCACTGGCACTGAACTTCAAAATCAAAATGACCCCAGCCAGGGATTCAGAAAGATATCTCGGTATTATGATCTCCTTTGGAGACTGCACAAACATCCAAACATCGGTCATCGAGAATAGGATTCATGATACCTGTGCCAAATGGTCGGGCAGGAAATGTTGGTCTCTCATGGGAAGGACACTAGTTGCTAACTGCTACATTCTGTCTACCATATGGTATATATTAGCCTTTCGACAAATATCTACTTCCTCAACCAAACTGGCGAAACAGTTAATTACCAAATTCATATAGAAGGGGGATTCCAACACCCCTTCCTGCATCAGTAAAGTGGCATGGTGAAAATTGACAGAAAAGAAGAAAGATGGGGGCCTAGGGATCTTGGATCCCGAAACCCAGAATGCGGCACTCCTGGCCAAATGGCCGGTGAGACTTGTAACCTCTACCGAGAACCAGCCCTTGCAGCTGGCCTAGGCCACGCTTGCACAGGAGTGGGAACTCACAGAGCAGGAGGCTGTTTGGCAAGCCTTCCTATATCATCCGCTAGTCAAGACAGTTAAATCCCCTACATGGGCCCCGATCCTAAAATTGTGGTCCATAATTCTCCCTTCCTCCTTAAGACCCCCTACTACTTTCGCTGACGTCCTATCCTCTTCCCTTTTCGAAAACCTGGCTATATTGGACACGTCTGGACACGTCTTCTCAGTGGCCAAGTCTCCCGGCAACTTTGCTAGGAAGTGGCTTCATAAAGGAATATGGAAGGTATCCCACTTGTGGGACGTTCAAGCATCGGATTGGCACACAGAAGAAACTTTGAAAGGTAAACTGAGAGGTTTACGCAATGTGGGGACACACCGGAGGTTACTGAGCACAACTATACCGAACACTTGGTTTGAGATCTTAGCAGCGGGCAACCAATTGGCATCCACAGGTTTATGGTGGAGAGACACGACAGCTCTAGAGACTTTCTACCAAGTCGAGAAGAAGAGCGGTATGGATGCAGCGGAGGTCTCTACATGGAAATACACCAGGAATGAACTCACCCTCAGAGATTCAACCACTCAGATCACGGATCTCACAAGTTGCTCAGAGGTAAAGATCAGGACTTCAAGGGACCACAAAGGAAAAACCCTTCTCAAGCCAGCTCGAGACGGAACTCCCTTCTGCGACTGGTGGACGAGCAAATCTGGGATGGCAACTTACAGTTGAATCCTTAGAAGTAACTTCCATATCACTCCCAGAATACTCTTCCCAGACAGGATACAAACTCCATTCAAAGGCGGCGACCATGCAATTCAGGATTTGCGAGATATGGAAGAGAAGATCTGCCCAGTTGCAGATGAGGGGACCAGACCTAAACTGGGTAAAATTCTACATTTGTTTAATCCTGGGAGTATTAGAGGTCAAGATGGCAGGACTACAATGACTTCACCTACACAGTAGTGTACCCACGGCAACATGGTGTGCAGAAAGAGGGATGGAGATCGCAGTATCTTGAGAGGCCTGTCCGCATACGTCACTGGAAGATTCTACTCACCTATGGTGGGAATGTGTAGTTGTCAGAGGCTTTTGATACTGGATCGCCAGACTCTGGTTCGCGCCATATAAGGACTTCTCCTACTGGACCAGGGATCTGGTCTTACTTGGTGACAGAATGGACTCATTAAGAGCTAGTATAGCCAATAAGTTCCGTGTTGTAGGTTTTCGGGTGCTCTTGTTAACTCGCAGACCGTAGGTTTAATAATTTATCTTGGTCTGTCTCTCGCATTTGTAACACATTCAAATCCACACTAAGAAACTTAATTTTAGCTGAATGGAGGAAGGCCAGGTGCCAATTTCATGACCCATCAGTGGCTCGGAGCTCGATGATTAAGCTTTGGGCTTCGGAGTTCCGCTGGATCCGGTTCACAGAGAATAATCAACTAGTGATCTCTCGTCACTTGTGGGACGAGGTGAAAGATTTTGTTCTTGCCCAGGATCCCGCAGCGATTTTCTTATGATGGCTATGGTACAAAATCCATGTTGTAAGGGACGTTGGACCCGTTTTCGAGCAGGTGCAGCTCCCCACCAATGGAACGGAGTCATAAAAAAAAAAAAAAAAAAAAGAGAGAGAGAGAGAGAGAGAGAGAGAGAGAGAGAGAGAGAGAGAGAGAGAGAGAGAGGAGGACCTGCTCCTCCCGACCTGCCAGCTGCCTCCCCGTTGTCAGGGGGGGGAAGAAGGAAAAAAGAAAGGAAAAAAAGAAAAGAAAAAGAAAAAAGAAAAAGAAAACGAAAAACGGGATCAAACTTTTTTTAAGATCTCTATTTTTCAGTTTTGCGCCAATATTTTTTTGGTGGCGTAAAACAATTTTTTTGGCCTTGAATTTTTTTCTGTAGGTAGGCAGGCACCTAAGCCATGTGAATGAATGTTTTTAGATTTTTTTAATGAGTGAATGTTTTTCTAAAGTTCATCAAAGTCGGGGTACTTTTTCCACCCTGCTCTGAGCCTGTCGGGATTTGAACTCGTGAATTTTCACGAGTTCTTTCCCTACCTCTCCCAATGTGACAATTGCCATCCCCGTTTTTAGGGGAGGGCAGGGGAGAAAAGAGGAAAAGTAGAGAGGGGAGAGAAAGGAACAGTCACGGCCGCGAACGTGGTCGTGGCCGTGCACCAAGTTCAAGTAGTATTGGCCTGAATGCAGTCATTCAGGCCAGAGCTGTGAACTGGAGGGTCAGTGAGGGGAACTTGTCAAGAAACAACCATTTTCCCGCTGAACCTGCACTCAGTGTAGGGCTGAGTGCAGGGAAAAGGGAGAAAAAAAGGGGGGCAGTTGAGTACAACTGCCACCCTAAGTGTGTGGCTGAGGTGAGACAGCCTCAGTCCGTTGATCGGGCTCAGATCAACGACCCCAGGCAAGTGATGAATTTTGCGTGGGGGCAGCTGAAGCTGCTGCTGCCCTCCTCAGCCACACACTTGCCTCCAGCTGCCAGTGTGCGACAACACACTTGCCTCGTCGCCGGAGTGCTGGAGAGGAGGCAGGAGTGCTGTCGGCGAAGCTGGAGGACTGCGGAGGAGCGCGACGAAGGAGGAGACAGCCATAGCCTTGGCTGGAGCACTTTGCTCCACCTTGGCAGGCTGGTCTCTAGGGGGATTCTGCAGCAACGTGGTGAGGAGCGGCAGCGGAGCGACGGGGAGCACGATAAGTGGTGGAGGTGTGTCAGCCAATATTTTCGGCAACCATAACCCATTTTTGTGGGGTTATGCTGCCAAAATACCGCGGCGTCAGTGCGAGACCTTTATTCTGAGGGGTGACGCTGCAGTTTTCACGACACGTCGGCGATATTTTGTTTTGAAGAGTGACCCTGCCGTTTTCACGGCACGGTAGTACAGCGTGGCACAGTGCCGCTGTCTTTTTGCAGTGGTACGGCACGGCGAAGCGCCGCCGTTTTTTACGGTGGTACGACACAGCGAAGCGCCGCCGTCTTTTTACGGTGGTACGACACGGCTAAGCGCTACAGTTTTTTTTTACGGCGGTACGGCACGGCGAAACGCTGCCGTTTTTTTTACGGTGGTACGACACGGTGAAGCGCCGCCGTCTTTTGCGGTGATACGACACGGCGAAGCACTGTCGTCTGTTTTACGGTGGTACGGCACGACGAAGCGCTGCCGTTTTTTTTTTTTTTTTTATGGTGGTACGACACGACGAAGCGCTGCTGTTTTTTTTCTTTTATGAGGGTTCGACACGACAATGGAATTGCGGCACGACGGTGGGACGTGCGGCGCAGTAGTGGAGTTTTTTCTTACGACGCTGAAAGGTTTTTGTTGTAGCGTGGAGTCTGCTTTTCTTGGTGAAGGTCTGCTACTATTGGTATGTACGGCAACAACAACATGACATGGTGGCGGTTGACGGCATGCGACAGTACGAAATCTGAGCGTGACATGCGAGTTTATTTTTTTACGAGGCACATGAGATAAATGTTTGTAGTTGGGACCACCCAACACTTGCGGCAGTGGGACTAGACTACTTGGGACTGCCTGGGTTCAATTGGGACTGACGTGGGACGCGGACGACCATTTGCGGCAGTCTCGACGCATGCGGTTTTGAGATTCGACACCGGTTTTGTTTTTTTTTAGAAGTGTGGAGGAAACGGTTTTCGACTCAATAGTCATTCGACGAAGTGTTTGACAACATGGGACCACCTAGAACCGCGTGGGACCATCTGGGACCGCTTGAGACCATTGGGACTGACGTGGTACCAGACTGAGTGTTTTTCTAGGACGTGTGCGGCTCGCCGTTTTCATGCTTGGGTTACCGAGGATGAGGCCTGCGAGTGACAGGTGGTTTGATCAGGATTTTTTTTTAGACTACAACTTTCGGCGGCACACACGGCTTGTTGGTTGGCTTTCTTGAGTAAGCCAGGGCGCTTCTTTGGCACCACTTCACTCAAGGTTAGTTGATCGACTCAGATTCCTTTTCGCACCTGTGTGAACTCACACTTTGTTTGACCCTATTTGTTTTGAATGTTCAAAAAAAAAGGTTGAGTAAAGCGTGTATGGTCATGCATGTGAAAAGTGGAATCTGACAGGCGTGTGGATTGCTGGATTTTCTGGACCTACGGTTGTTTTTGTATGTGTACATAGGTAGAAGGATGCTTGCAAAGGAGATTGATCAAACATATTTGAGGAAAGGAACAATGATTATCTTTTTTTTTTACTTTTCACCTGCCTGCACGTTAAAAAGGTTTCCTTGTTTTGGAAAATGTTAATTATGCAGTGTCAGCACTGTAAAAACGAATTCGATTGCATAAAGAAAGCAGATAAGGTCAAACGGACTTGGTCATTTTCCCGAAGATTGACCCATTCTATCCCGAACGACCTTATCTACCTATACATGTCCAAATGTTTCTCGTTTTATCACCTCTATCTCTTTTTCGTCTAAGGGATCCTGAACTTAAAAAAAAAAAATGGGAACAGTTAAAACTTGTTTGCGGTGAACACATTCTCATCTTTCAAGGAAGCATCTGGGACGGACGTTCGTTGCTTTAAGGGTCGACCCTGTTATCGACCCAGAGTGGACCGTTCTACGGTGGGGTACTTTGCCTATTCGGTGGAGACGGTCTGACTTCTGAGATCCGAACGTTGTGCTCGGACGAGGAGGAGGAGTACCCCAGACCACTTCCTAGAGGGAGAGACATGCAACACTTCAAGCAATGCACCTGATAAAAAATCATCCGCAAAGCAACCTGTCATCCAGGAAGATTGAGAATATGTGGAGATAGGTTTATGCGTGTTTAATCTTAGGTCGACGGTAGGTTGGAATGAATGACTTTGGCAGCGCATCTCACCAAGTCAAAACTAAGGCAACCGATTATCTTGTCAGTTGCATCAATGTTATTATCAGTAGCCAACTCCTCGTTGGCGGTTGTATCATTGTTTTGTGGAATTCGACCCAGGGTGGTCGAATTTTATTTTGGTATTGTGCTATTGGATGTATTGCATGATGATTCAAATTATTTCGTTTGTTGTTTCAGATTGAACGTACTTTTCTATCGACTGCGATTGATTCCTTATTATGTAACTATATGTGGGTGTTATATATATATATTTTTTTGAGTTGTATATTAAAGGGGCAAGGAGGTTCCACGCTTGGTTGAGACCATCCTTGTCGATCGGCGTACGATTCGTACTTAGGAGATCAGCGCCCTAAGGAGCGGACGACGTCCGGGTTCAATAGGCATTTTAATCGCACGTACCTATACTACATCGAGCGAGCAAACGCCCTCGACCGACTCACCTCTGCAATTGCATTTAAAAACTTTCGCACGTGGGTCGGTAGCTCGGTAGGGATACGCCTCTAAGGGTGGTGACAACCCCTTAGGGAAGCATGCTTATGCCCCGTGGGAACCTGTCCTGTCGTAGGGGACCGCGGGATGTATAGCTGGCGCACCCGGCTTGAGCGGCGACGGAATGATGCAACCACGAGGCTGTCTCGGCGGTTTGCGGGATTATTTTGCGTCGTTCCCGAGTTGTCTCCTGATATTGTTTTTGGAAAACTCCTGCGTGACGTGACAAGGAGGGCTCCCGCCTCTTCGCGAGAAAAGGCAGGGGCAGATGCGCTCGACAACGCGAGATTGCTACTACTTGGGTGTTGGCGCCTTCTCTTTCTACGACGCCAGCTAGGCATTTGATTATGTCGACGTGACTCTCTCCACACTGTCTACGACATTGATGGGATGATGGAGAGGAGGAGGAGGATTGCAGATGTGAGATTGGTTGATCATAAGGGAAACTTACCTGTCTGTGTTGGTGTCGACATTGTGCATTGCTATTTGTCTTCAGAGGAGTCTGTGCCGCATGCGCCATGCTGTGATCTGTTCATTGTCAGAGCGTGTCAGAGGAGACGGTCTGTTGATGTGGCGAGCAAGGGATGCCCCAAGGAGGAGTGGGGTAGTGAGGGAAATCTATCTGCTGAGTTGAAGGGTACTTTCTCTTCCACCCTCTAAGACTTTTCCCCCTCCCATTTGCCTCTTCTCGAGTCGCAAAAGATTGGGCTACTTGATTACATGTACGATTTCAAAGACATTGAAAGTGCGCTACGACATTCTGTGTTTTGACATTGACGAGCTTTACATTTGACTGGGTTCATTGCAAATTCCTCCCCGCCCCCTTACCGTCAAGATGCTCCGGTTCCCCCAAGTTATTACAATACTCTTATAATGCTCTATTACCATTTCCATAAGCCGACGAAGGGTAATGGCACCGACAAGACCAAAGATGTAATGGTGGGACAGTGGAACTGGTTTCCAGCAAGTGTTGCTCCCCACCAATAGATTGGAGCACCCGACCTGACTATTAAGTGGATATGCTCGCATTCCTCCCCCTAGTAGAAAGGCGACATATTTCATATTAAAAAAAAGTTATTGGTTTGATACTGCTTAACGATGTTTCTCCCCTAGTTCTGGGAACCTTGAAAAATGAGACGAATGTATACTGTAAGAGGAATTTTCGAAGAATTTCAAAGCACCCACCAATGGAACTTGACCGTGAAACGCAGGGATGAAGGTGGTAGATGCTGGAAATGTTTAGGCTTTAGGGTTAGTATTACTCCAGACCCATCTGATGGATGTTGGGATTTTTTAGGCAGTAGGGTCAGTATTACTCCAGACCCCTGGAACTGAAATGCTCGCACCAGGCTAAGAACCATAGACAAACTTGGGAGGATAACCATGTACAATCTTTCAAGACTTTTCAGGACTACGCATCTTTTTCTTACTGAGGATAGACGACAACTTTCGTGGCCAGCGGAATACACAGGATATGAAATAACACAATGGATCGTGAGAACGCTGAGTTTTGGTTGTTAACACTGAAACGGCAGCTGCGGTTGCAAGGATATCCAACCCGCATTCAATCGGGGCTTGGAAAATTTTGTTAGGGAAAAGGCACACGACTGGCATAGCATATGCCAAAGACAGTGTCCGCACTGAGGCGCTTACTATGACAATAAGGACAAAAGAAGAAGCGACATGAAATCATTTGTGGTAAGTTGCACTGCCAAGTCACCACGCTAGGAAAACGGTCACTCAACAAGTAGTAGGACGCGAGATACGTGGTCAAAGACGAGTTTCCAAATCAGGTAGAATTCGCCGCCAAGAGGGAAAGTTAGAATAGAGTACTTAGCTCTCTCTCGCATGCAGAGAATCATTCAAGAAACTCGAGGAGGAGCCTCAGGCCCTCAGGCAAAGAATGAGTGAGTCCAGTAGGTGACTTACGTAGTATTTATGGGTGGAGGTTTGACTCTGCCTTCAAGCAATGCATCCCCTGATGATGTTGGCTTCCTAGCGCCGCCTTAAACATACAATAGGGTACGCGAGGTGCGCGCTGGAATTCCTTCTTTCTAATTTACGTGAATGTTTCGTTTTCTCAATGCTCTTCTCCTGTCGCTACCTTGCCACCTTGCGTCAGCTCATTCGTCCTTGTGTGACTCTGTGTGAAGACATTGTGTCTGCACCTTGGGGGACATAATTTGTGTCTTAACAGGTGGTTGTCGTAATACTGCACTCTGGCATACTACCTCTCAACCAGATCAATCATCTCGTCATGCATCGCATATCATCACCTAGACATTCCAGAGGTAGGTACAAGCATTCCCATATTCCATTCACATAATCCACACAAAATAACTCTTCATTCGTAAAAAGCAATGGACGTGAAATCACTCAGAGATGATCATAGAGGGATTTGATACATCAAAAGGGGTCAAGAAGATGAGAGAAACAATCATCAGGTCTCTCGCACTCATGACAACATACACAATAGACACAGAGTTTGCAATCACACAAAGCTTGAACATATTTATTCAACAAATGAGGAAGTCATTAACCTCGCTCTCTAACAATGAAAAGCTGACTGATTCACAAGCTTCACCAATGAGACTGTTGATAATCCATTATCGCACACTAACTCTCACACTCAAAGATTGTCATCAACAGGCTGGGTTCGACCGAGTCCCTACAGTCCATCGCAACAAATTTGCCACCTCATGTAATCGGTGTTCGCATGCTGAGCCTTTCTGATCCACTCACAACCATTCCACCCACTTGGTTAAGACATCTCCCTGATCCCGTTAACCATAATGAAAACAAGTGAGAGCAAAAATCACACTTGCAAGGCTCATAGTTGAGCAATGAAGGTAAGGGAGAGAAAAGGAAAAAGGAGGGAGGGTTGTTGCATGACCATATTGCAACGAGGCAGATATAGCCAGTCTCCACACTACGATCATGACAAAGTGTTTCTGTCCAATTTGTAGAAGAGGAGTAGCAAAGGGGAAAATGAGAAGTGAAGAACCGGAAGACTTAAGTAGGAAAGAAGGAATCAAGCAAGAAGGAGAGACAGTTGAAAAGTTGCACAAGAAGCACGGTGCAAGCAGTACAATGAAGTGGTTGAGGTGTTAGGGTGACAAAAAAAGTTGTGCAAGAAATCGCACGCATGAGCAAGAGTTCAAGAAAAAGGATGCGGGGAGAGATGGAAGACGAACCGCCAAAGAAACTTGAAGGGCAGTGCCTCTCTTTCTACGGTTGCTTGCATCCCACAACCTATGGAATTCACAATTGCAAGCATTTCCTGAGGTGCATGGAATTCAAAAAGAGATGATGAACACACTTTTTTTTTTTAACATACCTCAGATCTGCTGGAGGTGCTGGTATGAGCATACACCTCTAGTAGCCCTGTGGCTGGCGCCAATCCATTGGTGGGGAGCTTCATCTGCTGGAAAATGGGTCCAACGTACCTTACAGAAAACGTATAGAGCATGGATGTATGAAATGTATAGATTGCCAGGGAGACCATCTTTGACCTGTACTTAGCCTCCTGCTCTATCCTTGCCATGCTAGCAGACCCCCCCCAATAGTATATAGGGAATCTCACAAAAATTTTTGCGTTGCTATTTGTTTATTACGGGTCATGAGAAATTTTAAAAGTGATTGACGACACAAGTGGACCATCTTATCGGATTGATGTGCCCTTTCATCTCAAGACATATCCCATCTTCCACATGTCTAAGTTGTTACTCTACGTCGAAGATCAAAACTTCCCTAATAGACCGTCAATGTTTTCACCTTCACATACATCTGGAGAATCTGTTGGCACAATCGTTTAATTTGCTCAATCTTCCCATTTGTCTCAGGGTTCCTACCTGAAGATATAGTTAATCTTGTGTCGTAGATTTCCATCAAGCTCTGCCACTATTACCCGGTAAACCGGATGTCTCTGTCAGACACAATGGTCTTACGGAATCCATATTCAGAGACCCATCACATCTAAAATTTCTGAATGACCAGTTTGGTCTTGGCTTCAAATGAACATAACATTCTTGGAGAACCTATCAACAGTAACCATAACTTGACGATTCTCATTTCTACTTTTAGTGAAACTCATTAAGTCCATCGAGATTGACTCACCCGATTCATTGGGAATAGGAAGTCGTTTAAGTTGTCCTAAAGGGTTCTCATGGGTCGACTTGTTCTGTTGACATACAAGGCAAGTCCTCACATAGGTTAGTCTTCTTTCATTCCCTGTCATTCGAACTCCTCGCGCATATTAGCATAAGTCTTTTTAAAGTCAAAATGACTTTTTGTGTCGTGACACTCGCCTAAAATCAAACTTTTTACAACTTTTCGTGGGGAACACAGATCCTTTGCTCACCTTTGTCCATTAACAAGAGAGTGCCATCTTCCATTCTATATTCTAAAAAACTCTCATGAGTTTTTTGCAATGTTTGAATGATAAGATTTCATATTTCATCCTTAACATATCTTAACCTAATTTTGTTTTCGAATTCATTCCCAATGTCGAGATAGGTTATGACAGTTCCAAAGAAATCAGATCAGTGAGAGAGTGCATGGGCTGCCATATTGTACTTACCTTTGATCGTCTTGAGCTTGAAGTCAAAGGTTTCAATGATAACGAATCATTAGGCTAACTTATTAGACAACCGTCGTTACGTCTTCATCCATCCACTTCATCGTTTCATGGTCTAAATAGACCTTGAAGTGCCTACCTAACAAAGAATGTTTCTACGTAGTTAGCGCTTGCAGTAAAGCATGCGATTCTCCCCTGTAGGCCGAGTTAGCCACTTTTTCGGAGGGCAGGCGATAAGACGTTAGCTCAATTGGCAGGTAACCCTTCCCATTATCTTTCTACAAAACCGCCCCAATCCCGTACTGACGTGCATTACTTGTCACAACGAATGAGAGTTAGGGATCAACTATGTTCAAGACATGATAGTGATTCGACACATACTTACAACTTTTGAAAGAAGACTTATAGTCTTTGTTCCTCAACCAGATTGTTTATTTCTTTAGCAACCTTCTCATAGGAGCAACTATAATGAAGAAGTTTCTTACAAACTTCCTATAATAGCTTGCGAGTAGGGCGAAGAAACGAAGTTCAGTTATAGTCTTCAATTTCATTCATTTTTTTATTGCAACAATTTTTCTTTCTCCGGGTCTCAAGCCCTCTTCATTTACGATATGTCAGACTTACAAAATTCCTACTTCTTATGATTCATTTTGAAATAACCTTCTCTCAACCTTTGCAAGACCATTCGTAGGTGTTTCTCGTGGTCCTTCATTGTCTTACTGTAAACCAAGTCGTTGTCAAGATAAACAACTACAAACCGATTAAGCCAGTCACAAAACAGTTCATTCATGATCTTTGGAAGGTTGCAAGGGCGTAGTAGGACCAACTGGCATGACCACGATCTCGTAATGACCACACCTTGTTTGAAACGTTGTCTTATTTTGATATTCTTTAGCCACCTCAATCTGATGGTATACGAGTGCATATCAATATTTCTAAATCACTTGCAACTTTCAATTCATCAAGAAGGTCATATCCGAGGAAGTGCTTCTACGTTTTTTACTATTTCCACGTTCAGTAGTCAATACAAAGTTTTAGTTTTCTTTCATTTTTAGTCATGAAGAGCATAGCGGCGCAGTAGGGAGAAGAGCTCGATGAAATCCATCATTTTTCAGTAAGTTTTTGCAATTGTTTCCTTAACTCTTCTAACTCCGCGGGGACATACGATAGATCGGTCCTTAGGGAATCTTACTTTCGATAATAATCTCGATCGTATGCTTGATTATTCTTTTTGTTATTCCCATTGGTTCGGTTTGCGGTTCCTTGCATTCTTCAAATAGTTTCTTGATAGAAGGAGGATAGGAAGTAGAACACGCAACTACATTCTTAAACCACCAGTACCTCGCCCAACTATGCACTCCGACCCTCAGGCGGTCGGTATCCTGAGCCTGCCGAGCCTGAAGGTATCAGTACCACGACAGTCCGAGCCTGAAGGGACCACTAACAAAAAAAAAAATGAAAAAGGAAAGAAAAACAACAATGTTAGAAACGTGAATGCGGTTCGATATGTTCTTCGCCGTGTCTGTGCGAGCATGCTCTGAGTGAGGGCATCTCAGCCCCATGGACTCATTGTTAAAATCTAAAAAGAACAAGAAGAAGAAGAAAAAAAAAACGTCTCCTTATGTCAGAATTTAGAAACTAAGAAGAAAACAAAAAAAAAACACTTACCGCTTTGGCCATGAACGTGACTGCATACATTCTTCGCTGTACTAGTATGAGTGTGCCCTTAATGAAGGCGTTTGAGCACATCACGGGATATTCCCTGACTTCCAGGCAGGGGCCTAAAAAAAGCAAAAAAAAAAAAAAGAATCTCACCGTTGTAGTAGTGAGATTCATTATTCTAAGAACAAACGCAAGCACGGTCTCTACAACTACCTTCCCGACATAGGGGAAGTCCATAAACTTGAGTTTTTTTTTTCTTCCCCGTTTCTGCATCAATCTTTGTTGCCACCGGTCACCAGTGCCCCGACCCCCATCCGATGCGGCGTGTTAACGATCGCGTTGGAAAAAAAAAGTTGGGCAAGGTACTGGTGGTTTAACAAGTACCATCACCACCTCTTGTGCCAACTTCTTTTTTGTCACCATACTTCAAAAGGTGGTTAGACTTATACAACAAAAAGATAGAGATGATTCCGAACCAGACTTATAAACAACTTAATTAACTTCAATTCTTCATTTTCGTCTGTCAACCTAACGGTTTGTTCTTATACTTGACTTCGAGATCATCTTCCTCATGCCATTTCATTCCTAAAGATAAGTCGAATGGTAACTACTTTTCCACAAAGAAGTTTATCCCATGCAATATCTTCTCTCCTTCCTTAGTCATCAAGTAACATTTCACTTTGTCAGCAGACCAGGACACACTTATTGTGCTTTGATTTGCGATCGTTAATGTTATCGGATTGGGTAAGTCCTTAAACTTCACTCCTAAGTGCAATTTTGTTATTGTCTTCTCATAAATGTAGAACCTCATTGACCAGGGTCAAGCAAAGCACCCACACCTGTCCGCACAATTTCTAAGTCTACTAGCATCAACTTGCCCCTAGACTTTGCTTTCTTAGCCCATGAACTTTGTAAAGCAATCGGCTCATTTCCAAGTTTATCAAGGGACTCAACCAATGTGGCTGAACACATTACTCTTTCAGGGCGATTTGGGTGAGGGGCCGAAGAAGAGTCATCATCTGCCATAGGAGTTGGAGGGTTGAAAGGGGGTCGTGCGCCAAGTCGTCTAAACCCCCTGGCTCAATAGGAGCCCTTTTACTCATATTGACTGCTCCCTTTTGGGTTTCGAATCAAAGGACACCATGCGATGATGTGTCCCTCTGTGTCGCACTTCAGACACTGACTCTTGTCATCCTTCCATACATCCTGGGAGATACATATTTTTTTCCAAGGTTTCCCTAAAGCAATGTTAGGATGGACAGGAAAGGAGCATGCCCTCTTTTTTACTCCTCCTCCGCTTGTGCCTCCCTTGTTAGCCACAACAACAGTGATGTTTACCTTTCCAAACTCACTGCTACTACTTGTCTCATCCTCGTATCACCTCTCCATTGTCTCATAATAAAGAACGAGAAGGAGGTGGTTCTGTCGTTTTTGCCTCCACCAAATCCTTTTGCCCATGCCACCTCGTTGCCTTTCCTTTACCACACCCAAATACGTTCTCGGGCACGACGATCTTGTGGCGAGCGGAGGACCTCACGGTCGTGTCACGTAGGATTAAGGTACTATTTTTTAGTCAGCTAGAGATACCACTCTGACCGTGTGTGCCAGCTATACCTCTCGCGACTCCCTGCGACAGGACAGAGTTCCGCGAGGTACAACTCACCTCTACCTGAGGGGCTGTCACCACCCTTAGGTAAGCGTATCCCTGTTGAGGTACCGACTCACGTACGAAAGCTTTTACTTGCAATTGCAGAGGTAAGTCGGCTGAGGGCGTTTTCTCGATCTCCGTAGCATAGGTATACACGCGGTTGAACACCTAAGACTGACCCATTTACACGTCGGGCATCGGGGCACTGATCTCCTGGACCAACTTACTATTCAGATCGACTTGACTAACGATCTTTCGCCCATGTAATACTCTAACCTATTTGCACTTTACCAATAAATTATATATGCTATATAAAATTTCTTCAAATCGATATAAACATAATGAATACATTTCACTCGCCGGGCATCGGGGCGCTGATCTCCCAGACCGACTTACTATTCAGGCCGACTTGACTGACGATCTTTCGCGCATGCAATACTCTAACCTATTTGCACTTGACCAATAAATTATATATGTTGTATAATAATATTTCAAATTGATATAAACATAATGAATACATTTCAAAGGTTGAGACTTGAAGACAAGGAGATGTCTTTTACATTTTTACAGAAAAATAGGCAAACATCAGAATGAACAGAGCTTTGACTTTTGAAAGAGAAACAATCAATAGGCTCATGGCCTACGCATGACAAATAAAGTAGGTTCATGACCTTTTAAAACATGCATCAAAAATAAAAGATAGGTTTGTGGCATTTCAAGGAAATGACATAAATAAGACTCTCAACCTTTGTCAATTATCCTAATCTGTTCATTATCAAGGAAGGGTGAAGTATGAAAACCAAAACAAATGTACAAAGGTTAGGTGTCGATGAAGTATCTGAGTCGAGGTTCGGGTGAGCATAAGTTCCGCAATGCGAGTTGAGTGAATAACACGTGGTTGGTCGGTATACTGACCTGCAAACAAGAGTCAATCATATTTCAAAATAACAGAGTTAACCATTCATTCACTTTCATACACATTACATTCGTGCTTCCAAACCTCTCTGCCAGACATTCTTTTTTCGACTCAGTTATTCAAAGACTTTTTTTGACCAAACACAAACCCTTCAGACACTGACCCGAAAATCAGAAATGTCATTTAGTGCAAAGGTTGATGCAAAGTGTGGGTGTCATGGGTGAGTGGGGGTTGAGTTGGCGAACCAACCTGTTACCATAAGGCAACAATATGTAGTTTTGTATAGACTCATAATGAGTCTTCTTCATTAAGATGACCTGCAATCACAGACAGGTCAACAAGGTCTCAACACCTCCCTCGCTATCGACATGACCCTACATGAAGTTTAACAATATAAACTTCAATTTTAATAGAGGACTATGATATAGTCCGATCAAATGTAAGTATGAAGTAAGAAGACCCTCACTGGAGCCTTCATCTCATACTTACTAGTCTGTATGGATTCGATCGAGCAATAGGATGACTCAGACATGAGCATCCTACCGTTTGTTTTTAGTCTAATAGACTTAGACAGACCATGGGATGACCTGCACAGGGGTACCCCACTTCTAGTCTGTCAATCTAGCAATCTAATATAGGTATGTGTGTACAAACGAGCAATAGGATGTTCCTCACACATAAACCTTATCTTATCACCCGTTTTGTACCACTACTCTATCCATACATTAGTCAAATACAAGGGAGTTGAGGGTAGTACAAACAAGGGTCTATAGGATGAGAACGAGGAAGGACTTCGTCTGTCTTCTCATTTCGTGTCTCTACTTTTCCTTCTCACTCTCTGTAGCGGACCTCTGGTTGGCCTATGAGACCAGCCCCTTGGCCTATTCTCACATGGCCTGTGTTCTATTCGGGGCAGTCAAGTCCAGGCTGGTACCTCTGTCGGTACCATCCAGTCCAGTCCATTCCCGTCAGTCCGCTGGGGTATACCCCAGCTGTTGTCTGGTTTCCGATTCATTCTACATTCGCGCACTTTGGAGTATGTGCGTTGGAGTCTGGCGTGGGAGCTGCGCTGTGCCATCTCGCTCCCCCTTCTTCCTCCATCTCCATCTCCATCCTAGGCGGAGCAGCACAGCTGGTGGGTCCGCCACATTGGTATCGGAGCGGGAAATTTCCCCGCTCCCCCCTAACCCACCACATAGCAGGGAAAACAACAAAACCCGACAGTGGGGTTTTCTGTTGTTTTTCGGGCGGTTTTCAACAAGAACGAGGGAAGAAAAGAAGGAAAAAAAAAGGTGCATCAGGAAGCGACACGTGGCGGAAAAATAAGTTGCCGTCACGACGCGTGCGCGCAAGTGCTAAGGCCAAGGCCGCCGCACATGCATATGCTCACCGCTGTTTTTCGGGCGGTTTTCAACGAGAACGAGGGAAGAAAAGAAGGAAAAAAAAAAGGTGCAGCAAGAAGCGACACGTGGCGGAAAAAGGAGCTGCCGTCACGATGCGTGCGCGCAAGCGCCAAGGCCAAGGCCGCCGTACACGCACATGCCACGTACCCACGCTGGCCCGCTGCCCCGCCCTGCCTCGCCCTCGGATTTATATTATCAAGATCCGAAATCTTGCTGCCGTCGAGGTTTGAACCCAGGCAGCTGCTGGCCTTGCGCGTGCGTGGCTACTCCCGTAACACACTCGCCATACTGTATGTATGGTTTTGTAATGTGGCACGCGTATGTATGGTTTTGTAGTGTGGCACTGTATGTAGGAGGCACAGTGACTGGCCCATCGAAGAAGCTCGGTCCTGATGCTACCAGCTGACCCCTGACCGGTATCGCCCACCTGCTATAGCAGGTATCGCACCTGTTGGTGGGTGCAGCCCCCGCATGTTCCCTCGTTGGAGGCTTGAGCACGAATGTGGCTGCTACGGGGTTCCCCACAATACTATAATGACAATAAAAAAGGTATGAAAGGTCGTCCTGTCCAGATTTGACAAGTAATTGAATTGGTTGGGCTTAAAGAATTAGCCTTTAAAAAAAAAGAAAAAAATGCTGCCGAAATTTTTGAAAAATCAGATACTTCATTTCTCTCTGTCTCCTCATTTACTTATTTACTTATTTACTTATTTATTTATTTATTTATTATTTCTTTATTTATTTTTTTAAACTTTTAATTTGCGGCATTTTGAAACCTAGTGTGCTTATCTTGGTCTCTCATTTCCCTTGGCACATTCTTGACCCCTTGGGGGGTAGGGAAATGCTGCCAAAAATTCTAAAAAAATAAATAGTATTTCTCTCTTCATATTTTGTTTCCTTATTTTTTTAATTTTTTTTATTATTTATTTATTTCCTTATTTATTTTTATTTTTCTATCGAAATTTCCCTGTTTATTTATTTTCCCTCTTGCCTTCCCCTACTGCTTGCTATTTTATTTTCTTTTCTGTTTTTCTTTCACGTAGTCTTTTTCAGCTCACTTCGACCCCATCGGGGTAATGAAATGCTACCTTCCTGGGCAAGCTTGGCGCCCGCCACCTAGAGATATGCGGTTGGTCCCCCTGAGTGGCATTGAGCAGAGACTGCTGATGTTCATCGGGGGAGGGGACCGGAGGGTACCCTACCCTAACCACTCAAACTTCGGTTAGGGTTTTCTTAGGGTTTTTCTAGGGCTTAGGGTTTTCCTAACCCCCATACCTTCCCTTCTCATTCGGCCACCCTGGATCCGAACCACCCCTCCCCCTTTGACGGCACCCGCGCTTGATTTACTAGCACCCCCCGTCGACTTCTATCGCAGAACTCCCCCTACGCCCTCCGCTCACGCGTCCCTCCTCCGACCCTCTCTAGTCCGACCCGTTACCTCCCCATGGCCGACGGTGTGTCACAAGTCGCCGAGGCGGCGACGACCTCGGCATCGGGCTCGACACCCGTGCCGACGGACCAGGGCCATCAGCCCCATCACCTCCCTCCTTGCGCCCTTACAAGCGCAGATGACGACTCTTGCCGCTGGCTTGCGGCAACTTCAGGACGCTGGCCGTCCTTCCTCTCCTCACTCTCTCTCTTCTCCTGGCTCCCAATCCGGGTCCCCCGTCCTCCGACATGGTGGCCACGACGGAGCTTCCTCCTCTGCCGCCCCCGACCCGGCCATCCTGGTTACCGTTCACGCTCCTAGTGCGACGGCCGCCATGAGCCAGACCCTCCCTCACTCTACGAGCGCACCGACCCAGATTTCGGTCGCTATGGCCACGGGACCACAACCCGCTGCCATGGTCTCAGCTTTTCTGGGTGCCCCGCTTCTCCCTCCCCTTCGCACGACCGCAGCGCCACCTGGCTCTCCCCCTCGTGGGATGCCTCGCGCCGCTCGTGCGTCCACTTCCCCCACTCTTCCTCCTGCCACTCCTCGCTCGATCTACGTTCGATGTCTCGAGGACGAGCTTGCCCAGACCCAGGCCGACCTCGCCCTCTTACGCCTTCAGCTACCCCCACCCTCACATGTGGCCGGGCATTTGGGTGCACCCCCTTCTTCCTCTACCCTTCCTTCCATGCAGGCTTGCTTCCCTCGCCCTGCACCCTATCCAGCCCCATTCTACCTTCTTCCTATTCCCTCGGTTGCTGCGACCTCTTCTACCGCAGCTCCCTCGCAGCCTGCCGCTGTTGCCCCCGCTGCTCCCCCATGCGGCCCGGGCGTACAGTTAGTTGCGCCCCTTTCTCCAGGACATGCGCCGACTTACTCAGCGGTGGCACATACCTCTGCTCCTCGATCCCCTCGCCGCCAAAACGGTGGCGCACCACTCGTCTGCTTGGCGGACATTGCCTTGTACGACGGTACAGGGATATGCGTGTCTCGGTGGCTGCAGTCTGCCACCCGCACGCTCCAGCTCATGGGCGCCCCACCCGACACGTGGGTGGGTCACCTCTTCACGCGCCTGCATGGCGGTCCTTTCGAGGCCTGGGAGGATTTCTACGCGCACTCCCTTCGTGAGGGTCGGACCCCGACCTTCATGGATTTCCAGGCGTTCCTCAAGGATCGCTTCGGAGCCCGACATGACGTGATTGACGCCTTCGAGCGTGTCGTCACTACACGCTGGTCTGGCTCTGGTGACGTTGCCGGCCTGGATCGCCACATCCAGATCTTTCAGGATGCCCGCCTCATTCGTGATGTGGCGTTCCTCCCCGAGGCTGCCCTCATCGACCGTTTCTTGGCCAGCCTTCCCCTTGAGTACCGCTCCGAGTTATGGAGGTATGAGTTCACATCGGCCCCGCAGGCTTACGAGGCTGCTAGGACCCATCAGCGGATGCGGGCCCGTCTTCACCCCGCCTCCTCCTCCCAGCCTCAGCGTATTGGTTACCCCCCCTCCTCCTCTCATGGCATTTCCCAGCGTCGTTCCCCTTTCCGCGGTCACCCCTGTCGTTCCGTGCAGCAGGGCCGCCACTTCTCGCGCCGCTTCAACGCGCTCGAGTGTGGTGAGCAGGACGCTGTTGCCCCGCTGTCGCCTGAGGGCGACCATAGCGACGACCTCGACCTTGGCGAGGTCGTCCACGACCACCTGGAGGACTCTACTCTCCCTATGACCGAGCGCATCCAGCTCATCCTCTCCGCCCTCTCCAGGGCACGCAGCCGCTCCGGTCACGCTGGCGCCTCGCCCCCTGAGTTTCCTCAACAGGACCTCCCTCAGGGCTTTGTCGCTCCTCGCGGTGTCCTTTCCGCTGAGGAGCGCGCGGCTATTTTGGGCCGGCGTGGGTGTTTGCGATGCTGCCAGGACGGTCATACCTCCTCGCGGTGCCCTTACACCGCCGCCCTGGACGGCCACTATGCTAACCTTTCCCGCCAGCGTCATGCTTAGTCCCCCCCCCGACGTTTCGCATCCCCGTGGCGCCTCTTAGCCACGGTGCAGTATACACCTGCGCCCTCCTCAGTAGTCGGCTTCCCAACATCCCCGTCGCGGTTTGCCTCTCTCGCTACTGGAGTTGAGGTCTCGCAGGACCCGACAGAGTGTACTTAGCCCTCTGTCGTAGTACCGTTTGCGCCTTTGCAGACCACCGTCTCCCCTCCTACCCCGCCCCGACTACCGACGCGTCGAGCCATTCGCTCAGCCCGTTGCAGCGAGCAGCTTGCGACTCGCGAAGACGTTGTGTCCTCTTTTCTGGACTTGAGCATGCTCCAGGCTCGTTAGGAGCGACTCACCCTCCATGTCGCTGCACTGCGTCGCCTTCTTACCATCCTCTCTGATCCTGATCGCACCCTCCCGATCATTCCAGTACAACTGGGGACCTCCACGAGGGTGTAATCAACGCTGTGAGATTCCGGTTCTCAGGGCGACTTCATTCACCCACGTGTGGTGAAAGAAGCTCGCTTACCCACGATAGGGTCTCCGACTCTCATCTCCGTCACCCTAGGGGATGACAAGACCCAGCGCTTCTTCGATCAGACGGTCACAGACCTCCCCTTCTTCCTCACCCTCGAGCCGACCGATCGTCCCCCGGCGTCTTGTCACCACCGCTCCTCTGCACATTTCGATGTGATGGAGACGGGGTACGATTTCATTCTCGGTACTCCGTGGTCTCGTCGGTTCCGCAGCACCGAGGCCGATTGGGCAACTAACACTTTCGTTCTCAAAACAAAGTGCGGACAGACGTATCGCGTACCTTTCATAGGTACCACCGTGACACCACGCCCCGATTCTCCTCCCCCGGAGCCTTCCGTGCCTATACCATCTCCTACGATCACTGTCACCTCGCCTCGGCAGTTTGCTCACTTCATTCGACAGGACGACGTCACCTTCTTTATAGTGAACGTTACGGATCTCTTACACTATGATCCACCCTGTCCCAACGCCGAGCTCATCTCTCTGGAGCCAGATCCTCCTATCTCCATGACTCCCATCTCTACTTCCCACCCTCCACCGTTCGTCGAGTCCACCCCGTCGTCGCGCCCTGACGCTGACGCTGAGGAACTCGCACGATATACGGCTGACCTGGAGCCCGCAGTTCGTGACCTCATTCGAGAGTACCATGACATTTTCCCTTTGTCGTTCTCGTACGCCGGCATCCCACTGATGCGCGACGTCGAGCACTCCATCCAGCTTGTGCATGACTATCGTGTTCACCACCAGACACCCTACAGACTCTCGATCCCCGAGGCCACCGAACTCAAGCGTCAGCTTGAGAAGCTCCTGAGACTTGGTTTCATTAAACCCAGCAACTCCCCATGGGGTGCACCCGTCCTCTTTGCTGGCAAAGTGGATGGAACTCTCCGTCTCTGCATCGACTATCGCGGTCTCAACCGCTACACGTTTAAGAACAGCTACCCCATGCCTCGTTCCGACGAGCTGTTCGACCGCCTAGTAGGCAACCGCTTCTTTACAAAGATTGATCTTCGTAGCGGTTACCATCAGGTCCGCGTCGCTGCAGCGGACCAGCTGAAGACAACGTTCCGATCGCGCTTCGGCCACTATGAGTTTACGGTGATGCCATTCGGCCTCACCAACGCACTGGCTACCTTCTAGAGGGCGATGAACGACATCTTCAGGGACATCCTGGAGCAGTACGTTCTCGTCTACCTCGACGATATCCTGGTCTAAAGTCGTACCCTTGAGGAGCACCTCAGACACCTCCGCGGCGTCCTTGATCGCTTGCGCAGACATGGCTTCTACGCCAAGCTGAGCAAGTGCCACTTTGCCCAACACAAAGTGGATTTCTTAAAACACTACGTGTCTGACCAGGGTCTCCACATGGACGACACGAAGATCACTGCTATTGCGGACTGGCCGTCCCCACATCCGTCAACCAGCTTCGCAACTTCCTAGGCCTTACCAGCTACTATAGCAATTTCATCCAGGGATAAGCTAGGTATTCCTACATCCTTACCGCCACCCTCCTCCGGAAGAACCCGCCATGGGCTTGGACACCCCTCCACGAGGACGCTTTCCGCGCCCTAAAAAAGGTGGTGACATGTGCACCGGTTCTTCACCTCCCCGATTTTGATCGCCCGTTTATCCTTACCACCGATGCGTCAGACTTTGCTGTAGGAGCAGTGCTTTCTCAGATTTTCCCCTCCTCTTCTGATTCCTCGCATCCTCGTATCCCTCGCTTCCCACCCCCTACCCCTACCACTGCCTCTCGCCTGACGCCTACTCGTCCAGCTACTGACGAGCCTTCTATTGACTATTCTCCTACCATTGCCTAGGACGACACTGTCGAGTCTCGCTCAGGTAATTGTACGATAGCCCTCTACTCTCGTCAGCTTCTGCCCGCCGAGATAAACTACACTGCTGATGAACGTGAGGTTCTCGCAGTAGTTTATGCCGCTCGACACTGACGTCACTACCTGCACGGGGCGCCATTCACGGTGCGCACGGACAACTCTGTTGTCCAGGCTTTTCTGACAAAGTCGAAGCTCACTCCTCGACAGGCTCGCTGGTGGTGCAACCTATCCAAGTTTAGTTTCACCACTGAGCGCATCAAGGGTGAGATTAATCGGGTCGTAGATGCCTTATCCCGACGCTCTGACCACGATCAGGAGCAGATCCAGCCTGCTTCCATCTCGGTCACCACCGTCCACCACTCGGTGATCGACGAGTTTCGCACTCAGTACCGCCACTGCCCCGACTATCGCGATATTCATGCGACCCTTCAGAGTTGCGAAACCGTCCCGAACTACTCTCTCGGGGACAACGGTCTTGTGTACTGGCACGGTTCACAGGGCACCAGAGAGCCCCGTATTTGTGTTCCCTCCACTGGACAGCTACATATCCGGGCCGTAGCAGAGTTTCATGACCAGGCAGCCGCCGGTCATATGGGCTTCCACAAGACGTTGGCTTGTGTGAGCCGCCTATACGTTTGGCTGAAGCGCAAGGACTTTGTGAAGGATTACATTACAGAGTGTCCCACCTGTCAGGAGGTGAACAATGGGAACCACTTGCCTTATGGTCTGCTCCAACCTCTTCCTATCCTTCAGGGTCGTTGGCAGTCCATCTCGATGGAGTTTATCGCTCCTCTTCGTCCTCCGACCCCCCACGGTCATGATGCTATCCTGGTCGTCGTCGACCACTTCACGAAGCGTGCACGCTTTGTTCCGTGCCGCTATGCCATCAGTGCACGTGAGGTCGCCGACATCATGTTTGACCGAGTCGTGCGTGACCACGGCTTACCTCTGAGTATTATATCTGACCGTGACCCGCGCTTTACCAGGCGATTTTGGTGACGGCTCCACGAGGTTTATGGCACCCAGCTCCGCTTCTCCTCGTCTTACCATCCCCAGACTAATGGTAAGACCGAGGTCATGAATAGGACTCTCAGAGATATTTGTTCATGACGACCAGCAGTGGGATCTCCATCTTGCCCACGCGGAGATAGCCTACAACCACGCCGTCTCGCCAGCCACGGGGATGACGCCTTACTATTGCAACCTCGGCTATCACCCTCGTGTTCCCGCGGACTTCCTTGGACCGTCACAGATGCACCCCGACATGAGTTGTCCCGCGCTGGATGATTGGGTTGCACACATGACGTCGATCATGAAGACCGCACATGAGCACATAGCCGCTTCCCAGACTCGCATGGCCGCACGTACGAACCGATCGAGGATGGATCATCCATTTAAAGTCGGTGATGATGTGCTTATCGACACCCGCCACTAACAGCTCGAAGCGGACACGCTTCGCAAGTTTCAGCGTCGCTTCTTTGACCCATGCCGCATTCTCCAGGCCGTCGGTTCTGATACGGCTTCTAGCCTGGTTAGCTTCCGTGTGACGCTGCCTGACTACCTACGCCAGGCTCGTGTGCACGATGTCTACCACGTCTCGTTACTGCGTCCCTACCGCAGACCGTCTGAGCGTTTCGCTGGATGACCATACGAGCGCACTCCACCCATCATGGTGGACGACCACGAGGAGTTCCTCGTTTCAGACATCATTGGTCGCCGAGTCACCGACGACAACCCTCCTCACGTCGAGTATCTCGTACGTTGCCCCTCGAGAACTTGCAGCACGCTCGCATGTTGGTGCGTGCCTATGATCGTACTCGTCATGCTGGGTTGACTGCTCCTCCTCAGCCCACTGACCCTCCTCCTTCTCCCTCGGCTGAGGAGACCGCTGAAGTCGAGCCTGTTCCATCTGAGGCAGACCTTCAGCAGCAGTCAGATGCTTCTGAGCGTCCACAGCGCACTCGTCATCGTCTTGCTCGATACGACGATTGACTCTGACTTATCTTCCCACGTCCTTGACTTCTGATACTCCATCCACTTCAGTTTTGCCACTTCAGCTCGTCGACGTTGTGGCTCTTCCTCGATGGCATTTCGGACTTCTCATCGTGGACGTCATTGGCAGCTTCATGGACTTCGTCACGATTAGCTCTGCCTACTTCAGACGTCATCACTCTCTTACCACTTTACCCTGTACAGTACCCTGCTTGTGTCGCATGATGGTCTCCCTTCGCCGGGTTTCTCTGAGTTGGGCTCTCCCTTGGTATACGCATAGGCATCGGGACCGTAGCGTTGCCCTGGCTTCCCAGCTTACAGATCCAACTCCGACTTCCCCCACCTTAGGAGTCATTTGCATGATTCCCTTACCCATCACTTTTTCTACCCTCTGCCGGCCCTCACGCCCTAGTTAGGCAGCCTCGCATGCTTCATCTAGGTGCGCCCAGTATACCAGGCTCCCTTGTTCCCTTGCATGGTCGACCCTCCATAGCGGTCACCCCTTTAGTCGAGCATTACCCGCCCTGATGGTCTATCTGTTAGGGTCATTGATTCTGTTCGCTCCCAGTCCCCTACTCTCATTGAGCTTGATGACATATGTTCCCCCTGTCACTATGTGTGAATGCCCTTAGGAGTTATCGACCCCTAGGCTGCATTCACCACCCTCAGAGACCATCCCACCCTTTGGTTTGCGACACACTTCTCCTGTGACATATGATTGTCGTGTTGTTGCTTTGTTACTCTCAGACTGAGGCTACTGTCTCTAACATTTCTAGGATTTGGTTGTTCTGCTTTTGTTGTTCTTAGGACTTATACACTAGTCAGCTGTTTCCAGACTGAGGCTACTGCCTCCAACATTCTAGGACCTAGCTGTCATTACTTTCTGCTTTCCTAGGACATGTATGCTAGTTAGTTGCTTCTGCTTTCACTTAGGCTGTTAGTTGTGACATTGTTGTTTTTTGTGACATTTCCTATCCTAGGTTGCATCGCATGGACTCAGCATGGATCTTGCTCTGCATCCTAGACTACTCAGGTTTTCTTTTTCTTTGGTAGAGTTCCGCTTCTTGGCGGAAGCGTGCTTGTATCTAGGCGATCCATCACAGGTCGAGGATCGTGTAGCGGACCTCTGGTTGGACTGTGAGACCAGCCCCTTGGCCTGTTCTCACAGACCTTTGTTCTATTCGGGGCAGTCCAATCCAAGCCGGTACCTCTGTCGGTACCAGCCAGTCCAGTCCATTCCCGTCAGTCCGCTGGGGTATACCCCAACTGTTGTCTGTTTTCCGATTCATTCTACATTCGCACGCTTTGGAGTACGTGCGTTGGAGTCTGGCGTGGGAGCTGCGCTGTGCCATCTCGCTCCCCCTTCTTCCTCAACCTCCATCTCTATGCCAGGCGGAGCACCACACCTGGTGGGTCCGCCACACTCTCCTCATTTGTTTTCCTTATTTATTCCTTCATTCTCCTTTCTGTCTCCTTCCTTCCTTTCGGTTTTGCTACCTTTTCATTTCATCCTTCATGTCCTCCCGTTTAGATGACCCTGCGTGCACTTGGACTTCATCCGGGTCAGTGTGTATGAACCCGGATATGGTTCTAGCCGGGCACAAGGTTCACGTGCATATGTCTGATTGTGCTAGTAATCAGATGAGAACAAACAATATGGACCGTATAGGTAATGAAATAGTAACAACAACAACAAATAATAATAATAATAATAATAATAATAATAATAATAATATAATATAATATAATAATAATAATAATAATAATAATAATAATAATACAATAATAATAATAATAATAATAATAATAATAATAATAATAATACAAGGAATATGAGTGAACGCGATACACAGAAGTCAAAGTTACAATCAATCATGCAAAAGTCCAGATAGTAATGTAACGAGTAGAGAGTTGAAATGCACCAAGATTCCATTCAAAATAAAAGTAATACAGTGAGCTCGTGAGTCCACATCCAAACCCTCAGGCCACATCAACGTAGTATTCAATGTCGCTCCTACTATTTGGGGCCCAGTCTACTCTACTCATCCTGCCTATCCCATCTATGCTCTCGCAACAGGCTCACTGCTCTTTTGTAGGCTAATGTTCATGACGTCAACACCAATGTCGACCTCTCACATACATCAGGTACGTACTCTCGACTCCTCCCATCACCATTCTCGACTCACACAGCGCCACCTTCCTGAAGTACACTGCCGCTCATCACCTCCTTGCATGCAGCAGTCCGCCTATAGCTGTTAGCGCCCCGCTGTGCTGCCGTGCTGTTGAGCCCCACACCACTCAGCGTCTACCAGCGCACCCTAGGCCATCTTGCGCACATGCAGACACTTGCACAGCGTTGCAGCTGTGTGTCCGCTTTGCTTGCCTAGGTCAGAACACCTTGGAATGGCTGGCTCCCTCCCTATACGGGAGGTGTTGCTGCTGCTGCTGGACTGTTTGAGCCTGGCCGTGGAAGTTGTCAGCAGCTTCCGGTCGGCCCCCAATGTCTGTGCCCAGGCCCAGTTCTACAGTTGAGGGGCCGAACCCTTTGCAATTGGGCACACTCGGATTTATCCAGGCTCTGAATGTTTGCTATATTTGTATTGGACTGCGGGGCAGATGTGACGACAATGCTGCATTCTCATTGGCCCGTGGCCAGTTCCTGATGTGTCGGCCCCACACGGTGTCTGCCCAGGGCACGACAACCCACGTCCCGGGCTCAGCTGCCTGACGCAACTGTACTTCAGGAAGAGCCCAGGGTGAGGCCCAGTCTCTAGTGCGCAGCAATTGGCTAAGACCCATATTGAAAACTGTTGAGACAAACCCCTCTCGTGGATACTTAGGCCCGCCTTCGCGTAGGCCGGGCACGAGCCTCGATGGGGCTGTTATGCTAGTAGTAGTACTGAATAATAATAATAATAATAATAATAATAATAATAATAATAATAATAATAATAATAATAATAATAATAATAATAATATTAAAAAAAAGAGCTGACATGTTCTAAATGACAATATCACATTGAAAGGCAGGAAGTCCGACAATGTCCAGAAAGTAGAATTGCACCAATACTATACCAACAGAGAATCAAACATTGCATTTTTAACGTCAATGAGAGCATACTCTCGCTGTTACCAGCATATGTATCATGAGCCCTCCCCCTACTTAGCACTCAGCGCCTAGACTGCAATCACACAACTTATTGGCAGCCTACGAATTGCTAATGCACCGAATTGACGTCGGCAGCAGAACCGAAGTGCATGAAGATATCGACCCCCACAGAATATCGCCAAGACCAGGTACGAGCGCTCACATTATCAGCCTCACCTTTCTCTCTTCCTGTGTCTTTTCTTTGTTCCCTATGGTCTTCTTCATGCTCGCGCTCTCTTTCTTTTTCGGTGTTTGTTTGTTTGTCTGTCTGTTTGTTTGTTTGTTTGTCTGTGTGTCTGTCTGTCTGTCTATCTATCTATTTGTCTGTTTGTCGGTTTGTCTCTGTCTGTCTGTGTCTGTCTGTCTGTCTGTCTGTTCGTCTGTCTCTTGCTGGTTGTCTGTCTGTTTCTCTCTTTCTGTGTGCGTGTGTGTACATGATGGGAGTACAGTGATGGGCCATAGCCAACCGAAACAAGTTTGAATCTAATCTGTGTTCTTGACTTCGTTATCTTTGAGTTCGTGTGGGCGCAAACCGCCAGCTTGTTCGTCATCTGTTTTGCATGCATGCTGGACATCGATGAAGACAAGTCTGATTACAATAATAAGAATAATAAGAATAATAAGAATAAGAATAAGAATAAGAATAAGAATACGAATACGAATAAGAATAAGAATAAGAATCATAATGATCAATAGGGAAATGTCATATTTCAGATTGCCAAATCGTACTGAAAGGCCGGAAGTCCGTTACTGTCTAGAAAGCAGAATCGCACCGATGTATCACCAAAGGAGAACCAAAGCACTGAGTCCAAACGTCAATGATCATACCCTCATAATTACCAGCATAAGTATCATGAGCCCTTCAGCGCCCAGCCTTTGATCACGCAACTACTACTGGCCTACGAATTGACAATGCAACTGTTGACGTTGGCAGCAGAACCGAAGTACTGGAGGATGTCGACCCATGCAGACTTTCGCCAACACCAGGTTTGTATCCTGACATCATCACCCTCATCTCCCCCTCTCTTTCTCTTCTTCCTCTCTCTCTCTCTCTCTTTTCTCATCGCTTTTCTCCAAATGCACCGAGATTCCATCCAGTAATGGCAATATAATGAACTCATGAGCCAACGTTCAAGCCCTGATGTCACACCAACACAATGCCCAATGTCATTGCTCTCTGTCTGGCGCCCATCGCCCAACCTACACTACTCGTCTATTCTACTACAACCGCATCTACGCAACAGGCTCACTTAGATTTAGGTGACCAATATACCTGACGTCAACATGAATGCCGAACTCCCACATACATCAGGTATGTACTTGTCTCCCCTCATCAAACCTTGACCGCCCACACACTCCCCTCCTTCTTGAAGACCACCAATCGCCCGTTTACCCCCTAACGCTTCAACCCCTACACATTATAGCTAGGATTAAAACACAATAATAATACTAGTAATAATAATAATAAAATAATAAAATAATAATAATAATAATAATAATAACAAATAATAATAATAATAATAATAATAATAATAACGTCAATAATAATAATATTTACAATAGTAATATCCACAAAACAAATGTATACAAACCATATTCCCTGTCTGGTGCGTTCGAAATGTGAGCGCTCTGTACAAAGTACATAACAACTACGATGGAGATGAACCATACGAAAGGGTAAGTCTTTTTCTCGCCTACCTCTTTCTCCTCTCTCTCTCTTTTTCCTTCTCTTTCCGCACATACCTCTTCCCTCCAATCTTTGTCCTGCAACTCCCATTGTCTGTGTGTGGTCTCCCTTCTACGCTCACTTTCAACCATTTTTCCTCTTGTTCCCTGTTTTCCTGCGTCAGTGCTCGTCTGTCTTCGACGTTTTTCCACGGCAAGTCTGTCGTAATTTCCCCTCCTACCCTCCTTTTCGCTTCAACCACCACATATTATAGGTATGATCAAGACATGGTAATAATAGTAATAATAACAAATAATAATAAAATAACAATAATAATACAAATTATACAATAATAATAATAATAATAATAATAACAACAACTAGTAATAATAATAATAATAATCATAATAACATCAATAATAATCCTAATCCTAACCCTTAAGCAGCATTGGCCGCGGGGGGAGGTCGATGGTCCGCTCCGCGCCGGACTTGGGGGTGAAGTTTTGCTGCGGGCCGGCGGATGGAGGTGATCGAGGGCGGGCAGAGAGGCGCGCGTACCGAAATGTTAACAGCGCGCCATGAAACGAGTGAGCGCGCCCACGGGGCCGGGCAGCGGCGGACGTAGATGTGAGGGAATATCTCGAAGCCGCTGCCGTCGATCAGCGGCCGGCCCCCTTTTTTTTAAAGCATTTTCATTATCGGTCTGTCGTTTCGCACTTTTTTCGTTGTTGCTTTTCTTTTTGTTTCAAGGCCGGCGTCCACCCTTTTTTTTTTCCTGCTTTTTGTTTTCTCTTTTTGTTTTGTTTCCCGGTGGGCGTGTCGTTTTGTCGTTTCTTTTCTTTCTGTTTCTCGGCGGGCGCGTCGTTTCGGCGTCTCTTTTCTTTTTGTTTTGTTCCCCGACGGGCACGCGGTTTGTTGTTTCCCACCCGGCCACACACACTCACTCACTCACTCGCCCGAATGCCCGCCCGCCCGCCCGCCCACACACACACATTAATATTTTGAAGTTTGCTATGAATGGTTGATGTTGGGGTTTGAACCCACGCACTGATTTGAAATACGCAACTGCCCTAACCACACAGGTAGATCGGGTCCCTGTGTGGTTTTGGGGACTGCTTCTTTATGAAGTGTATCCGACGTCAGGCAGCTGAGAGGTCAGAATGTGCCTGTGTGTCCAAATCCTAAC
>BFEA01000035.1:3511998-3524639 GCA_003427395.1 Chara braunii
AAAAAAAAACATTCACATGCACTTCTTAGGGGGTCGGTGCAGGTTTGGTGTGTGGTGACGCAAGATATGGATCCATCCATCTCTGTGTCTCTCTATCTATATCTCTCGATCTTTTCTTACTCCTCTTTGTCTCTCTATCTGTATCTCTCTATCTCTCTCTCCCTCCTTTCTCCCTCTCTCTCTCACTTTCTCTGTCTCTCCATCCATCTTTCATTTCTTAAATTCGTTAATTGTACTCAAATTTGGTAGTTGGTTTGGGCCTAAGTTTTTTTTTTTTTTTTTTTTTTTCTTTGCGGGCGTTGCCTGCACCGCCCGCACCGCCCGCACCGCCCGCACCGCGGGCGCTTAGCTAGTAATAATAATTGCAATATTAATATCAGCGAAACGAACGTTGCAAACCTTATTCCCTATCCGATACGTTCGAAAGGTGAGTGCTCTGTACACGATCATCGTCGACAACTTACATGAAAGGGTAAGTATCTTCCTATCTTACCTCTTTCTCTTCTCTCTTTCTCTCTCTTTCACACACACAGTCATACACACATCCGTATAGTAGTGCATACTTCCATGTTCACTCGGTAGATTCACACGTTCTTGCTCTTCTTATCGACGTAAGTAAAGGCGAAGTGGCCGTGGGACGACGATCACCCACACACACCCACACACGTGCGCACAAGTAGTAGTGTATATCTCCGCGTTTTAATGGTAGATTCATTCGATTATGCTCATCTTATCGGAAAAGTAGCATGAGTTGGTCACGCGACACACACACAGGCACACACTCACTCACACACATACGCACACACAGTCCTATATAAGTGTATGTTTCCATGTTCTAGTAGTAGATTCGTACGATTTTACGCATCCCATCGATGGAAGTAGCTGAAAATTCAGTAGGTTTTGCTCATCCTACCGATGAAAGTAGTGGTAGACTCAGTCGACTTTGCCAAACTATCTATGAAAGTAGCAGTAGATTCACACACGTAGATGTAGTGGTATATATTCCCATACCTTTGCGATAGGTTCATTTGATTCGGTTCCTTCTGTCGATGGGGTAGAGTGAAACTTGTCGTGGGGTTGGAGACTTACCTGTTCTCTCTCTCTTCATCCTCGTCGTCATCGTAGTTGTCGTCGTCGTCATCGTCGTCGCCGTCGCCGTCGTCGTCGTTGACACGGTCCTATGGGTCCCCGCAACCTGGGAACCACCCAAAGGATGTGCAGAGAGTCCCTTGTAACTCAAGTACAATGTTAAAAAACCCTCGCCCGGGACATTGCCATCGTCGACTGCATGTAAGGTAAGTATCATCTCCTCTCCTTCTTCTTCTTCTTCTTCTTCTTCTTCTTCTTCTTCTTCTTCTTCTTCTTCTTCCTCCTCTTCTTCTTCTTTCTCATGTGCCTTCCTCTTTCATGCGACCACCTTCTTCCTCTCCACGCACTTCCTCCTCCCGCGCTCTCCGCCCCTTCTTCTTCTTTTTCTTCTTCTTCTTCTTCCCCGCGCGGTCTCTCCGTTGCTCCCAGCTCGCTCACTGGTTACTTCCTGCGCGCAGTGTTCTATTCCTCCGTGAGAACGCTCCCCTCCGTATCGCAGGTCGACCCAGCTTAGTTGAGGTCACGACCGTTCCTGCAGCAACCGAAAACCTTCTTTTCGTCTTCACTGAATCTGCCCTCGTTGTATAGGTGGATTCACTTAAGGGGAACTATGGAAAGTACACACGGATCAAAAAGAAAATAAAGAAATAAAAAAAACTAACAAAAACGAATCTAATTAAAATAAATAAAAAAATAAAAAATCCAACTACTCATCCCTCGTTGTGCCAACTGACTCTAACTTTAACTAACTTTGAACCCAAGGTCACGGGTTCGAGTCCTGGCCTACTGAAACCGGGTGAAACCAAAGAAAAACTCCTTGTCAAAAGGAGCTAGGTAGGAGTCGGATGGATTCGATCCCCAAGTCACCTCATCCTTAATCCGCACCGAAACCCACTAAGTTAATTCCTACTTCAATTAGAAAAGGAGCAACTCAGGTATATGTAGAGGAGTGGGGCTCAGTCCGCCTAGTGGCCTGAACCCGTTTCTAAGTCTGCGTGTGCGCACGCTTGCTGGTCTACATGCCTGTCTGAGTGCTTGTCGACTAGACTGTGTGTGCTGGGTACTTAGTTGATTGGAGGGCCCGAAGGGCCGGTACTTACCGGTGGTCGTGACATTTGAGGGTCGAGACGGGGAAAACACTCAAGTGGCAGGGAAAGAGGCCTGCAACACTTAAGAGCAATGAAAAACACTAAAGTAACAAGTAGGTCGGTCCCACACCAAGTAGAGGTAGATGTGTCAAGTACTCGAGGCCGAGCAGAAGAAGACAAAAATTGGCATTTTCAGACGCCCAGTACCGGTAGGTAGACAGGTACCAGCCCAAGTCTCAGTGTGTGTCGTAGACCTACCTGGCACAGTACTAACCCAATCAACCCCTCGACCTTTTCGGTCGGAGGGTATTACCACCGATCCTAACCATCACAACGCGCGTCACAACAACGCGCGCGCATACGTCCGAAATTTTCTCACTGATTTGCCCCGGCCTCAATGGCCGAGGAAATCATTTCAAGTGTCATGCTAAAACGTGCACACCCTTTTCGTTCCAGACCGGCCCCGTCATGGTAGCCGATGTCGTCGTTGTGTCGACTGCAAAAACATGGCCAAATACCTAAGGCTGACGGCCCCTCAGGTAGAGGTGAGTTGTACCTCGCAGAACTCTGTCCTGTCGCAGGGAGCCGCGGGAGGTATAGCTGGCACGCACGGTCGGAGTGGTATCTCCAGCTGAGTAAAAAAGCAGTACCTTAATCCTGCATGACATGACCGTGAGGTCCTCCGCTCGCCACAGGGGCGCCAACTCGTCTAAGCCCCCCGGCTCAATAGGAGCCCTTTTACTCATATTGGCTGCTCCCTTTTGGGTTCCGAATCAAAGGACACCATGTGATGATGTGTCCCTCTGTGTCCCACTTCAGGCACTGACTCTTGTCATCCTGCCATACATCCTGGGAGATACATATTTTTTTCCAGGTTTCCCTAAAGCAATGTTAGGATGTACGGGAAAGGAACATGGCCTCCTCTTCTTTACTCCTCCTCCGCTTGTGCCTCCCTTGTTAGCCACAACAACAGTGATGTTTACCTTTCCAAACTCACTGCTACTACTTGTCTCATCCTCGTGTCCCTCAAGGGGCCACCTCTCCATTGTCTCATAATAAAGAACGAGAAGGAGGTGGTACTGCCATTTTTGCCTCCACAAAACCCTTTTGCCCATACCACCTCGTTGCCCTTCCTTTACCACACCCGAATACGTACCCTTAACTTGGGATGTCATCTGCTCCCTCTGCTGGGAAGGTCTCTAAACTGCCTATAATTATACTGACATGATTTGGCCTCTGCGAACAGCTGACCCCTGGTAGTACCTGGGAGTAGATGTATAGGACCTGGTCATCATGCATGTTGAGACCAGGGACCTGCAGTAATCTATCAACCCCCCTTGACAACGCATCAACAGTGGACCAGCGATGCTGCCCGAGGTAAGTTCATCAAAAGCCTTATCTGCTGGTGTTTTTTTTTTTTTTTTTTTTTTTTTTTTTTGTGAGAAAGAACCGGGGACTATACTAGAGGGGTGATATGAGCATTCCCCTCTAGTAGGGGCCTCCAACTGAAACCTTTCCTTAATTTTCTTGAGATATTCCTTCAATGCCAAGAATTTTGCCGAATCCCCAATAAACTAAAATTTGACAGGATCCATGTCGTGGCGTCCTCTCAAAGACATGGCGTCGTGCAGGCCACCTGACTGCTCTCCTCCATCGGGGTTACAGATCAATAAGTTAGAATCTGTCCTATCCATAGGAGCACATTCTCTCCTTTCTTTCCGATATCGATGAGCGACAACTTCATTTTGACAATTTCCTTTTTCTTTTCAACGGTCGCTGGTTGGATAGGAGAATTTTGCTATCTTCCTCCGTGTTCTAAAATAAATCAGCCGTCTGGTGTCTGATCGATTCCAGATCCCACATCATGATCGCACGGGGATCGATCACGAGGTCTGAGTGGAACTTCCCAGGCAAGCCTGTTGACTTTTTTGGCTCCAAGTTCCTCCAACCACATGCCATTTGCTGTCTGATGGGGGAAATATGTCCGGTTGTTTTGTCGTCGGGGTCATATTGTTGTATGTCTAGATCCACTTGGGATCAGGGATGGTGTCGTCGAATGCCCAGCCATCATACACTGGGTCGTTGACGAACCAGATGCCCTTAGCTTCTTCAACCTCGACAAGCATACTCTATCTTAGTTTCATCTCCCACAAATCATCAGGGGAGCGGGGGCATTTCGGGTCATTCCCTAGATGGCATCTCTCTCTGCATCTGAAGCAGATTGGAGATGCTTTCATAGAGACTTCGACTGTGCAGGATTCATCTCCAATGATACATTCCCACTCTTTCGGGAAGACTGCGGGGATCATCGGTGAGAACCTTCAGTATTGCGGTCATTGAGTCACAATGCGGTGTCAGAAAATATGGGGTTGGGAGGACCCATTTCAAAATCTTGTTGGCCGGGTACTCAACCTCTAGCTGATCCTTGATCAGGGGGTGGCCCCTGATCGGGATTTTATCAAATAGAACCCAAAACCACTCACAGAGGAGTCATCGCACGAAGGAAGCGTCCGGTGAGATGTCGGCTGTCTGTGCTGTTGCTGGTTTCCAGTGTGTGATGGAGCACACCAATCCATTGCAGTTCAGAGTTTCATGTTTTTTTATCAAGTGGGACACCTGATTGGCATCCTTGAAAACCACCATCATCATATTCCTGCTCAGAGTGAGGATATAAAATTTGTATGTGTTTGATAACTTTGATTTGATGTTTTCGTGTTCTTGGATAGTCTTGGTTAACCATATTCTTTTTTCTACTGCAGGAAGGTGAGCTCCTGTGTTGGAGAAGGTGAAGACCAAGGCATGTCGCTGGGAGTGAGAGGGGAGATCGGGTGGGTGTCGAAGAGGAGAGAGAAGAGCTGGGCAGGGGAAGGGATGGATGGTGAGTCGGAATGTTCAGGATCCAGGGGAGTAAGATGGGGGAAGTTGGCGATGTGGGTGATGAGATTGACGGCGGGGTCCTGGGTGAGGTGGCTGGTTAGCGGGGGACGAATGCGGGGGTGGATTTAGTGTTGGAGCCGTGTATGTGGAAGGTTGGGGGGCACAGTCTGTGAATGGGTGATGGACAAATCCTTGGAGTGCGTGGGCGATTAGAAGTGGTGAGGAGGGATGAGTCACAACCAAGGTTTGGGGCTGGGGTTAAAGTGAGCGTTGGAAGCCGTGGGAGGGAGGGGAAGGGATGGGGGAGAGGCGAGCATGGAGGTGGAAGGAAAGGCGGGGGGGGAGGCCGAATGTTAGTAGAAGTCTTCACTTGGACACTTGGTCCTTGTTGTCGTGGCGCTCCTCTAACGCTGTAGGGCTCCGCTGCTGCTGCTTATGGTGTTGCGATGATGACGGAGAAGAGGTGCTTGTAGCTCCTCGAATGTTGTTATCGACCGGGTGCTCACGAGCAGCACGAGCAAGTCTCCGTGAGATCTCCGGGAGGTCTCCCTTGTGCCACATGCTCAATCGAGCGATGTATCTGGAGCCAAGGACCCACAAAGGGATGAAAAGGAATCGAATGGACAATGCAGCGTCAGCAAAGCATCAACAAGCAATGTACATCCAGATACATACGAAAACAGCATAATGTAGCGCAAGGGAAGACTCAAAGATATGACCTGACCTGTCAGATACTGATGCGACACCCCATCATACACCACACATGTGAGAGAGAGGGGAGGGACCACATACATGGAAGAAAGGTCCCTCCTTGAGCACGCACATGGGGCGATACCACGGATGAGGAGATGGGGGAGAGGCGAGACGAAGATGGAGGTGAGGGAGAAGACCAAGATCGTGATAGCGAAGTCCGAAAATAGTCTCCCTGCTGAATGTCCAATCAATGTCTGCCACAAAATGTTGAATCAGATCCTGGGCCTCATGGCCCGATGTAACCTCTGCCTGTAACCTCTCTCTCTCTCCCTCTCTCTGAAAGAAGTATAATAAGAAGAAGAAGACGAGGAAGGAGGAAGGAGGAAGAGGAGATGGAGGGCGAGACGGCGAAGAAGAAGACGATGTCGTCCTCCTTGCTGTCTCACCGGCAGGTAACTGCCGCCATGTACTGACTGCCGTTGGCGTGCCTGTGCAGGTCGGTGGCGTAGAGTCCAGCTATGGCACCCAGGTAAGTACCGCCGTTGCAGGTATGGCCTCCGCCTATCTCGCTCTACCTACACCTCTACCTCTTGCGCAGCGCTGTGTCGCACTGCCCCAGCAGCATGTCGCCCAATAAGTGAGCTACTCGAACTGTGTGTCTGCCTGGCCTGGCCCAGCTATATGTAGCGCTGGGCCTCGCTGGTGTGCCTCTGGTCCTTGGCCTGAAACGGCCTGCCTGGGTCCCTACCGGACGTCCAGGCCCTCCCTGCTGAATGAGCAGGGAGTGTCCGCTATTGGACGAAAACGACCTGGCCCGAAAGGGCCTGGCCACGAATGGAGAAGGCCCAAAACGTGGCCTTGGTCCGAACAGACCGTGTGTCTGTTTGGACGCACTGCAAGTACGAAACGACGCCTGGAAAAGACAAAAATAGGACAGCAAATAAATAAATGAATGCTGCCTCAAATCGAATCCTGCGGTCCTAAGGCCAGCCGCGGGCCTCCAGGGCACATGTCCGAAGGGCGTTCGGCCTGGCGCGGCCCAGCAACCGTTGGGCCCCCAAAATGGGGCCCGTGTGCAGGCTCAGCATGTAACACTTGTTCGTTATGGGGGTTGCATTGGCTGGTCCGCGGAAGAGGGATGGCTTCATTGAAAGAAGACGTAGTGCGCTCGCATGTGGAGCGCGAGCTACCTGCAGCCTGTCGGCGATGGCTGGCAATGGCAGCTGGCTGTCCACATTCGAAGCTCGAATTGGGGCGGGAGCGGCTCGGCGAGTTGGCGGGTGCACGTTGGCGGGAGGCTGGCCGAGTTGGTGGGTGCACGTTAGCGGGAGGCCGGCCGAGCTGGCGGGCACAGGGACGAGGTCCCGCGGGCGCTCGCCCGATGGTCTGGGGCGACCGCTAGTGCGAATTAGCGCTGCGCTCCCTTACACGCTTACCGACGCTGCGAGTGCAAGAAAGCAAGAAAACACTGAGGTCCAGTGCGTCCTATTGGGGAAGTAATCCTTCAATTTGCAGGAAAAAGAAAAAAAAACACCGTTTGCAGGCTGTACGCACTGGCCCTGCAAACCCACGAGTTCACTGCGTCGTGGTTCAGCAGACTGACCCAACATACACACTGCCCGGACTGTTCTGACCCGGCTGACAGACCGTTTTGGACTGACAAACAACGAACTGGACTGACGCCGGGATTTGACACAACAGACCGGGCCGGGACCGACAGAACGGGGATCGAGAACACAGCCTGTGCACAGGTTTAGAACCCACGGTCAACTGCAGGCAGGGGTCAGAAGGAACAGTCAAATATCTGACGACCTACTGACACCTGACAGACTGAGAACCACAGTCTGACCTCTAGACAGACTGCAGACTAACAGGCCTGACGGACCAATTCTGACAGACTAACAAACTGACGTCAGAGGGACAGGTCGCCGGAAGGAACTCACTTGGTCAAAGTCTTGATTGGAGATTGCCGCTGGTCAACTTTGACCAGATTACAGGGCCCTGGCTGACTTAATGTCGGTCAGTGCCCAAACTGAATCTTCTCCGAAATTGCCCGACAATTGCCTTCCGCAAATTGATATCCCCAAGTGGCGTCTACAAAACCGGTGGCTGGACCTGCCAATTTAGGGTCACGAGATGCTACGGTCAGCTGGTAGACTAGGTAGGGTTGACGTCCTTACTAATTACCGCTGGGGCCAGCTCATGCCGGGAGACCACTCCACTTTCTCTCTCTTTTTTTTTTGTTTTTTTTTTTGAACTCAGTTTCTTGCCAACGTCCGCCAATCAATCAGCAGCTATCACTGCCGCCGCATGTTGATGAATACCGGGGCGCTGCCCCAAACCGCCAACCGCTGGATGCACGGTGTCGTGGCTTTGACACCAGCTGTTATGTGCCTGATTGAAAACGAAACCAGCATGACATTCACACCTTCCTATACGCATGCGCAATGACAAGTAGACTTGGAGAAAGCAATCCACAAAGCTCACAAAATCAAAAATAGAATTGAAACTGATCACTAGATTCAATTCTCATTAGTACCGTCTCTCCCCAGCTCAATCAGCAACATGAAATTCCCAGGATCCCAACCATATTATAACACCCACGAACCAATTAAAACAGAGTTTCATCAAGTAGGGCCTTTACGAATTAGACCCCAGAAGAACACCCCAACAGTGAGGGGCCCTGTCGGCCAGAACTTAAATTCATGAGCAGCAACTCAAAAGACAAAGTTCCCTGAGGCATATGTCGCATCCATAATGAAATGAAAAGTCGTTTCGAACAGTCATAAACACGTCCTGCACGAACAGGTATCGGACACAGTTTTCAAGACTGAGTTAGGGTCATGTCTCTTCGATAAAAAGTCATGTCTGTTCGGCAATAAGTCAAAGGCTACAGTCCCAGTCCAGCATAATTCCACGAGTCAGTCCTGATTCAGACCAGGAGTCCAAAAGACAGGCCCGATGGCCCAAAGCAGCAGCAGACCATGGGAAAAGACACTGGGACACACACTTTGCAACAACGGGTACTGGGCAGGAGTCCCAGGGACACTTGAGGCTGAACGCAGGCCACGCCAGACCAGTCCAGCACTATAAAGGACTGGCCAGCCTCCCATTTGGCAGATGCTCACTTCGCATGAGAGTGTGGAAGTGCCGTGGCACTTGTGCGCAAAATGTGTGTGAGCTGCGCTAGGCTGAAGAGCAGCGCTATGTGGGAAGGAGGAAGAGAGTGCTGGCTAGAGGGAAGGCAGCCATTGCTGCGCCAGCGCTAGTTAGTATGTTAGTAGGGATAGTCAGTAGAAGGTACCAGTGAGTAGTATTCAGAGTAGATCCTCGTGTGATAGGGAGTGTGCATGCATGACGAGTGAGGGTAGACCAGGACTATAGACATAGAGGGAGAGAGAGAAGAAGGCAGACGAGAGAGGGGGGAAGTGAGAGCTATGGTGATACTTACCTGTTGAGCGCTGTTGACATCTGGCAGCTGGCACTGATGAGCGCCAGGCGTGGAACTCATGTTGAATGAAGAAGACTTGTAACTCTGTTCAGCGCTATATATTTTGAACTCACGATGTTCTCTCTCTCAATCTGGGTTTGATAATTGAGTTAAGCTTCCTGGTTCTCATTCATCTTCTATTGGGTTTTGTGTGAGACTTTGTGAAATCAGTGTATAATACTGTATATGCATGTGATCTGATGCACTCCAGCAAGTGATGAACAGTCGGGTTCCTTGCATTGCCAACGTGCGCCAATCAATCAGCAGCTATCACTGCCGCCGCATGTTGATGAATACCGGGGCACTGCCCCAAACCGCCAACCGCCAGCCAGATAGCTGATAGCCAGTCAATCAATCCGCTGGATGCACGGTGTCGTGGCTCTGACACCAGCTGTTATGTGCCTGATTGAAAACGAATCCAGCATGACATTCACACCATCCTATACGCATGCGCAATGACAAGTAGACTTGGAGAAAGCAATCCACAAAGCTCACAAAATCAAAAATAGAATTGAAACTGATCAATTGATTCAATTCTCATTAGTACTGTCTCTCCCCAGCTCAATCAGCAACATGAAATTCCCAGGATCCCAGCCATATTATAACACCCACGAACCAATTAAAACAGAGTTTCATCAAGTACAGGAGACTTCTTCCTCCTCCCTTGACATCAAGCTCTAGCTATGGCACCGCTCCAATCGCCAGCGCCCAACCTAACCAGCCCACCAATTGCCACACAACCTCCTGAACCCAACACCGCTCTGCACAATCACGATGGCCACTGCAGATGAAGTGTCCGCTCAGCAGGGGAGCACAGCTCCCAGGACGAAGAAGAAGAGCACCAACCGGATGAAGAAAAAGATGGCTGCCAAGTTGAAGAAGACATCAGTAAAAAACTGCTTCATGGCAGCTGTCCATAACCCCAACAGAACACACAAATTAGGGAAGCGCCTTCAGCGCTGTGGGTGAAGCCCAGCGCTGCCTGATGGGAGCAGTTGTGGCCCAGCTATGGCCGCTCGCTACCAGCAACGATGGAGATGGCTTCGCAGACCAAAATAGCGCAGCAGCCCAATCGAACACGACCCCCAGGCAACGTGAAAAAAAAACAAACCTAAAGAACCCAAAGTACATTGGACCCTGCCTACTTGTAGACACGCCACCCTAGCCTACCAGAGTACTACAGACCCGACCTAGACCCAAAAACAGGCCCAAAGTGGACCCAACAGCAGGAGGACAAAAGCAGCAAATTTCAGAAATGTCTCTTTCGGGACCAGACCGAAATGGGCACAGCCGGGTGCCCAGAAATCCCGAAATTACAGATCTACCCCTAAGTAGTGTACAGCCCGCTGGAAAAACTGCAATTCATTGCAGAAGCCAACATTCATCATCCTGATCTCATACGCCCGCTGACCGTCTGCCACGCAGCATCCCATGAAGTAGAAATAGCAGAAACCCCCTCCTAGCGGCTTCTCAAAAACAATGGACTCACCGCCTTCCACATGGATGGCCAGGCGATTGGCACGTAGCAGCCCCCTCCTGTACAGCCCCCTCCATACCAAACACACAATAGCCCCTTCATGTAACTCACCACGTGCTGCCACCAGTTCCTATCCTCCCGCCATCGCAATGCACCGTAGCCCCTGCATGCAACTCGACGCGCACCGCCACCAACTTCTGTCCTCCCACCATCGCAACGAGCCCGGTACCGGTTCGGACAGCCAACACGGTTGGGCCACAGCAATCCCGGCTGCATTGCGCCCCCTTGGAAAGCCCTTCCTTCCTTCAGAAGGTCATTTCTTTGTGTGAGGAAGTATCTTCTTTCTCATGAACAGAAACTCCTCAAGTGATTAGAGAACACTGTTGCCAGGGAACAGAAACCACAGGATTTGTTGTTTCTCCAGAAAACTTAGTAAAATGGTATGTACACCACAGGATTTTTTGTTTCTCCAGAAAACTTTGTAAAAGTACATGGACGGATCTGGAAACTCAGATTGCCAAGCTGAAAGTTTGGGGTTGGACAACCGAAAGTTTTGCCACTGAACAGAAAACTTGGCAAAATTGGAAAGTACAGTGACCAAACTGGAAAGCCAGCATGCCAGACTGGAAAGTTGGGGGCCTGCTGCCAGCAGGCCCATTTGTCCAGTAGTACTGTGCAGTAAGTCTGGAATGTACATTAAAAGTATCTCTGCAATGTGCCACTGGATGGGCAATCTGCTTGCACAGTCGTCTCCCCTTTCTGCCTGAGCAAAGTTAATCAGCTGAATGGCCCTGCCAGCTCAGCAGAAGGAAGAACAGCATTGACACCCACGAGGCAAGCAGCAATACCCTTTGAAGTTTGAGATCATTGTAACCGCATGCTTGTGCCTCAAATGCACAGAGCTGGGCAAAATATTTTACTTTTCAGTGTTTTCGCAAAGTAAGCTCGTAAAATCAAAATTGGACCTTCTCAATGAAGTCAGGGACTCAGGGACATAAAAAAAGAGGTCAAGACCTTCGCCGAGGAATGGCTGGGGGGATAGCAAGGGGGATGAATAGCAGATGTCAAGTGGGAAGGCATTCAAGGGATGGAGCAGAGCCAGTTCAAGAGGGACTACACACTGATTTTTCATGACTGGAGAAGGATCGATACATTAGTACCGTTGCACCCGGACTTGTTCCCTCCTCATGGCTTCTCACTAGTAGAACCACAATGGGCCAAGGAAGCCTGACTGGGGGATTGCAGACAGCTCAGCTCCGATCTCAGTCAACTCCAGGCAAACTCAGTATAAAAAAAAAAAATCAACTACAACCAGGAGTCAACAGTAAGGACTCCTATATAAAAAAGGGGAAAGAGCAGACATAAGGTATTATAGGCCTATAACCCTCCTTCCGGTAGTCTACAAAATACTGGCCAAAACCCTAGCTAACAGAATAAGGAATGTCACGGACAAATGCTTCCATCTGGACCAAACAGGTTTCATACCGGGAAGATACATCCTGGACAATGTGGTCTGCCTAAATGAAGCTACTAAAATCATAAAAGACAAAAAATTACAAGCAGTCATACTGTTCTTCGACTTCGAAACAGCTTATGACCAGGTCAACTGGGACTTCTTGCAGCTAAGCATGGAAAAAATGAGGGTATGACCAAACTTCAGAAAATGGATAAAGGTGCTATATGGGGACGCCCAAGGGTTGGTACAAGTCAACGGTCATCTTTCGGAAAAATACAAAATGACAAGATCCGTTAGACAAGGGGACCCGYTGGCAGCCCCGATCTTCCTCTTTGTGATGGAAGCAATAGCCGCCTTTCTHCGCAAGGACCCATYTATAGAAAGACTCTCGGCAGAGCATGATGGGAGACCTCTAACTATTCCCACAGTGATGTTGTTCGCAGACGACCTGACCGTTCTTATCAGAGCATC
>BFEA01000035.1:3576617-3596201 GCA_003427395.1 Chara braunii
TCTCTCTCTCTCTCTCTCTCTCTCTCTCTCTCTCTCTCTCTCTCTCTCTCTCTTCTTCGTCGTTGTCTTCCTTGCAGGTACGCAGCACCTTCTTCTGCAGCAAAGGTATGGCAGACTTCTTCCTCACGGTGGCGCTCTTCAACTATGGCGCCCTACGACGCGCGTCTCTCTCCTGCTGCAACGACGATGGTGCATGGGATAGCGGGTACCAGCTCCGATACCAGTGCAATCAGACTCGCTTTCATTCACACTTCAGATGCATGCAAACAGGTTGCGCAGCAAACTGGTATCCAGCGCCCACTCAGAACTCAGAGATATGGTAACCCAGAACTCAGATTAGATACAAGTTCACTTCAACTGCCTATGGCGGCATCTACAGCTATGGCGGCTAGGGCCGCTGCTACCCTATCGCTATGGCTAAGCTTCTTCTCGCCCACTTTGTCCTCGGGCTCATTGCAAACCACCTCGCACAAGTCGCTATGGCAGCGCTTCCGCATGGCTTACGCAGGGAATGAATGAATGGCTGGTCGCTGCCTCTCTTATACTTTTGTAGCTCGTTGGTCTGGCCCTTTCCCATGCCCGTGGTGCATACAGTCCCGTACGGTACTTGCTGGACTGGACTAGGACTGGCTGGGACTGGGATTGCTGACTCAGCACGGATAGACTCCACCACTTGCCCACTTGCCTCTGTCTCAAACGTGAGCAGCTTCGAAAGGGCACTTCCGGACCTTCCGGAAGTTTGTGGACTTGGCCTTTCGAGTACTGTAGCAGCTACGACCTTGACCTCTTAGGACTGTAGCAGCTACGACCTTGACCTTTCAGGATCCCTACAGCTACGCCCTCTACAGGGTTGTGACTCCTACTCGACAGACCTACAGATCGAACCTCTACCACTACACAGACCTACGACAGACAACCACAACTGTCAAAACACAGGTCACAGATTCAAACACTCGGGGTCGACACATATACTGTACACAGGTAAGGTGAGAACTAGGGATCGAGTCGATCTGCATTCGCTACTGCTAAAAGGTGAAAACCATTTCACAACACTGTCCTACTCCCTGTCGAGCTCATCCAGGTCTCACACCCCCAAATCCTGCTGGGTTACAGGGCAACACAACTCACCCCAGCTCAGACAAGCCCCGTCCCGACAGCAACCTTTGGTTGTCCTGTGGAATGCCCACCCCAAAGCATCCCCAGATCTCTCTACTAGGCCTCACGCTCCTGCAGCAGCACGTCACAGGGCAACACCCCAACACCGGCCAGCGTCGTTCTGGCATCAAACAGCCGCAGGTCACTGAATATAACAGCCTCAAAACCACCTAAGAAGGGCTGCTAGGAATCCCCAGAATCCAAAGAACATTCTTAAGACCAATCAGCCATCCACGTATGTCAACCCCTTTTCTAAAGTTTAATCATGGGAATATTTAGATCAAAAACTTTAAGAACTTTTCGAAAAAACAAGAGGTACCTAAGAACACTTACAGCAATTCAGGGAGCATGAGGATAGGCCACAAAGGTCCTGCACATTTTCCAAAAACGTCGAAATCCCTCACAAACCCTTCTAAAGTTCTCTGAAACTGTCTTACTCCCTGCCGAGCTCTCCCAGGCCTCACACCCCCACATCCTGCTGGGTTACAGGGTAACACAACTCAACCCAGCTCCAACCAGCGTCGTCCCGGCAGCAACCCTTGGATGTCCCGTGGAATGCCCACCGCAAAGCATCCCTCTACCAGGCCACACGCTCCTGCATTGCAGGTTACAGGGCAACTCCCCAGCACCGGCCAGCGTCGTTCTAGCATCGAACAGTCGTAGGTCACTAAGTATAACCGCGTCGAAGCCACCTCAGGACGAGTCAGTAGGAATCCCAGAGTCCTAAAAACATTCCAGGACCGCCAAACGACCAAACTCTTGTTGAGACTTTCCTCATGAGATTTATGAGAGCAGGGGGGGGCAAAACTAAAACTGCCTACTATCCTAGACTCCCCCCCTCAACAGACGGAGTGTCGGTCCAGGTTTTCAGCCCTCGTACCAGAACTCACTTGATCTCATACCTCCTTCTGCTAGGGTAACAGGGCACCACAACCCTCCCCAGTACCGACCAACCTAGTTCTGACGGACAGGAAGTGCCTTCCTCCCTCGACAATTCCCTTAGCAGAAGCCCCTAGAAAGGTTACAGGGTCAATACCCTGGCGCCGAACCACGTCGGACGGTCTGGTTATGCGTTCGGCATAACTTCACAGGCCTCAGGCTCCCCCTGGGTCACATAGCAAAGGCTCCAGCACCGGCCTGTGTCGTCCCAACATCGTCCTTCTAACCTACTTACCCTAACCAACAACCTTGCTCTGTTGAGAACCCCCTTACTACCTTCCATCCTCCAATTCTAGCTTCCCCCCCCTGCAGCTCACTGTGTGGCCCTCGAAGTTACTCCTTCCCTCAGACAGCAAGATCACCTTATGAGACCCTCACGGGGAGGGGCTCCAAACCTAAAGGAGAACCTCACAGAACACAGAGACACACAACAAGCCGCAATTATACTAACAGAAAAAAAAACAAAAAACAATCTGAGTCAGGATTTACCGCACGATACGCAAGACCAGTAGGTTAAGAATTAGCCGACTACTTTTACAAATTGGTAATCAGGAACAAAATTTGGGAAATCTATCTGAACCATCTTTTGGAATTTAGGAAAAAGCGATTTAAGAAATTTATCTAGTATGTCCATTAATGGACTCGTGAATATCTGGAATCACGAAATAGTCCAGACCGTAGTTAAGGTCATTAATAAAGAGAACAAACTATATGGCAAGAAACATACTCTTGAGTATGAGTTGCGCAAAAAGTCACTACGAGCAACATCCAGAATTATCAGAGGAACAAAAAAACTATCAAGTTGATCATCGAACGAAAAAAAAACAATCAAGAATCATGAATCGAAATCCCAAGTCATTATCCATGGAACACAACAGGATTAAAAGCTTGGTCATAAAGGCATTAGTGGATTTCAAAGCCATGCGTGGGTTAAATTACAAATCAACAGAACAGCCTCCTATCCCTTCTTCATCACCCCACCACTTTCCTCCCACCCCTCGAACCCTACCTCTTCGCCTTTGGGGGAGGAAAGAATCCCTTCCTCCCACTGCTAGCTTTTCAAGCTCAAGGCAGGACTAACACCAAAGACATGCACGACCATCTTCAATTCCCTCTAGGAAACAAAACAGTGTGGCACTCCCTCGCCAAACCTGTTGACGAGTCGTCACAGGGGGTTCGAAAAACCACCCTAGCTAACCACTTACGGTACAGCTGAGGAAGAGGGAAGGGTTTCACCTACCGCGTCTCCTCTTTCTCCCAACCATGGCTTACTTAGGTAGACTCACCTTCCGGACTATGGATTGAGCGGCCAGAAGTCGAGTAGATCGTTAGGACAGCCATCGATATGAAACGCAGCTGAAGAAGAAGAAGAAGACCGATGATTCACCACAGCACTACCCATGGTACTCATGCCGACCTTCACACCGCAAAAAGCCGACTGTGAAGACGTAACTCTTGCAAAATTCAAATTTCTGGTCCATCATGTCTGCTCATCTTTTGACTTCCTACCAGAAAAGGTATCAGTGTCTTTTCACAAGACAGGGTTTGTATCTAGCCCAAGCGGGCTAGCTCAGTTGGTTGAGCATGGAAGTGGCACTCAGGAGCTCGTGGGTTCGATTCCTAATGTCGTCCTTTGAATTCCCACGGCCTCCTGGGGGTATACTTCATGTTTTCAACGGCGGAGATCGTCAGCTTTGGGACTCCTGGCTGGTTAGGGAACATTCTTCCGGCCTACGCCAGGTGTTAGCTGCCTGGGTACTGCTCCCCCAACTGAGCAGAGGGTGGTAGATATAGACCCATAACCGTAGGATAGCTTAACTTAGGTGAGGGTATTTGAAAGCGGTTATTATCTCCAATTATTAGGCATAGAGTAGGTTGTTGGCTACTTGGGGTGTCTGGTGCCTGGTGGTCTTGGGTTGTGGTGCTGGGTTGCCTTCGGTGTTGAGAAAAGAAACTAGGGTAGCTAAGTACAGCTGTCCCCCCATTTAATAAAAAAAGGTAAAAAATACAGGGTTTGTATCTGGACATAAGTTCCGGTACTGGGTTCTTAGCCCTCAGCAGCGGTCTAAGTCTCTTGGGTGCTTTGAGCCTGTGAGGTTTGGGTATCATCATGGTTTGTTCTTGGGTTGTTTGAATATATGGCCCTATAAAATGCCCCTCTGTCAGCATGCGCCAGGACATCCAGGAGCAGATAAGAATGCACTTCATGTGTCTAACTGGTTGGCCAATCTGACCTGAGGCCTCCTTGTGAACTGGCTCCATCCCTGTAGTTCTGACCACTACCGTCATCCCCTGAACATAACGCACCCTGAAAATGAACGTGTACAAGGTATGTTTCTGGCCTGATACAGTCAAAATGAGGGTGCGTTGTGTTCGGGGAAGAAGGTAGTACGCTCAAGCCTCTGATTCCCAACACTCGTTTTCCCCAACCCTCGACTACCAAACCATTTCGTGTCTGGGCCTATTCAAGGCCACCAGCTTTATTGGTTTGTTAGACCGAACTTGACCGTGGCCTCAAAGTGAACCAGCCCATGGCTTGGGCAAGGGATTGATATACTAGTGGTTTAAACCATCACTGAACCCCACGGGTGCAGAACTTCGTTTCAGGAGTCCCACAGGGTATGGATAGGTGGGGCCAGAGAGGTCCAGACTACCGTCTTCCTCAGATACCCTCATCATGTGTTACATGCTGAGCCTGCACACGGGACCCATTTTGGGGGCCCGACGGTTGCTGGGGGGGGGGCAGGCCGCACACCCTTCAGACATGAGCCCTGGAGGCCCACGGCTGGCCTTAGGGCCGCAGGATTCGATTTGAGGCAGCATTCAATTATTTATTTATTTGTTTATTTGCTGTCCTATTTTTGTCTGTTCCAAACGTCGTTTCGGACTTGCGGCGTCCGAACAGACACACGGTCTGTTCGGACCAAGGCCACATTTCAGGCCTTCTCCATTCGTGGCCAGGCCCTTTCGGGCCAGGTTCGTTTTCGTCCGCTAGTGGACACTCCCGGCTGCATCAGCAGGGAGGGCCTGGACGTTCGGTAGGGACCCAGGCAGGCCGTTTCAGGCCAAGGACCAGAGGCACACCAGTGAGGCCCAGCACTACATATAGCTGGGCCAGGCCAGGGCAGACACACAGTTTGAGTTTCTCACTTCTTGGGCGACAAGCTGCTGGAGTAGTGGGGCACAGCGTTGCGTTAGAGGTAGAGGAATAAGTAGAGAGAGAGAGAGGGAGGAGGCGGTGGCCATACCTGCAGCGCAGCACCTGGGCGTCATAGCCGGTCTTCGCACCGGCGACCTGCATCACGGCGGCAGCTACCTGCAGCGCAGCACCTGGGCGCCATAACGGCGGCAGTTACCTGCAGGTGAGGCCGCGAGGAGGCAGACATCTCCTTCTCACCATACACTTCCGCTTCTCCTTGTTCGTCTTCTTCCTCTTCTTCCTCTTCTTCCTCTTCTTCCTCTTCATCTTGTTGTTGTTCTTCTTGTTCTTCTTGTTCTTCTTGTTCTTGTTCTTGTTCTTCTTCTTCTTCTTCTTCTTCTTCTTCTTCTTCTTCTTCTTCTTCTTCTTCTTCTTCTTCTTCTCCTTCTTCTTTCAAAGAGAGAGACCGAGAGAGAGAGGTTACAGGCAGAGGTTACATCGGGCCATAAGGCCCAGGATCTGGGGAGACTATTTTTGGACTTCGCTATCGCGAACTTGGTCTTCTCCCTCACTTCCATCTTCATCTCGCCTCCCCCCATCTCCCCCCAGCCGTGGTATCTCCCCATGTGCGTGGTAAAGCAGGGACCTTTCTTCCATGTATGCGGCCCCTCCCCTCTCTGTCACATGTGTGGTGTATGATGGGGTGTTGCATCAGTATCTGATAGGTCAGGTCATATCTTTGAGTCTTCCATTGTGCCACATTATGCTATTTTTATATGTATCTAGATGCACATTGCTTGTTGATGTTTTGCTGACGCTGCATTGTCCATTCGAGTCCTTTTCATCACTTTGCGGATCCTTGGTTTTATATGCATCGCTCGATTGAGCATGTATCACTGTATCAGTTGGTATCGGAGCTGCGCTCAGTGAATCAGGATGAAACCTGACCTGAGGGAATCGACCGATCAATTGATTGATTGATTGATTGATTGATTGATTGATTGATTGACCGATTGATTGATTGATTGATTGATTGATTGATTGATTGATTGATTGATTGATTGACTGATCGATTGACTGATCGATAGACTGATTGATTGATTGATTGATTGATTGATTGATTGATTGATTGATTGATTGATTGATTGATTGATTGATTGATTGATTGATTACAAGAGTGGCCAGAGCCGAAGAACATTACGGATGTCCGTTCATTTCGTTGTCTAGCCAGCTACTATCAGCGCTTCATCAAAGGTTATTCGAAGATCGCGGCTAATGTGATCAAGCTTCAATGCGAGGATCAACCGTCTGACTTCGGCGACAATGCGCAGGCTTCCTTTTCAGCCCAGAAAGCCGCCTTGCTCTCCGTGGAGGTTTTATGCATCTATGACCCGCTTTTGCCGACTCACGTCACTACCGATGCGTCCGGCTATGGCATTGGTGCCGTCCTCAAGCAACACGATGGCGTAGAGTAGCACCCGGTCGAGTACTTTAGTAAGAAGGTGCCTACCGTGCATTCAATTGACGACGCATGAAAGAAGGATTTACTGGCCTTCATACACACACTTAAGCGGTGGTGGCATTTTCTTCTTAGTCGAAGTCAATCCGGATGGGTAACGAATAACACTCCGTCGGTCTTTTACAAAACCCAAGACACGATTAATAGTACCATCGCCCGTCGGATGGCTTTCACTGACCAGTTTGACTTTTTCCCTGATCACATTCTTAGAAAGTCAAACCCTTTTGCAAACGCTCTTTCACGGCGCCCGGACCCTTGTACCGCGGTCTACTCGACATTCGAGGTTGATGACGACTTGCGGGACAGCTTCATCCGCGGCTACCAAGTCGACCCCGAGTTTCACGACAAGTACGTGAATTGCTCCTCTCCAAATCCGGCGCCATCGCATTATCGGATCCAAGAGGACTATTTGCTAGTCCACTTGCGGGGGAAGGATCTTCTTTGTGTGCCAAGGGATCCACACTTGTGTACGCGGCTTCTTGGTCAGTTTCACGATGCCCTGCCACCGGACACTTTGGAGTCAATCGTACGATTGGCCGACTTCGCTAGTGCTTTTGGTGGCCCGACCTTCTCGGCGATGCCATTGCGAGTTATGGAACGTTTGTCGGTGTTGCCAATTCAGCAATCATCGTCCGTTCAACGAGTTACGACCATTACCAGTCCCTTTAGGACGACGGGAATTGATTGCCATGGACATCACCGGGCCGTTTCCCAAGTACAAGACCGGTATGGATGGGATTCTCACAGTGGTCGATCGACTCACAAAGTTCGCCATTTTTTGCCTTGTCGCTATCATGCCAAGGCACCGGAGTTAGCTGAGGTTCTTTATGTCGGTTGGAGTCGTACCAAGGGTTACCCCAAGGAGTTCGTTTGCGGCCGCGACACTCGGTTCATGTCCGACCGTTGGTTGTCTCTCATCAAACGATGGGGCTCATCTCTCAAGCCGAGTTCGGCTCGCCACCCGCAAACTGATGGCCAAACGGAGAGGGCGCATCAAACCGCACAGTTTTTTCTTTGCACTCTCATTTGTCCCGACCAAAAAGATTGGGTTGAGTGGCTGTCAGACGTCGAGTTGGCTTACAACTCGTCCATTCATCCGGCTATCGGGATGTCGCCCTTTGAGTTCGAGCATGGCTCGCCGGTCACATCGCTGTTGGAAACGATCATCCCACGGACCGAGAGCGATAACCACCTTGTCTTCATTCGACGGATGCAAGAGCTCCTTGTCAAGGCACGTGACCAGATGTCGAAGACACAGCAACACATGAGCCGTCAAGCCAATCGCCAGCATCTTCCTTGTCCGTTCCGCGAAGGCAACCTTGTTTGGGTCTCCGCCGCGGAATTCAGCCTCAAACAAGATCTCTCTCTCAAGCTCCTTCCGAAATGGATGGGGCCTTGGCACATTGTAGCACCCGTTGGCTCTTTTCGTTTCGGCGGAACACGGCGCCTTTCTCGGGCAACGATCGCAAGACCCACCCTCCATGGACAATTTTTAGGAGGTTAGCAACATCATTTTGCAGCGGCGCTACGGCACCAAGCCGACGGAGTACTTAGTGTACTTTTCCTATCATAGCCATTAGGCTGACCGTTGGTCGACCCATGCGGAACTTCAGGCTACATCCCCCGATGTCCTTGCACGTTACGAACGCAAACCACAAGGCAAGCTGGCACCTTCGGCTCCACGCCGTACTCGCGTCCAGGTTCCACCATCAGATCATCAGCTTCGCCCTCGGCTGGGCTCGACTTCATAAGGAGGGGTGGATGTTACATGTTGAACCTGCACACGGGCCCCATTTTGGGGGCCGGACTATTGCTGGGGGGCCCCCAGGCCGCATAATCCATGGCCGGCCTTAGGGCCGCACGATTCGATTTGAGGCAGCATTCATTTATTTATTTCTTTGCTGTCCTATTTTTGTCTGTTCTAGGTGTCGTTTCAGACTTGCAGTACGTCCGAACAGACACACAGTCTGTTCGGACCAAGGCCGCGTTTTGGGCCTTCTCCATTCGTGGCCAGGCCCTTTTGGGACATGTTCGTTTTTGTCCGGTAGTGGACACTCCCTGCTGCACAAGCAAGGAGGGCCTGGACGTTCGGTAGGGACCCAGGCAGGCCGTTTCAGGCCAAGGACCAGAGGCACACCAGCGAGGCCCAACACTACATATAGCTGGGCCAGGCCAGGGCAGACACACAACTCGAGTAGCTCACTTCTTGGGCGACATGCTGCTGGAGCAGCGTGGGACAGCGTTGTGTTAGAGGTAGAGGCGTAGGTAGAGAGAGCGAGAAAGAGGGAGGAGGCGGTGGCCATACTTGCAGCGCAGCACCTGGGCGCCATAGCCGGTCTTCGCACCGGCGACCTGCATCACGGCGGCAGATACCTGCAGCATGGCACCTGGGCGCCATAACGGCGGCAATTACCTGTAGGTGAGGGCGACATCTCCTTCTCGCCCTCCACTTCCACTTCTCCTTCTTCTTCTTCTTCCTCTTCTTCCTCTTCTTCCTCTTCTTCCTCTTCTTCTTCTTCTACATCTTCTTTCAGAGAGAGAGAGAGAGAGAGAGAGAGAGATGTTATGAACTTGGTTGTTTGACGATTTTTACCGCCACTCACACTTAGACAATCTCATACACGTCCACACATGCGTAAGACGAAGGGGACAGGAAACAGAGTCCAAAGTGCAGACATATCAAAGTAGGCAGCGGAATACAACCATGCATAGATGGGGAGAGACACAATATTTCTCACTCTGTGACAATACTCCCAACAACCGATCACAAGAAGACACCTGCGAGGATAACAATAGGATTTACACTGATGATGAGCCAACTCGAACCAATTATTGTTACAGAGTTTGTTTCAGTATCTCTCCACCCTCATAACTCCACACTCCACTCTCTACCCTACGCCCAGTTAGTAGCGCAACACTGAGATGGCCTCCCAGAGGCCAGCGCCAACCGCCCAGATGAGGAACAGGAGCTCAGAGCTGCAATGGAGTCTTCAGTGCCGCTGAACAACTCTGATGAAGAAGCTGGCAGCTATGGCTGCTACACCACTGATGAAGCCTGAAACTCCCAAAAGAGAGAGGGACGACAATGGTCCACCCACAAACACTCAGTGAAGAGCCTCTCAACAGCCCAGCCAATCGCAGATACCCTCAAGGGTAGATGCTTAGAGGGTGCCCCAGCTATGGCAAGCTCCAGTAGGCTGGCTATGACTACCGTCCACGACGAGGGTCTCAGGGTACCGCCTGTAGACAATCGCCTCCACCAAACTTCCTTGGCTCTGAACGCTGCGTCGCGAAAATGAAAAGCCAGAAGTCCCCAAACTACAGGCTCACTCCTATTAATGGACTAGCCAACTCTAGACCTAGACCTACTGGACCGGTACCGCATCAGTTTGGCCGGCTCGGCCTGGGCCCTACCCGACTATACGGCATCTAGACCGTCTCTACAGCCCAAGGCCCAGATGGGCCTGCTGTCCTAGTGATAGCCTGGGTCTGCTAAGGGCAGTAACGGCTAAAGGGAACTCGGGCCTGCAATTTTCGTGTAAATTGCAGATATGTCCCTCACGAATTTCCCTCAGGACTGGACCGGCGGTTAGTCCCTGACACAAGCAAAATTATGAATCTGACCCTAAGACACGACTATACAACCTCACAGTCAGATCTCGGCAGCAGAAATCAGCAAGTCATTGTAGGCTTACCCTCCCGGGGGCGAGGACCTCCGAGCTACGGGTGCAGACGAGGAGATTGGCGAGGAAGGTTCCTTTTCTGAGCCGCCTCGTAACGAAGTACTACAGACTTTGCCATCTTGAGAAGTTCTATCCTGGTGAACCACCTGTCCTCGGTATGAGGCTGGAAACAAAACTTCACAAGATACTGCTGGTCGGGGCCAGTGCCCCACTCGTCCTCGATGGACTCCACGTCATATCCCTTGCTAGGGATCGGTTTGGGAATGCATCAGCTGGGAAGGGAAGCAGCTTGGATGCATGGAAGACCGGATAGGTCTGTAGATGCAGTGGGACATCGATAACATACAACGGGCCAAAAGGATCGGAGCCCACTGTATCTAACACCTGCCACGGACCCAGGTATCGTGGCAACAGCTTGGGAGAGATATCCTCTTCCCTCGACAACTCTGAACTGGCTACCCAAACGTAATCGCCAGTACGAATGGGGGAAGGACGTCGGTGGTGATTAGCTTGTTCAATCATGGCCTTTTGAGCCTTGAACAAGTTCGTCCGTGCCCTTTCCACATCGGCTCTGTAGTGCCTGGTAAACTCCGCAGTGTCAGGAGTCAGATCAGACTTAGCCTTATTGATGATGTCATCAAGAGGCTGTCGTTGCTCACGTCCCCAATGCAAATGATATGGACTGAACCCCGTTGAAGAGTGGATAGAGGTATTGTAAACAAGTTGTGGACGAGCCAGGTGGAGATCCCAATCTTGTTGCTCTGGAGAGATGACAGGTCGCAGCAACGGAAACAAGACGTCGTTCATCACTTCAGCCTGACCATTGGCTTCAGGATAACGGCCAAAAGTCATGTCCAATTGTGAGTGTAGGTAGTCCTTGCAGTAGGACTGCCACTCATTGTTGCAGAATTGTGGATCTCTGTCACTGACTGCAGAAGTGGGCAGTCCATGGTGAGTGACCCACCTCTCTGAAAACGTTGCTCTCACGGTGGGGACCCTAACTACTTCTGGCAAGGGGATGAACTCTTCGTACTTAGAGAACCTGTGCACACAGACCATTGCCTGACGCATGCCACGAGGGGTGGTCTTGCCTATATCTGTAAAATTTATAGATACAGATTCAACAGGACCATCAGGTATGGGCAAGGGTTTGAGCAGTTCCAGAGGAGGTCTACGCTGGACCTTGTTTCTCTGGCAGAGCTCACATGTTTCAATATAGTGCAGCAGATCATTCCGCATCTCCTTTCAAAAGAAGCGCTGCGACAGGGCGGCATATGATGATATGACTTTAAGAACTCAAAATGTCCGCGTGCATCATGACATTCTGACATCAGCAATGTCCTGAGACGCTGGTCCTGGGGAATGCACAAGCGTTCCTCACCTATGCTGTAAGTGTACAAAAAGTTTGAACTTAGGGTATAGCCGGGTTCAGAGTTGGGATCCGCTTGCAGATTCCTGACTATGGGTCCATAAGTCGGGTCCTGAGGCAGTAGACGAGCAATGGTCTGATGGGTCTCCTCTTCGAAGGAGTGAGTGGAGGAGATCAACGCAATAGATTCAGGCCTACGAGAGAGGGGAATCTGCTACTTTATTGTAGCAGCCCTTCTCATGTTTCAGTTCAAAGTCAAATATGTCAATGAACTGAATGTAACGTGCCAATTTGTCCTTTAACTCTCCCTGGGACTTCATCCACTGTAAGGTGGAATGATCAGAGAAGATCTTGAAGTGCTTGCCCAAGAGAAAGTGCTTCCAATGCTTTAGGGCACAAACAAGAGCATATAACTCTTTCTCGTAGGTAGAGTCCTGAAGCTTTTGGGTCTTGATCTTCTTACTCATGAACTCTACGGGCCGTAGACCATTCCCATCATCCTGCTGAAGAACTGCCCCAATGCCATACTGACTCGCGTCAGTGGTCAGGATAAATGGTAGAGTGGGGTCAGACAACTTCAGCACTGGTGCACGAGTCAAGGCCTTCTTGAGTCGTGTGAAGGCCAACTAACAGGGAAGGGACCAAAGGAAAGGAGTGTCTTTCTTTGCTAGGTTAGTCAGGGGTGCAACCACTGCAAAAAAGTTCCTGACAAACTTCTGTAGTACGAGGCCTAACCTATGAAGGACCTGACATTCCTCACTGTCTGTGGTTGTGGCCACTCCTGAACAGCAGCTATCTTGGCCGCTTCAGGAGTCAGGCCATCTCCAGAGATTACATGACCCAGATAGATGACAGAGGGAACTCCAAAAGAGGACTTTTCTCTGTTGATCTTATATTGGCTGTCACGTAATGAATGAAGGACCAGAGCCAGGTGCTCCGCATGTTCCCTGGCAGTTCGACTGAATATTAGAATATCATTCAGATAGACAACCATGAACTTGTCCAGGTAAGGCCTTAAGATGCGGTGCATCCCAGTCTAGAAGATACCTGGGGCGTTGCAAAGTCCAAATGGCATAACCAGAAACTCATAGGTACCGTATTTGGTTTTGAATGTTGTTTTATTGACATTCTCCTCTGCCATCTCAATCTGGTGATAACCAGATTTGAGGTCGACTTTGCTAAACACTGTGCAGCCCTGCACCATATCCAGAAGGTCATCGATCCTAGGCATAGGCTCTGTACTTTTCCTAGTGATCTTGTTGAGGCCCCTGTAGTCGATGTACATTCTAAACTCTCCATTCCCTTTCGGGACGAAGAGCACTAGTGCGCCAAATTCAGATGCGCTCGGCCGTATCCAGCCTTTGCTGGTCAGGGTCTCTAACTGCTTTCTGAGCTCCTCAAGCTCAGTAGGGGACATCCTGTAGATGCGGCCCTTAGGAGGGACCGCTCCAGGTAGCAGCTCGATGTGATGCTTGGTTGGTCGGTTGGGCAATCCAAAGGGCTCCTGCATCAGATCAGCATACTGATCCACAACCTGTTGTATCTCAGGAGGACAGGAGGAAACAAGTGCAATGTTTGTTTGCTTGACCAGAGCTAAAAACAAATGCTCATGGTCGTACTGGCGCAAGAGGGAATAAAACTCTCTCGCTCTCAAACAGTAGCAAGAGGTTTTTTGGTGGTGTTCAACAACAATCCTGCAAGTCTGATACACCCCCTGTCCATTGGGGAGTTCAACCTTAGGGATCTGCCTGTCGATCCTAGGGTTGACTGCCCTCAGCCACTGCATCGATAACACCAGATCAAAGGGTAGGTCAGGGAATATGTAGAAGTTCAGATGGTGTCTAACTTCCCCAGCACTGTCGAAGGTAATAGGGATGTCCCTGACCTTCTCCCTGATGGTGATAGTAGTGGAGTCACCGATCCTGACCTGCAGCGGGTGCTGAATCTGCTCAACTTTCATGCCCAGGTGCAATTTCTTGACAGCTCTGGGGGACATGAAGTTTTTGGTGGCTCCACAATCCATCAGTCCCTTGATGCTGCTGTTATTGATCAGGGGCCGAAGTAGGATGAGTTCATACTTGACTTTCCTTTGTTCTTTCAAGTGAAAGAAAATTCAGCAAGGGTCTGCAGCTCATGCTCCTCCAGTTCCTGATTCGGGTCAGGATCCTCATAGCAAAAGGATGCTGCCCATGCAGCTCCCACAATTTGTGGTGTCTCAACTGAAGCAGCTGCAGATTTATCTTCCTTAGAAGATGAAGTTGCAGCACTGGAGGGAACTGCAGTCCCCAGGGTCTGCGTCAGTTTTTTGCCTGACCCGGGCCAGGCATGTAAGGGCAGTCTTTTAAGAAGTGCCGACCCTAACACCGCAGGCAGACCCCTCGATCCTTCTTCTCCAGACTCCTTCCTGGATCTTCAGATCATGCCAGGGGAGAGTGGAGGGATTGAGTGGGTCAGCTGGCATACGAACGTCCTTTGGCAGGTTAGGGCGCTGAGTAGAGGTAGAAGGACGATGTCCCTTATCCTTCCCTTTTGAACTGGCTGAGGCTGTGGCGAGAGAAAACTGTTTCTGCTGTTGCAGAACTCCCAAAACAGCCTGAGTCAGGGCCGCTGCAACATCTGTATCAGCAGTTGACTCAGTCCCAGCTGATGGTACATCAACCTGGGAGTCTGAATCACTGACTGATCCAGATCCTACATGAGTGAAGGCAGCCTTTCCCTTTCTGCCACCACGAGGGAAGACTCCTTTTCTTATGTCAGAAGAAGGGGCCTGAATATGAAGTTTTGCCTCCATGTCCAGGGCTGCACGGCCAAAGGATATCCAATCCTTGTGCCCAACACTGTACAAAGCAACTGCAAACTTCTCAGGCGCAACCCTGCAAAAGTTGGTTAACAGATCATTTGTTGACATGACCAACCTAGGGGTAGAGGTCAATTGCTCGAACTCTGCAAACAAGGACTGCGGTGTCCCGCTGTAGCGCTGCTGCCCCAGGCGAGCAATCTTGTCAGCAGCTTTGCGGGCCCGCTCCTTGTCTGCAAAGCGGTCCTCTAGGGCCTGGAGAAGTCTGTCCAACCCCAACCCAAAAGACGAGTCCTCCAGATGCTGCTCCAGACTGCTGGAGGTTGAGGTGGCCCACTTCAGAGCGGGTCCCTCCAGCAGTCCCAACACCATTGCAACCTTGGTCTGCTCTGCACATGTGAAGCCTCTCAAGTAGGCTTTGGTACCTGCAGCCCAGTCCCCAACATCGACCTTCGGGTCATCCCCTTTGAACTTGTTGGGGGATGGGATCTTAGGTCCCCTTTGATCACCTACAGGGGCAGATTCAAGCGTTGGGCGGCCTGTGGCTTTGTGGGAGGGAGGTGGTGAAGGTGAAGAATGGCGTGAACCAGAGGGAGATGGGGAAGGAGAAGGAGAAGGTTTTACTTTGAGTGCAGGGGACTGAGGAACAATCAGCTTGGCTGCTGTCAGCTGAGCAGTCAGAGCCTGAACCGCATCCAATAGCTTTGACTGTTGAGCCGCCAGGTCATCAACTTTGCGCTCAAGACGGCCCATGCGATCATCCCAGTTGGTGAAATAGGAACTGGTGGCTTTGTGTTCCAAAACGGCCCACTCCGCCAAGTTCCTAGTCACCTAGGTGCATCGCTCATCTGACATGGCCTTGGTCAACTGTTCCAACAGATACTCACTACATGAGGCATCTGTTGCAGCCTCCAGCTCGGCTGCCTCCTGTCTCTCAAGTTTTGCGAGCAGCGCCTGCTCCTGCTGCAGTCTATCCTGTAACTCCTTCTTCTTCTGCTGAGTAGCAGCCAGAGGTGTAGTAGAGGGGGAGGCAAAAGTCTGTGGAACTTCTATCTTCACTTCTACTTCTCCCTGTGGCTGCTGCTGAGCACCTTGATTCACCATTTTCCACTTCCAGATTAACAGTAGTTAGTAGACAAACAGGGGAGTATGCAGTGATATACAATTTCCTTCAGACACTCAAAAATCGTTGCTATCTCTCTCACAGAGGTAGGTGGGTGAATGAGCAATAGACGATTGGGGTTGGAATCGTGTCTCTGGAGGTCAGCGGTGAGATAGACAGACAATTCAGTAAAATCAGTCACACGATTTCCTTTTACTGACCTTGCACCTTAACTGGAGTTAGTATAAACAATTCCAGTGATCCCAAAGATATCCTAGGATTCCAGAGCCCACTAGAAAACAAGAGAATACAGTGGGAAAGAGAAAGAGTGGTAAGTATAGACAATCCCAGACCAACAAGATGTAACGATGTAGTCAGTAGCCTTCAATCCTACCACAGACTCAAATTTCGCCACTGTTGACTCTGACAGCCATACCCAGAGGTATGGCGATTTACAGTATTCATTGTAACTACTCAAATACTGATAATCTGGTCAAGCGCTTTTGTACTGATGACAACAACAAAATTGTGATTCACTACTGACTGACATAATTGAATTTTGACGGGCATAATTGCAGTTGCGACTAACCTTAGGTAGCCCAGGCTATAATTAGACTCGGCGCAAAATTACAATCCACAGTATCAGTACTTTTCCAATACAGAATTCACATTTTGAGCATATAGGATTCAGCGCAATATTGTCATGCAGTCCCAGAACAGATTTGAGACAGAAAGAGTCAGCAGAGGGGGAGATATGAGAAAGTGAAGATAGGAAGAAGATGGCTATGGCTGTCATGCAGTCTGACAAAACTAAATTTGGACTCTGGCAGACAGATAGACCATCACTCCTAACTATACTGACACTAAATACTTCGCTATACAGAGATTTGTGTGGAACGTACTCACTTTCAGTGTCGTCTTCAAAAGATGGTGAAGATCCGGCTATGGCAGACTGAAACCCTCATCTCGCCAGTTGCTTCCATAAATTCCTCCTTTGATCTCCACGCACAGAATCTCCTCAAACTTGTTGATCTTGCTCAGGATATTGAGGCGTTTCAATCCTACTTACTAGATTCACTGAATCTAGTCCAGTGGCGATCTGACAGTCAACAGGAGATATCTCGCCACTGACCAGTTAACCGCTGATGCTATAATTAGCCCCAATCGAGGTCAACTCTGCATGAGGTTGAGTCTAGGGTCAACTCTGCATGAGGTTGAGTCTAGCAGTCAATCTAGCTCAGCGCTCCTCAGGGATGATGTCGCCACCCAGTTATCCTCAGTGTTCAGGGGTAATTCGCCACTCTGAGGCAAATCGCTCATCTGCACTCAGGGTTGACTTTGGCGAAGTAGCTCTGTACTCGCCACTTCTGACAAGCGCTATGGCAGGGACAATGAGCTTGGCCAATCCAGACACTATACACTTGAATTCGCCGTTTGCAAATCTTCTTCTCCACTTCTTCAGCCCTAAAGAAGATGAACTGCGATGGAACTCCCTTTAGAAGATCTTCAGACGAAGAAGATGCCCCTGTTGCACTCAACCCTCAGTGTCCCTAATCCTACTCAGCTCCGATACCAACTGTTATGAACTTGATTGTTTGACGATTTTCACCGCCACTCACACACAGACAATCTCATACACACCCATACATGCATAAGACGAAGGGGAGAGGAGACAGAGTCCAAAGTGCACACAGATCAAAGTAGGTAGCGGAATACAACCATGCACAGATGGGGAGAGACACACAATATTTCTCACTCTCTGACAATACTCCCAACAACCAATCACAAGAAGACACCTGCAAGGATAACAATAGGATTTACACTGATGATGAGCCAATTCGAACCAATTATCGTTACAAAGTTTGTTTCAGTATCTCGCCACCCTCAGAACTCCACACTCCACTCTGTACCCTACACCCAGTTAGTAGCGCAACACTGAGATGGCCTCCTAGAGGCCAGCGCCAACCGCCCAGATGAGGAACAGGAGCTGCAATGGAGTCTTCAGTGCCGCTGAACAACTCTGACAAAGAAGCTGGCAGCTATGGCCGCCACACCACTGATGAAGCCTGAAACTCCCAAAAGAGAGAAGGGCGACAGTGGTCCACCTACAAACACTCAGTGAAGAGCCTCTCAACAGCCCAGCCAATCGCAGATACCCTCAAGGGTAGATGCTCAGAGGGTGCCCCAGCTATGGCAAGCTCCAGTAGGCTGGCTATTACTGCCATCCACGACGAGGGTCTCAGGGTACCGCCTGTAGACAATCGCCTCCACCAAACTTCCTTGGCTCCGAACGCTGCGTCGCGAAAATGAAAAGCCAAAACTCCCCAAACTACAGGCTCAGTCCTATTAATAGACTAGCCTACCCTAGACCTAGACCTACTGGACCGGTACCGCATCAGTTTGGCCTGCTCGGCCTGGGCCCTACCCGGCTATACGGCGTCTAGACTGTCTCTACAGCCCAAGGCCCAGATGGGCCTGCTGTCCTAGTGATAGCCCGGGTCTGCTAAGGGCAGCAACGGCTAAGGGGAACTCGGGCCTGCAATTTTCGTGTAAATTGCAGATATGTCCCTCACGAATTTCCCTCAGGACTGGACCGGCGGTTAGTCCCTGGCACAAACAAAATTACGAATCTGACCCTAAGACACGACTATACAACCTCACAGTCAGATCTCGGCAGCAGACATCAGCAAGTAATTGCAGAGAGGTTACAGGCAGAGGTTAAATCAGGCCATGAGGCCCAGGATCTGGTTCAACATTTTGTGGCAGACATTGATTGGACATTTGGCAGGGAGACTATTTTTGGACTTCGCTATCGCGATCTTGATCTTCTCCCTCACCTCCATCTTCGTCTCGCCTTCCCTCATCTCCCCCATCCGTGGTATCTCCCCATGTGCGTGCTCAAGGCGGGACCTTTCTTCCATGTATGCGGGCCCTCCCCTCTGTCTCACATGTGTGGTGTATGATGGGGTGTCACGTCGGTATCTCTGATAGGTCAGGTCATATCTTTGAGTCTTCCGTTGCGCCACATTATGCTATTTTCATATCTATTTGGATGCACATTGCTTGTTGATGATTTGCTGACGCTGCACTGTCCATTCGAGTCCTTTTCATCACTTTGCGGATCCTTGGCTCCATATACATCGCTCAATTGAGCATGTATCATTCATGACTGCATCAGACCGGAAAGAAAGCTTGTATACGTTCATATTTAGGCTGTGTTGTATTCAGGGAAAGACAGTAGGTTTAAGGGGGAAGCAAGATTAAATTTGAAACTTGCCCAACTTCTACATTCCGCCACGCCTGATATGGAAAGGCTGAAAGCTACTGAAATTGGAAATCAAAAGAACAAACTGCAAGCAGAAGAGAGACCAGAAAATGAAATTTTACTTCACAAGGTATGATTCTGGCCAGTGCAGTTCCGGGGCATTGAATTCAAAGACACAGAAGAAGTAGAGAACCTGGGGCATGCAAGATGTCAAAGGACGAGAAAATCTGGGCCATTCTGGGGCCAGATTCATGCTCTGTGAAGTGACTATCCCAGGATTCTCATGGCTTTGTTGCCCTCTTTCCTTTCCAGATTCACTACTTGATTTTGTTTCCTTTTCCCATTTCACCAGCTTCTGTTTTCTTATGTTTTCCAATTCAGGTTTGCTAGACAGTTGAGGTAGGATGGCTGAATGCCAGTGAATGGTACAGACATGCGACTGTTAATAACATGGTAACCGCTGACCCGGACACCGGACACTTCCAGACTGTATTCCGGACGAGTGTCTGGACTGGTCCGGACTGTCCGGTGATCCGGACATCCGGACATCACCAGATCCGGACAGTCTGGAGTGTCAGCGGGCCAAAAATGTCCGGAGCAAAAAAAAAAAAAAAAA
>BFEA01000035.1:3596683-3608708 GCA_003427395.1 Chara braunii
TCTCTCTCTCTCTCTCTCTCTCTCTCTCTCTCTCTCTCTCTCTCTCTCTCTCTCTCTCTCTCTCTCTCTCTCTCTCTCATCAGTGGGATGTCTTGTGCAGTTTAGATGTCTTGTGTCCGGTCCTCTAGGCCCCCTGTCTGGTGGGGTGAAATGACACCGAAAATTCACCCCGTTAGTTTTCAGGGGCCGGCCAGGACCCGGAAAACGTCCTGGGCCACCCCCTTTTTTTTTTTTGCCCTGGGCACCTCCCTCTGGACATCACGGACCGGACACCGGACCCCGACATGTTGTTCCGGACTGTCTGGAACCCGGTCCAGACGTCCCGCTGGTTACCATGGTTAATAAACAGATCTTTTTCTTTTCTTTTTTCTTTTTTTGGCTTCAATGAATTGGTGGAGAGCTGCTCATGATGGAAATCGGGTCCAGCAAAAAGGATTGCTGAAAAACTGGTTGAGCATCCTGTGACGGACAAGGGAATCCCAGAGCCAGTGCTGCTTTCTGTGTGGAGTTCAGGTGTAGCATGCTGAGGCCACTAGACGGGCCCTGTTTTGGGGCCCGACAGTTGTCCCAGGCCCCCAGGCCGTGCATCCATTTTTGGTGAGCGACCTGGAGGCCTACGGCCATTTTTCCGGGCCAGGCATACACTTGGTTCCACGTGTGCTCTCCTTTATTCAGCATTTATTATTTTTGCTGGGTTCTGGGCTATTTTTGTCTGTTTCAGATGTGTCGGTTCGGACTTTTCCTTTTGTCCGAACAGGCAGATGCCTGTTTGGACCAGTGGATTTCAGTCTTGGCCGTTGCAGGCCAGGTTCAGATTTGTCCGTATGTGGGACTGGACCAGGCATTCGTCTGTTTGTGCCTGACCCAGTCCTCAGGACCCTGCTGCATCAGCAGGGTTGCTTGGACGTCCGGTAGGGATCCAGGCAGGCCATTTTTGATGACAGGATCGTAGGACCAGGACTTGGGCCTGCGATCAGGACCATTGATCGGACATCAGATTTGACAGTCCTGATTGCAGACCGAGGACTGCTCAGCCAGGCCCAGTGGCATATGGCTGGGCCAGTCCTCCACTTGGAGGACAGTGGGGCTGGAGCTGCAGTTGGGCGTCACGCTGCTGGAGCAGCACCAGTTTGAGGAGAGCTGCGATAGAGCAGCGCTGGAGGAGCAGAGGAGTAGGCTGGAGTGGAGAGGTTTGGTGGAGGCCATGTCCACGAGGGAGAGAGAGACTTACCTGGGCGCCATAGCTAAGACTTCGTACCGGTCATGGGACCGGCCTTCAGCAGCGACCTGCATCAGGAGTCATCACCTTTGCTGGTCAGTATTCATGGCATCGTCATCAGGAGCCCATGAGAGAGGAGAGTTCTCCTTCTTCTTCTCCTTCTCCTGATTTTGATCCGCTCCTCCATAGCCACTATTCTTCTTCTTCTCCTCCTCCTCCTGCCTTTTTTCCTTCTTCTTCTTCAGGGAGAGAGAGAGAGAGAGAGAGAGAGAGAGAGAGAGAGAGAGAGAGAGAGAGAGAGAGAGAGAGAGAGAGAGAGAGAGAGAGAGAGAGAGAGAGAGAGAGAGAGAGAGAGAGAGAGAGAGAGAGAGAGAGAGAGAGAGAGAGAGATTTCAGGCGGTGAGTATTTCGGGCCTATGTGCGCCCATGATCTGATTCGACATTTTTGAGGACAGGTATTGGTTGGACATTTGACGGGGAGACTATACTACGAGTTCTACTCTTTTCTTCTCATCATCCGTGGTTTTCTTCCCCATGTGTGTGCAAGGAGGGACCTTTTTCTGTGTATGATTCCCCTCCTTGCTGTGTGACATGTGTGATAAACATTGTGTGCATCGAGTCTGGATCTGATGTGTCAGGTCATATCTTTGAGTCTTCAGCTGCGCTACATTGCATTATATCGTTCTGTTTTGAGTCCTGTTCATCACACTGGTGCTCCTTGGATGTGTGCATCGCTCGTCTTCAGATGGGCATGCATCAGTCCAGGGTCCGCAATGCTCAAAGGGGTTTGCCAAGGATTTGGGAAGGTCGGGAAGAGGGGTTGGAGGTCCAGATACACAAGAACGAGAGAACAAAAATCATAGTCAAAAAGAAAGAAGAGAAACGAAAGGCAGTGCCGACGCGGATGCTGTCATGGTGACAAGTTCCTCATGGCTTGCACCATGATTTGATATCAGAAAGAAACAAGTACGTATGCGGCAGGATTTGAGTTTGCAAAGGCAAAGAAAACACACGCTCGCAAAGAACACTGCCACTGAGTTTGAAAATGCAGTTTTTAGAACTTTTTTCTAGAAAAGGATCCGTTGGGCCTTTTTTCTTTTTTCCTTTCCCTGTCTGAAACCATGGTCAACCCCTGTAGTTATGACATCCGCCCTGACACCACGGCCGTGGTACTTTCATTGCATTTTGGAGCTCAGTGGCTGTTTACTTTGCGGGCGTGTGTTTTCTTCACAAATTAGAAACTCAAAGGTGGCAATAACATAGTTGCCCCTATGAGAAAACAAACTGGTCAACTTTTTAGTAAATATCGAGATAATTGAAAGGATTCACCAATCTCTGAACCTTGGTCCAGTCGCAGGTCCCTGTCCCGAGTCCCGGGTCCTAGTCCCAAGTTCTATTATGAGTTCATTTAGTGGTTCCAGCCACTTGTACAATATACACGAATACTCTAGAAGAGTAGTTCTGGTTGTGCCATGAGTGTAGAGGCCTAGTGGCAGGTTAGTTAAGTAGATCGTGGTTGGGAGTTCCTGTTAGATAATAGTTATGGGTTAAAGAGTCCATTTCTCGAAGGCACCACAAACGTCATCCAAGGACACAGAGGTCATTAGGCCAGGTGTCAGTCACCCCGACCAAGCAGCCAGAACTGTAAGCTTCCAGAAGCAGCCAACAAAGGAAAGGGGATCCAACCCATAACCTGCAGAAGATGTATGGAACGTGGATCAGCAAGTATACCTGGACTGCAACACAATTTTGGTCACTCAATGGAAGCACTGCTGCGATCTTCTGCGTTGCGGAGGTGACCAAGTCAGTGAGAGTGAGCACAGTGGAGTGTAGTCAGCGGTGTTGGGCGCCATAGCCATAGTTGCAGTGTGAGAGAGAGGAAGACATTCTGAGAGACGAGCGAGGACTGTGAGGTGAGAGCGAGAGCAAGGAGAGAGAAGAGAGACAAACTTACCTGGATGCTGAGTTGAGCGGCCATAGCCGCTGGTGACGAAGTTTGTGTTGATTTCAGAGACTCTCTTGAATGTCGTGTGTCTCACATGAGTGCAGTGTGATGTGGAACTTGTGTCTAAGTGTGCCCTGCACGGTGGTCTTATTGCAGTGGTATCAAAGCAGACTCTCTTTATCTTCCTAGTGGCTTTTGATCCTGAAGATGGTGGAGTTGGTAAAAGGCCGGTGGGCGTTGAGCTGATGAGCGGTGGCAAGGAGATAGAAGGGATGACCGAAGGAGAAGTGGTTAAGGTGAGGGGATTAGTACCTGCGATTGGAGCATGAAGCACCAAGGAGAATCTTCATCGAGCTCGGAGTGAAGTTTTGTCAAATCCCAACCTTGTATGCTGCATTCAATGCATTGTCATGGTTTTGATTTCTGAAAGTATTGGTCTCCTTGGATGTGTTGCTGAGTAGATAGGTAGGGTCACACAAACTCCTGCACGCGATCATGTAAAGTAGCAGCACGGGCACAGAGCAGCGGGCAGTTGCTAAACAACCCGGTTAGCCCAATGACCGGTACTGACCGGTGTGTTGCGAACTGTGTGAGTTGGGTTATGGGTGACCAGTCCAAGTCTTGAGAAGGGAACAAGTCCCTCACCACAAGCCACGTTGTCTTGATTGCGATGTTAAAGAATTCATGAGGACGCTGCTAGTAGTCCTAAAATTGTTGGTTGGCTTGTCGGTCATACTTGCGACCTGCAGTGGAAACTTGACGTTCAGGTAGTAAGTCAATTTCAACGCCTGGAGGTAAAAGTCACGATTTGGGGGTAGGTTTAAGTGTTGAGGTAGGATTGGGTAAGTCTACGTGGTAGGAAAGTTTAGAATGGGACCTTACCGGTTGGCTGTTGTGAAATTCGCCACGATGACTACCCAATGTACGGGTTCCTTCTGCTTCCGGTCCTTTGGCGTCCCCTGTTGCTATTAATGTTTCCATTGGGACTGTCTTGGGTCTCGTACATGGCCCCAATTGAACTACGAAGCAGGACAGAGCCCAAGCCTGGAAAAGAGGGATTTTGGGAGAAGGAAAAGAAAAAGGAGGAAGGACTAGACCCTCCATTGGAAATGAAAAGAGGAAGGAAGCAGAGGAGGAGGAAAAGGAACAAGAAAGGAAAAAAAAAACACAGGAAAAGAAAAGGAGTCAGAAGAAGAAGAGGAGAATCCGGCAAGTAAAAGGAGGCGCTCGAGGAGGAAGAGAGGGAGAAGGATGTACGGGGTACTGCACAGTCTCTGGTCGATGAGTTGGCCAAGGAACTTAGACCGGTCCCCACATTGACATATAAGAAGGAGCCGCTGCCAGTGAAGTTATAGGCAATAAACTCCCACCTCGTGCAAATAGATATCGAGGGGCGGTAAATGCAGAGGCTGCTAAAAAAAAGAAAGGAAGATAACGAGAAGGTGATGGAAGGGTCCTAGCCACTAGCAGAAGCAAAAGCGGAGGCGGACATACTAAACACGGCCCTGGAAAAAAAGCAGTTTGAGGACATGCAGGGCATAGTTGCAGCAACATTGTGGCATTTAATGGTGCAACAACAACTCTCAATTCGATTAGGGAGCTGCATGAGATTAATGAATGCCTAGAAAGCCAGATAGAGAGCTAGGTGGTTTTTGCTAGACAATTAGCCGACCTATTGCATATATTCGAAACGAGGGTGATAAAACAAGGGGAACAAATGAAGGCGAAGATGGACAAGATACTGAGGCAGATGAAGAAAGGACGAGGGGGAGGAGGAGATTGAAATGGAGATGGTGGCATTGATAGTGGTGATGATGGTTGAGGAGGAGACCGCAGAGGAGGCCGGTGAGATGCAAATCAGGATAGATACTATGATGACTGTCGGCGCATTCCCTATGAGCAGCGGGTTAGGATGAGGTTGCCTGACCCATACTCCAATGAGAAAGGAGAGAGATTGGCCACATGGGTTGCAGAGATCAGATTGTACATGAACACTGAATGAGTACACCATAGGGACAGGGTAGTTATTGCAACCACGACGCTGGAGGAGGATGCCAAGACGTGGGTGATGAGTGAAGTGCATGTCACTGGTTATGGAGACATGATAGACTTATGGTGTGAAACGTTGGGTCTAGATAACTTCTTGGCCGCATTAGTCGACCATTTTAACGATAAGAACAATGTGTGACCCCCTGGTGTAGCGTAGACGCGCTAATTAGGAAGATGAACTAACTACTTCAGATTCCAGGTCAAGGTGTGACAAAGAGCAAACTCTACAGCAACTAGCTAAGTCCCTTCCCGAGTCGATCCAGAACACCATGTCCCCGATCTTCAAGTTGAAAGACCTTTAGGAAGTATGCAGACAAAGCCAGACAGATTGCCACTCTAAAATTGTAGGTCAACCTTCCGGCCTTCTTGGAGTTGAAGAAGGGGGGAAAACGGAAGGGGAAGAAGATAATCAAGAACGTGGTCACGAAGGACCATGTTTTTGTGATATGTGAGGGCGTTGAAGGTGAAGCGGTGCCTTATGATCAGATGGACATGGATGAGTGGAGCAGCAGTGGGTGTCAAGGAGGGGAGTACACTGCTGCCACAGCCACCACAACATTCTGGTGGCGGGAGCAGGTCCCGGCCACAGCAAATGGGTGGATGGCAGCAACAACAAGAAGCAGGAGGTTATAGGGGGCCCGTCATTATACCTCGCACCCAGGGCTAGAGCAGGGCCACCAGTGGTGGGCCCTGGAAGCACGTGAATTTGCCTGAGAGTCAATGACAACAGAGGAGAGAAAACCGGCAATGCTTCGAGTGTGGGAAGTAGGGCCACATCATCCCCTACTGCCCTATGTGGCAGCAGCAGCAGCAGCCACAACAACAAGCAGCAAAAGCAGGGAGCCAGTAGAGATTTCAATTGTCTTTACTGAGGCTGCGTATGTAGTTAGTGTGCGCATAGAAGAGACATCCCCTTCCCATTAGCAGGCCACACACGCAGAGGTTGGCATGTGCATAGGTGCCATGATAGATAGTGGGTCTAGTAGGAAGTACATATCACGTAGGTCTATAAAGAAGTTGCATCTAAGAATGGAGATATTGGATTTAGAAGAGCCAATCGTTTCTAATATCGTCAACAGTTCGCAGATGAGCATGGGTCAGTATGTAGGAGAAAAAGGGTACTTCTGGTTGGAGGGGGGGAGAGAAGGTAGAGAAAGTGTTACACTCCTTGACTCTCTTAGTGGAAGATAACCTACCTTTCGATATGCTCCTTGGAACAGACTGGGGTACGACAGCGAACGCCGACATTAAACTAGGATAAGTTGAGTGTTGGCTGCCTAGTGGAGATGGCAGCAAGAAGAAGGTACAGTTGTACTCAACGTCCGGCCAAAGATCTTCATTGTCCATGTGTTGTATGAGTAACCTGGCGTTCTCTGGATTCCTAGTGAAGAACTACAAGCTAAACGAGGTCTATGTTGCATTTGTAAAGCCCGCGGATAGGGAGAAGAGGCAGGTTGACAGCCTGGTCAAAAATGAAAAGGAGGAGATTTCATCCCAAGTGAGGAAACTGCTGAACGAGTATGCAGATCTGAAGGAGGAGCGTCGTGGAGTAGTAGAGAGGCCCATCACACACCATATCAAGATAGAACCGGATAGTAAGGACTCCTAAGGGCCCTGTCTATAGGATGTCCCTGTGTGAGTTGGAGGAACTGCGGAGGAAGCTAGATGAACTTGTTGACAAGGGGTGGATTAGACTGAGCTCCTCACCCTACGGGCCACCAGTCTTATTTGTTCCTAAAAAGGAAGGAGAATTGTGATTGTTTCTTGACCATCGCAGCTTGAATGTCATCACAATCAAGAATGCAGAACCTTTGTTAGGTATAGACGATCTGTTAGATCGACTGCAAGGATGCAAGAACTTCGGTAAGACAGACCTGAAGTCCAAATACCATCAGATTGAGATTGCCCCTGAAGATCAGCCTAAAACTGCATTCAGAACAGATATAGTCACTATGAGTTTATAGTGATGTCATTCGGACTGACGAACGTCCTTGCAATATTCCAAAGATGTACGGATGAAATGTTCAAGATTGGCTTGATAGGTTTGTAGTAGTATATCTAGACCACATTCTGATTTTTAGTTGGATGTTCGAAGAGCACCAGGAGCATCTACGCAAAGTATTACACAAGTTGACAGAGTGCAAATTTAAGTCTGAAAAGTATGGGTGGGCCAAGCAAATAGTGTTGTACCTCAGGCACGTGATAGATGGAGATGGAGTGCAGCCCGAAGATAGTAAGATTGCAGCCGTAAGTGACTGACCTACACCATCTAACGTAACTCACCTCCAAACTCCGATCTCTCCTAGGACTGGCGAACTACTATGGGAAATTCATGAGGAACTTTAGCACCATAGCAGCCCCCCTACGGAGGCTATTGAAGAATGAGGCTATGTGGCTATGGAGTCACGACTGCACCATCGCTTTCAAGAAGTTGAAGAAGGCGTTGATTGAGTACCCAGTGCTAAAAATAGCAGATAGATCGCTACCATTTGTAGTCATGACCAGCGCTAGCCAGTAGGCGATTGGAGAGGTCCTACAGCAAGATGACGTTAAAGGGTACCATCTGGTTGAGATCATGTCAAAGAGGTTACCATCTGAAAAAGTAGAAGATTCAACATATGAGAGCAAGTTATATGCACTTTACGAGGCAGTGCGGACATGGAGACATCGCCTATTAGGTAGGCACTTGAAGGCGTATTCAAATCACGAGACGCTGCGATGGCTGAAAATAATGGCCCAGGTGTCACCTAAGTTACAAGGGTGGGCTAGAGTCATCAATGAGTTCGATTTTCTCAACTCACACTTGTCAAACGAGAGTATAACGTTGTCGCTGATGCGTTCTCTAGACAAGCAGATTTCTTTGGAGCTATCACTACTTACCTAGAGATGGGTGCAGATATTCAAGAGGCCTACCAGACTAATCCGTACTATAGGGAGATCATGCGTGGCGTAGTAGAGAGGCTGCAGGATTGGCCGCACTACCAGATCCCAGATCGGTTGCTGTTTCGGACTTCCAATACCGTTGATAGACTCTGCATTCCGAACAGTGAGCCTATCCGGGGCACCGTTTTGGGAGAGAGTCGCGACGTAGAAGGGCATTTTGGGAGGAGAAAAACATTCACTAATTGACGAGATTGTTTGACTGGCCAGGAATGAAAGCAGATTGCATCCGCTATATCCATGAGCGTGAAGTGTGTCAAAGAAACAAGAGCACAAAACAGGCACTGTTAACACTGTTGAAGCCATTGCCATTCCCAACAGGGCCTGGAGAATCAGTTTCACTTGACTTCATGGACGTCGGAGTAGTTAGTAGAAACAAGAACAATCAGGTTATGGTCATTGTTGACAGATTTAGCAAGTGTGCAGTATTTGTGTCACTCCCGGCAAAGGCTAGGTGAGAAGTTAGTCATTAAAGAGTTCTGTCCGGTTCACCTGAGAGCAGTGGCAAGGACTCAGGAAGATGTATAGGTCACAGCTCGCCATGCCGTCGAGTAGGCACCTTGAAACGAGTGGACAGACTGAACTGATGAATAAAATAATGCAGCAAACTCTCCGAATGTACATCAGACCAGATCACGTTTATTGGGACTAGCATTTACCTCACGTGGCAATATCATACAACAACTCAGTGCACTTGTCTACAGACCGCACCCCAAATCAGTTGCACAAGGGCTAGCAGCCGCATAAACCAATAGACCACCTGAATGCTGATCAGGTGTAGCGATTGCCACCCGGCATATGCGAATTCACTTGCAATACGAGAGAGACTTGAAGAAAGTCAAGGAAAGAATTAGACATATACAGCATAAGATGATTGAACAGACCAACAAGCATAGACACCCTTCATAGTTCTTTCTCGGATCCCTTCCCGCCTAACGCCTTGTCCCTAGTGGAGAACGCATGGTATGGCCTTTGAAAAAGGAGAACACACAGGCAGATGGAAGAAAACAGCTCAGGAAAATACTTCATAGATGACAGCCCTAGAATGGCCGAAGAGGCTGAAGCGGCGGTCGAACCCTCTGGTGCCCCCCAGACGGTTACAAACCGACCAACGATTGAGTTGGAGGACAGGATAGGAGAGACACCCCCCACTCCCCATCTTCGCTCATTATGTCTGTTCATTCAATCCTCTGGAACACAGGGTAATCGATGCTGGCAGGTCTATTTTCATACTCCTCAGACAAATCTCAGAAAACTGTTGTAAATGGGACACTGGACCCGTTTTCCAGCAGGTGACACTCCCCACCAATAGATGGAGTCTTCCTTGGGGTGCTAGTGGTGATTGCTGTTACCAACACGACCTAGCACTTGCAAGAGAAGTTTTTTTCAACAAAACAAAACACGATATTGAATATTCACAAATACTTTGGAAGAGTAGTTTTGGTTGTACCATGAGTGCAGTGGCCTAGTCAGGTTAGTTAAGTAGATCATGGTTGGAAGTTCCCCCTAGATAATACTCTGAGGTTAAAGAGTCCCTTCTCAGAAGCCACCATGAACCTCAGCCAAGGACACAAAGGTCGTTAGGCCTGGTGTCAATCAGTCTGACCAAGCAGCCAGATCCAAGGAGAATCTGTAAGTTTCTTGGAGCAGGAAACAAAGGAGAGAGGAGCAAACCCATAACCAGCTGAAGATGCGTGGAAGGCGGATCAGCAAGTATAAGCGTCCAGCAGTTCCTGGACTTCAACCCAATGTGTTGGGCGCTCAAGGTGAAAGCCCTGCTGCAGCCTTGTGTGTTGGGGAGGCGAGCAAGTCAGTGAGAGTGAGAGCATGCAGTGTAGTCAACGAAGTTGGGCGCCATAGCCATGGTTGCAGTGTGAGAGAGAGGAAGACATTCTGAGAGACGAACACTCATGGTTGTAGTGTGAGAGAGAGGAAGACATTCTGAGAGACGAACGAGGACTGTGAGGTGAGAGCGAGAGCAAGGAGAGAGAAGAGAGAGACTTATCTGTATGCTGAGTTGAGCGGCCACAGACGATGGTGACGAAGTTCACGTTGATTTCAGAGCCTCTCTTGGATGTTGTGTGTCTCACATGAGTGCAGTGCAATCTTGTAGCTGTTCGGCAGTGATGTGGAACCCGTGTCCGAGTGTGTCATGCATGGTGGTCTCAGTGCATAATACCTCTCCAGGGCATGCCCTGATGAGGTGGGCTGGGTGGACAGAGAAACAATATATAGGATAAGAGTGTTGTGCAACAAGGAGGAATCGGTTGCAGCCAGGTGCACCCATAACCAATCTGGCTATAGACCCCACTCGCTGGCAATGGGTAATCCCCAGAGGCTGTGGCACTGACAAGAGCAGACAGCTAACTTAGAAGTCAAGGCCACCCACACAATATTGAGCCCTAAAGTGGATCTTAAGCAGAAAATCAAAGAAAGGCCACAGGAATGGAGACAAACCACGATAGCTAAGACACTGATCAGTCACATCATGATTCCCTCAGCAACAGGGGTGGGAAGAACGGCGAAGGCAACAAGCCATGCACCAGAAGAAGAAAAAAAAAGACAAACACACAAAAAAACTATAGTGTGATGGCCCGACCAAACACGGGCTGAGACACACAACTGATTTCTGAGTTTTGCTCACGGACTGAATGCCTTGATGAGTTTCCCGCTTGCCACTAAGTTCTGCATGTTTGTGTGTGTGTGCATGCTTGCTGGTTTGCATGTCTGTCTGAGTGCTGGTTGGCTTGAGTGCCCGCAAGGGTACTTGTCCGTTCGTTGGGCCCTCAGGGCCGGTACTTACCTGTGGTCGTGACATTGAGGGATTGCAGTGGGGGAAAACATTCTAGTAGCAGGTAGGCCGGTGTCAAGACCTCTGGTTCCCGAACATTGTCCCGACCAATGAGAGCCGATATATAGCTAAGTTGTGCACGACAGAGGAATCCCGAGAAAGGAGACAAGAGAGAGAGAAAAGACTAAGGACTGGGACGGGACCGCCGGGAGGAATGATGCCCTAGGTTGAGTGTCGCAGGATGAAGGGACGCGACGATGTTGAGAAAGTAAGTGATAGGACGTGGGCGCATGGGGGCATAGCATGGGGCCAGGAGGGTCATTCCAATTCAGCATGGCAAGGGCCCGAGGGGCCATGAACAGAGCAAGCGAGGCGCGGTGGATGACGAGAGAATAGTGAAGCCGAGAGGTGGACAGCCCTGGTGGTCGCGAGACACTAGAAAATAAGGGCCCCGACGTGGGGGTCACCTATGGCAATTAACGAAAACCACGGATTGGAGGCCCCACGGTCGGAGAGACCGGAGTGCGCGGGGCTTGAGAAAAGACAATGAAAGTGGGCCACCATAGGGCGGTAGACGCCAAAAGAAACCGGGACACCATAAGGAAAGGTACCAGTGACCACAGGGGGCTAAGTAAAAATAATGGTATCCGGGACAAAATATCGATGGGACCAGCGGCGGGACAAGTGTCGGTGGGGCCGCCAGCGGAACAAGTACCGGCGGGACCACCAGCGGGACAAGTGCCAAGCAATACCACGGGACAAGTGGCGAGGACATGAGAAGGTCTCAAGAAGAACTGTGAAGCGGCGTGAGGGAAAAATAATTAAAGCAAGATGCACCGTCAAGATCAAGATATTGACGGCCAAGAATATTAGCAGGCTTCAGGGAGAAAATCAGAATATAAGGGGCCACTGTATGAGAGAAATAGAGGTAAAAGGAGGCTCCCATGGGCATGAGGGAGCCACAATTGCAGTCCGAGATATAACGGACTGCACCTTAGGCATAGGAAGGGCCAAAACAACGAGGTGGGGTCTAGAAAGAGGCCTTAACAGCTAGTTGACACTTGACATATCAGGAAAAAAA
>BFEA01000035.1:3610951-3622903 GCA_003427395.1 Chara braunii
GTTTTCATGCATGGGAGTGAGTTTCACTCACTCTCCCTTCACTTTCTTTCCATTTCTTCACTTGGTAGTAAATCGCAACTTTGGTTTTTGCTTATTCTAGTGCTTTGTGTGATCTATCTCTCATGTTTTTGTCCATTTCTTCACTCCAATGTAAATCGTCACTTTTCGCTTTGTGTTTTCATACATGGGAGTGAGTTTCACTCACTCTCTCTTCACTTTCTCTCCATTTTTTCACTTGGTAGTAAATCGAAACTTTAGTTTTTGCTTATTCTAGTGTTTTGTATGATCTCTCTCTCATGTTTTGTCTATTCTTTCACTCTAATGTAGATCGCCACTTTCCACTTTATGTTTTCATACATGGGAGTGGGTCACTCACTCACCTTTCACTTTCTCTCAATTTCTTCACTTGGTAGTAAATCGTTGTCGAGCGCATCGGTCCGCACCGCATAAGGCAGCACGGGACCCTCCCGGCCGCGTCACGCAGGAGTTGGTATGTTCCTTCGTCGCGAATATACATGGAGCTTCCGCAAGTCGCTCCGGCCGAGTGCGCCAGCCATACCTCTCGTGAGCCCCTATGACAAGATAAGGTCTATGCGAGGCACGACTTACCTCCACCTTACGGGAGTTGTCACCTCCCTTCGGTGGGCGTATCCCCGCTGAGCTACCAGTCCACTGTACGAAAGTTAATCAGTTGCAATTGTAGAGGTGGACCAGTCGACTGCGTTTCTCGTTCGCTGTAGCATAGGTGGTACGCGCGGTATTACGCCTCTATCAAGCCCGCACACGAACCGGCACCTTGGGGGGCTGAGGTCCCAAGCGCGACTCGTCGTCGGTCGACTAGGACGCATCCCACACGCCACGCGCACACCGCTATAAAGAACATAAAGATAAAAGCACACACACACACGCACGTACGTATACATATACAGAATGATACTGACAAACAACGCGACACCGCTCCTAGTCCCTTCGTAGTCATCCGATTACTTTCCGATGCGGAAATCGGATAGGCATCACGTTGTCGAGCGCATAGGCCCGGCACCGCACGCGGCGGCGCGGGACCCTCTCGGCCGCGTCACGCAGGAGTTGGATCAATCTCGATATAACGCGCGAGTGGAGCTTCCTTAGGCCGCTCCGGCCGAGTGCGCCAGCCATACCTCTTGCGAGCCCCTACGATAGGATAGGGCCTACGCGAGGCACAACTTACCTCCACCTTACGGGAGTTGTCACCTCCCTTCGGTGGGCGTATCCCCACCGAGCTACCAGTCCACAATACGAAAGCTACTCGATTGCAACCGTAGAGGTGGACCAGCCGAGGGCGTTTCTCGTTCGTTGTGGCATAGGGGGTACGCGCGGCAATACGCCTATCGGACCCGCACGCGAACCGACATCTTGGGGGGCTGAAGTCCCAAGCGCGACTTGTCGTCGGTCGACCAGGACGCATCCCACACCCCACGCGCACACCACAACCACACGACAACAACACGCACACATACACACGGAACGACACAACGCAAACAACGCGGCGATGCTCCTAGCCCCTCGGTAGCCAACCCATAACTTCCCGACGTGGAAATAGGATAGGCGTCGCGCGGGAGACTTAGTATAAAAATCGCGCGGACGCAGGGCTAACTCATATCGACTCGTGATGCAAGCGCACGCAAGCGGTCGCAACGATGACGTACCACGTGGTACCCATACTCGTGTGGTCCTCGTTAATCTCGAGGGTCACGTTCGACACTCAAGTGTCGGCTGACACTCGCCTTGAGGGTTAATCTCTCGACGCTGGACAACCGCCATGCGCGGTTGAAGACCACACACCCTCTTCTGCACCCTTATGCAGAGTGGGTGGTATACAGGCCAATGCCTGTGGTGCTCGTCGTCTCTCGCGGCCTTAGGGGTGAGTCCTTCCCGGGGCCTGGGCGAAAGTCAAGGGGTTTGACTTTGACGGCTGCCACGGATTACAACGTCCAACCATAAAAAAATCTTTAAGAAGCAACAAGACCTGCACGAATCCAAGAAAAGGGGATAGGGCAAGGGTCTCCCGGCCCTTAAAACAAAAATTCATGGCTCTGGGACACACTTCCCTTCTACAGCCCGTGCCTGCGACATACAATAATCCCAAGCGCTGCGCCTACGCGCAAGCCCAGCAGTCCCATAACTTTTAGACGTCGGGGCCGGCGAGGCGTCGCGCGCAGGGCTCCGATATAAAATTGCGCGCCGCAGGCCAACCCTATGCCAACCACTGATGCCACTCATATGTGGTAACCGCGGCTTCGGCCTCGCGATATTGAATGGCTGAAGGAACTCATCGCGAGGGGTTACCCCTCACGATATTGAACGACTGAAGGATACACCGTTCGGCCCTTGCGACATTTCCGCCCTCCAGGCGGAGTGTCCCGCCGGCCAAAATGAATAGGCTCTATGCAAGGGGAGACCCCTCCCCTTTTGGGCCTAGGGCTTGGGATGTCCTGGACAAGGACCTCGAATCCCGGCCCAGGACCAACGTCCGACTAAAAAAGCCCCAAGACGCAAATAGGCAGTAAGGGCGGGGGGGTCTTCCCTGTCCCTCAGTCCCAACCTCCGCGTGGTTACTAGCACGGCCCCCTTGGGCCCCTTGGATACCCATCGTACGGATACTCACGCATACATGCATAAGGGGATAGAGTTATGACGATCACTCCTCACAGGCACAGTGGGACACCTCACAACCGTGCATATGTATATGGAATCGCAGGCAGTCCAAATCCAAAATCCAAGTCACAGGACATATCTGCAACCACACCAAGAATCAAGCGACAAAGCACGCACTACACGGAGTCAACCCCAACCATTCTCTATGCTCATACCCCTTCGCTTTAGCCATGCAAGCCCCAATCGCCGATCCAACCAACCTTAATTAAATACTCAGTACCTTTGTCAAATGACCATTCAATAAAAGTTCGGGTAAAACCCTTAACAAACAGTAAAACCACGAGGGCTAAAGCCTTTTAGGTTGAGTATGGGGAATGAATTGAAATTGAGTCGAAGACCGATGAATCGGCAACCGACCTGTTATCAGTGATAACAGAAGACAATCCTCGTAGGATCAATCCGGAACTGGTCCAAATCCTGAATCAAATCGATCAAGATGGCCTGTAACACAAGACAGGTCAATCCTCAGGATGAACCTATAAGTCCATGGAGAATAACCCCCATATCACGATCCCACTCAAATCACCTTAAATAACTAAGCCTGAATCTACCTATAAGTCGTGCCCAAAGCAAAGGTAGACCCCGACATAATCTCCCCTATTCAGGGTGGATTGCCAAAATCGCCACCTGTCAAAATATAACCTAACTCCTCTAAATCAAGAAAATTTCGGCAGCGTTTCCCGTAGGAAAAGTGTCTTTCCAAAGTTTGTACCAGCTCAAATATGGAAACAAAAATAACCTTGCCTAACTCCCTGAATTAGTAAAAAGGGAGACTCCCCAGATTTGTACTGAGTCAGATATGAACTCAGAAACAATTTGGGTTCAACTTAGACAAGATTTAGTTAATTCCTTATTTTTGCAGTAATTTTGGCAGCACTCCCGTTGGAAAAGTGTTATTCCAAAATGTATACAAGGCTAAGTTCAAAATCTGGAAATAACTTTGACTTCTCAAAGTCCAATTTTGTCTAACTCCTTAAATTAGCAAAAATTTGGACAGCATTCCCTTTAGAAAAGGAGACTTTCCAAATTTTTACTAAGCCAGATATAAATATTAGACAAGTTGAATTTTGACAAGTCAAAAGTTGACTAACTCCTTGGATTTGTAGAAATTTCGGCAGGGCTTCCCGTAGAGAAAGTGGCTTGCCAAGATTTATACGAAGCCAGGTATAACAAAAGATCCTAGAAAATGCGAGAATTGATCTAAGTAAAAAAAGTCAGCTCGGAAAAAGCAGGAATTGACCTAGCTCCTGTCGCTCTAGCCCGTGGCGAGCCTCTAAAGAAACTACCTGTCAACCTGAGGCCCAGACCAAGTAGTAACCTCACTCAGCCACATGCAGGTCAAACCACAAAGGTAAGTACTCTCACCAACCCCAAGCTCCTTTAGCAAACAATAGTTCATGCTTCCTCTGTGAGTTATCCCTTTCATACTCAAGCTTACATAAGGCATAAGCCAGGGCACCTGAACTTATAGAGCGCACCCAACTTAGCCAGGCCCAAGGTCAGAATACCTAAACTTATAGAGCGTTCTGACTTGGCCAGGTATACACAAACAGAGGGCACAACTACTACTCTCTTCTTTGGGCGTCTGACTAGACCACTCTAGTCGCCCTGAACTGTTTAAATAGCCAGATTATATATCTCTCTCTGAACTTAGTCTTCAAAGGGACATAAGGTTGAGCCGCTCAACTTAGAACATTGTTCAACCTGCCCACAATTACCCTCAATTATATCTCTTAATTATACTATCTTTCTGTTGTGATAAACTATAGTCATGCTACCTAAACTTATAGAGCGGCCTGACTAGCCTGTTCTCAATAACATAGTAACATAACATAGCCAAGTTATATCCATTGGGTTCCAACATGTGCGAGGCGTTGGGTCAGACCACCTAAACTTATAGAGCGGTCTGATCCTTTGCCAGGTTCGTTTCTCTCTGATCCAATCTGTGCGAGGCAGTGGGACAGGCTACCTAAACTTATAGAGCGGCCTGCCCCCTGCCAGAATTATTCCCTAAAAACAAAACAGGCGAAGGGATGAACCACCTAAACTTATAGAGCGGTTCAGACCTCCTCGTTCAGAATTAAAGAAACTGAGAGAACCCCAAACAAAACGAGGCAGCCCAAGGTACCTAAACTTATAGAGCGCCTCGGGTCCCTAAGAACCACTCACAGTCGAATCCCCACAGGTCAGAGCAGTCAGGACTCTTAAACTTAAAGAGCGTCCTGACCCTCCACGCAATTCATAGCACCAGGTCTCCCCAAACTTATGGGGACATCCCAGCCTCACGAGCTTCAGGCTACCTAAACTTATAGAGCGGCCTGAGGCTCCATGCAAACCAGAAATAACAAAGCGCTGGGCTTCCCCAAACTTAAGGGGACCTCCCAGCCTTAGTGACCCAGTCAATCTGCACACAATATTGGCCTCCTCCCAACCTTCCCCCAGATGCAACCCACCTCGTTCATAATCTCCTTTCACACAATCAGTAAAACTGAAGCTGAGATTGCACACACACTCCTTTACTTCAGTCTGACTTAGGTCCTGACAATCAAACCAAGATCAGAGTACAGGATCCACGCAATACGCTTAGTCAAACGTAGAGAGACGTACAGGTAGGGGTTATAGTTGGGTTTATAGAGGGAGTCAAGGGATTACCACTCAGTTCCCTGCCTCCAGGACTCCGCCTGAGTCACGGCAGAGCTCCCGCAATCGGTGGGGCAACCTCCCACAAAGGCCCTTGCGCGGAGTACGGGTTGTAAGCCCGTCTACCGCCTTCCTCTCAGAACCAAACGGACTAGACTTAGAGGAAGAGGGTGAGAAGGAGTAAGTTCAGACTCTCAGATCCAAGGGAGGTGCACTCTAACTCGCGTGAGAGGGCCTTGATTCCTTCGATGCCTGAGGGCCTCGCAATGGCGGCCAAATAACTGCAGCAACTTGGTCAAACCAAGGTTGAACTGCTGATGCTAGCTCTCTGATGACTTCTCAGGTTGCAGCAATAACCCCCTTCGCAACCACTCCTTCAGCCTACGGTCACCCCCCCCCTCTACCTTAGCAATGGCCAACCACCTTCACGGCACTGGTTGAAATGGAGCGAGCGAAAAGGCTTCCGCAGCTGTTGTCTTCCCTATACGCTCGCCTCTGCACGCTCACTCCATGGCCATGCCCTTTACACCCTCTCACAACTGCGCAAAACAAGGTCGAATCCTAGGATTTGGTCATGTGCTTTGCTAAACCATATTCGGCCCGCGGACGGCTCGACTCAGTAGTTCGATTTTCAATTCATCCCTCAACGCCAGCCCCGCCTCCACAGACCAGTTTCAACGGTGAGGCGTAATGCACCTCACAGACTGTCGTAGCTGTTTGCCCAACAGACTGTGTTCAGTCTGCCTCCTTCATCGGCTGTTGGCGGTCTACCCCCGCTCAATTGGCTTTGGCCAACTCTCCCTCTCTCTCTCTCTGTGCTCACTACTTTTCTGTTCGTTCGTTATTCCCTTCAGATCGCGCACCGGTTCCCCGCTACTTCCACCGGCAGAAACGGGTGAGGCCGGGTGAATCCCCAACTACACCGACCGCCCACAAGTAAGTACCCGACTCCGTAGCTAGCCCCACGCTTCTTCCGTTGTTCAAGCAAGACGAATCGAACGAATGTTCCACTGAAAGCGGACAGGTACATTCCCACTTCAGGCTCTCCTCCCCGCACGTGCTTTCCCTCCTATCTTCTACTCTACTAAGTTCTAACCCTCTCTAAAAACTAACACTGTCCTGCAAGTCGCCCGGGGCAAAAACCCCGGGTTCGCAACTTACCTCGCTCGAATCCTTCGAGGATCGAGCGAGATTTGGAGTTTTCGCTCCCGTTACCTTCGTTCTCGACACCCTCCGCGCACACGTTTTCGTACTAACTTCCTATTTTACTAACCTATCGCCCGAACTAACCCCATATCTGATTTTGCCCTTCCCCAAAACCCCACTTTAGAATCCTTGTTGACCAAAAACGGCCAGGAGATGGCCGAACTAACGGTTTCTCCCCCCATTCGTTGTCCCCTCCGCCATCTCTCCGCGCACCCATTTTCTTCCTAACCCCTATTCTACTCAACTAGCCGCCGAACCACCTTCGCCATTCGATGCGCCCGGGGCTAAAACCCCAATATTGCTTCCTCCCCCGCTCGATTCCATCGAGGAACGAGCGAGCTGTCTCTTCTTAACCGCGCCTTCCTCCTAGTCCCCCGCCATCTCCTTCACCATTGCCGTGTTGTCGTCAACAGGGCTGGTTCGCTGCTGCCGAATACCACCCGCGGCCGACCACTGCACAGCTGGCCCAAAAAAAAAAGGGACAAAGTTCCGAAAAGGAAGGGCACGCCCCCGCTTTATGCAYGTCGGTCTTGCGCAGGGGCTGCGCTAATCTTCTTGGTATCGCTCCAATACTCCCGAACGGACTCAATCGAGGCAGTGTCTGCGGCCATTCCGAGCCCGCGCAGCCGTATTACCGGATCTCCCTTAATGCACGATCCTGACCCTTTTCTCGCAGCTCATGCGTGTCAACCCTTGCGCAAGGACCATGCAGATCTTCACCGTATCGTTCCAATTTAGCGGATGTCTCGAAGGACTAAGCAACTCCCGACGCCCCTTTGCGGCCTGAGCGGCCTCCCCCTGTGCCACCCCGCCTCACCGTTTTCGCACGAACCCGGCCGCGTTTCCCTGATTTATGCATGCCATCCTTGCGCAGGGCCCACACAGACCTCCTCTGCGCCACTTCCAGCTTTAGCAGATGTCCCAAAGGACCCGCGCGTGGTAAACCCTCTCCCGCATGCACCCACCCCTTTTTGCGTCCGGGCTCGTTTCCAAATTCACGAGTGCCAACTTTGCACAGTGGCCGAGCTAATCTTCTCCGTATCGTCTCCACTTTGTTGTGTCACCACAAATCTGCCCCCCGATGCCAACAAAAACCCCCGGGCGACGACCGATGTGTGCCGCGGATATTGCCACCGGCCCGCGGCCCCTTGCCTCGGCCTCCTTTGGTCAGTTCACCGCCCCCTCGTAAATCGCGCAGATCTCCTCCGCCTTACCGGGGTTCCTCCCAAAGGAGATCTGCCACGATCATTACCCCATTCACCCCACTCTCTCCTCATGGACCTGGCCCTCCCTTCGGGGTTTATGCGTGTGAGCCTTTGCGCGCGACCAGGCAAATTTTCTTTATATCGTTCCCTAGATCCGCCCTAGCGGCCGCGTCAGATGGTTGGCCAGCTCCTGCAAAGCCCAACCTTTTTAATGTTTGGCCCCCATCATTCAAGTTAGGCGGGGGTCTGCGCCCCCAGGGTATATGGGTACTCCCGACAAGATGGGCCGTTGGCCTCAGGGTGCGGCCGCCCGCCTCTTAAACGGCTCTAACCAAGCATAACAATTCTGGGGTGGTCCCCAAAATAAGAAAAAAGGATCGTTTGGAAGGGGGAATGAACCGCGGCCCTGCCAATATTCCCATAGCCTAGCGGCGCGGACCGATGGTCGGGCTCCCCCTAGAAAAACAAAAAGGGGGATAGTCCCGCGGGACCCTCAACCTCTTAGCTTTCTGGCGCTTCATTATTCCTGCGTTGTCTTCCGCCAGCCTCGAACCTCGTACCTCCACCGTGCAAATCCAGTGCCGTAACCTATAGGGCCAAGCCCAAGCCTGTGACCAGCAAGCGCGGTTTCCCATGTAAAGTGGCACCGCGCGGCGTTCCGGGCCAGGATACCGCCCTGGTTACTTTTTCGGCCCACAATTGCACCCACAGACCCTAGGTGTCCGCATCGGTCTACCACCCCGCGCCATGGCTGTCCCATGCGCCTACCGGCGCGCCAGCCCTACCCTTGGTCACGCGCGCCTATCAAAAACAAACTTTCATTCCCTAACCAAGGCCGTAACACCGTCTGGGTCGGTCGGCTACCCCGGCCGCCTACTGAATTAGGAAAAATCACATGCGCGCCTTAAATATTGCGCGTCCACCTACTCCCTACCGGGACAAGACAGACCCTTGCCTACGTGCGGGCGACCTTCGCATTTTCCCGCCCGGGCACTCAAGATCCAGGTTAACCAAGCCTTTCTGTCACTTGCAAAAATCAGGTCGGATACCCTTGTAAGCGTATTCGCGCCGACAGCTTACCGGACCATATTAAGCGACGTCCCCGTCGCGTCGCCAGATCAAAAAGCTATAGATTTCCATCATATTCCAAATGCTGACGAGATCAGAACCAATCCGATTAGCCGACAGACTCAGGGTCGAGGCCTCCATCAATTTGTGCCACACAACTATATGCTGCTAGGGTTTCAACCTGGGTCTTCATTGTCCTGATATAAGGACGCCGTTGTATTACGCGTCAATACTACAGCATAAGTTCCAAAGGCCCCCAAACCATCCTCTTCCCCTTTTTCCTAGACAACCGCCGACCTCTCATTGGTTGTCCCAGTTAGCCTCTTCCTCATAAGCAGAGCCATAACTAGGGACGCGGGCTTCGAATGGGGCCTATGAAGGCACTCTCTGCCTTCTTCAACAAGTTCCTCACAGTCAAACAAAACACACATGTATAAGTTTATAGCCTCTCTTGGGCTTTTCTGCAGCCTAGTACAGAAATGCCAGGTCCCCATCTGGGCCCACCGTAGCCTGGTTGATCGGGCCAGGTCTACGGCCCACCACATTGTTACCTTAGCGGTAGTATCCTCCCATTGGTTATACAATGGCAGGTATATCCCTGATAACCAATCAATCAGGGCTCCCAAAAGACTCGACTCTTATCCCGCAAGGTAATNAGTATCCTCCCATTGGTTATACAATGGCAGGTATATCCCTGATAACCAATCAATCAGGGCTCCCAAAAGACTCGACTCTTATCCCGCAAGGTAATTTCCTTGGGGCGGGCAACTCCCCTTAAACTCTTGCCTTGCAGGCCCGCAGCCAGGTTGTGCCGGCTAGCAACCATCAATTAGGGGTTGCGCCCAGGTGGCACTAAGCTTTACCGTTAGCTTGGTATTCCTTTAAACATGTCTCAGAATTAGCACAAGTGGTCAGGCGGGGCGTTACAAACGATTCACGACCGCTGCAGGACTACGTAGGGATCCAAAGGCATTTACCGGCCCTCCAGTAATAGGCACGGCATCCTTTACTCAGTCACAAACAATCTCCCCGCCGGGTCCACGAGGCCGCGGCTCCTGACTTGATCAGAGCCAGCAGTCGCCCACCCTGAGGCATCTCTCGCCCTCCTCACACATTTCAAGCAAGCATGGTCCCTTCTTGTCAGACTTTATCAACACAGACAATGCTTTCCACATCATTCCTTTTTTGCCTACCCTTATTGGGTGAAGGGTGTCTTCCATAAAAGACTTCCTGGCCACCCCTTTTGTATGGGATGGCTCCTCACACGACCTCTTCCAAAACCATGAAGGGGTCTCCACGCAATATAACTCCCACCTCCCAGAATTATGAAGGGGGCCTTAATCATCAAACAACTCAAACTGAGGGACCACCTTCTGGGTCCCTGTACAGCTTATGCAACGGTGTTTTAGTACGACCAAGCATGCAAATTCCTAAATCCATCAATCCCGTAGGATCCTCACAGTTTTTCACAAACGGGTTGCACTTCCCCTCCTTAAACCCTGCCCTCTCGTCCGCTTGTAGCAGACCGCACGAGTATACCGGAGGGTAGACAGCTGTACAATTTACACAGTCATGCCCATGAGATGCATCCTGTACATCTCTCACACAAAGCCAAACATTCATCGAGATAAATCCACACATGTGAGAGCGATAGTGATCGTCACAAAACAAGTCTTATAGGATCTCAACTCATAGTACACTTAGGGAGTAGAATGTCTCCCCCAACAATCGAATACAAGCACCCAACTCCATACTCCGCCCGTCTGAATGGGACTCATAACCCCACTGTATACTCATCAAGTACACTCGGGAGCATAACACCTGCCTAATCATCCATAGAATATTCTAGCCCCTGTCCTCCCCTGCTGGGAGAACTCACACCCTGAGTGCTACGAACTCCCAAATCCCATTCAGAGCAGCAAGCTTCTGAATCCCAAAACCAAATGTAACTAAGTAGTCTCATACATCACACGGTCGAGCCCTACCCCTGGGTCGTAGCCCACGAAGACTCTCAAGAGGAGGCAAGTGAGCAAAAGTCGAACGCATATGTACAAACGGATAGGAGTTCATCCCACCACCCCTACGCACACACACACCTAGGGCCCGCTCAACTGACTCAAGGTATGTACACCTCCAACCCTGCCCTGTGTGTGTCAAAGATCTCTAGTCCTATCAATGCATAGACAAACCGATCCCTACTTACACAATTCCTCCTGGTTCTGTCTGTATAACTGGGCCCTGCCCCCATCTGGAGCTCGCTCCACTATCCTGCCCTGTCTGTCATAGAATTTGCCATCGACCTCCGCGACTCGCCCTTCGGCCTTATCCTCAAGGAGCTCTGGACAGTTCACGGCTCTATATCCCCCCTCCTTGCACCAAAAACAGGAGGTATCATGCCACCTAGCAGTCTTCTTCTTTCCCCCCTGCGAACTCGATGCCGAAGGCGTCCCAATGGTCTCAGTAGCCACCTCATGACACGAGGGCAACCCCACATGGCCCTGCGGTCCTGGCCCTATAGCCTCAGCACCCTCACCCCCTCGTGCAGCCGCACTCCCTGGCCCGCGCTCTGGCGTGTCCAACTCCCGGGGCCCCTCCTCATGAGCGCTCTCTGTCATCGCCGCCTCATCCCTGCATACTCTTGTCGGCTGAGAGCCCCTCATAGCGGCGGGCTCACTCATGACCTCCTGCCGCTGTTGCCGTCTCGAGTCAGGCCCTCCTGAGTCCGTCCCTGTGGCCCAGGAGCCCAGCTCCGCCCTCAACTCTCCCAACCTCGGGGCATGCTCTGGAGCGTCAAGTCCCTGAGGCCCCTCTTGTGGAGTGCCTATCCCCATGGCTGTCGCCAACTTATGCAAGCACGAACCCTTCCTCTCCGTGGACATAGCCATAAGTGACTCCTGCGCGCCACTCCCCTTCTCGACTGCGTCCAAGGGCGCCTCCTCCATCGGCTCGGCCTGACGAGGGACTTCCACTGCTACTCCCTAACTTGACGACGCCTACATCCCACGGCCCTGGATGTCAGCACCGGCCGACCCTGTCCTGATAGCCTCCCAGGCTGCTGAGAGCCTATCCATAGCGGTCGCCATCTCCCCAAATCTCCTCTCCCACTCAACCTCTCTGGCCTGGCTCCTCACCCTCTCCT
>BFEA01000035.1:3624123-3645274 GCA_003427395.1 Chara braunii
CAGGGAACGACTCTTCTGCCAGTGCGGGCCCTGCGGGCTCATCCTCCCGCTGGGCCGGGGCTCCCCTCCCCTTTCTAGCCAGCCCCGCCTCTCTCGGTGCCGGTTCCCTTGGCCTCTTGCTTCGCCGCCGCCTCTCAACTCTGGGCTCGTGCCTCTCGTGCTGTGGCCGTCCGAACGCCCTCCTAAGCTGGGCCTGACAGTCCTCCCAGTCTCGAGCCCTCTCCTGAATCTACTTGGCCACCTGCTTCTCTGCCCGCCTTGTCCAGATAAGTAGGGCCTGCGCCCATTCCTCCTGCGCAACCCCCAGACTCAACATGTAGTGCTCATATGCGGGGATGAACTCATCTGCGTTCCCCTCCTCCAATCGAATGGGCATGCTGTCACGCCCCCTAGGGGAAGCTCTCAACCTCTGCATCCCGGCCTCCACGTCTGGCCAAGTCAGGGCCTCCTCACATATCTGAGCGACGGGCTCCTCGAACCGCCCTATACCCCTCAAGTGGTGAATCCTCTCCACCACTGACCACCCTCTCTGTGCCGCATGGTATCGATATACGTCCAGGAAAAGCTCAATGTTGTCGTCATCGAACTCAAGCGTAGGCTCCCTCCTAGGCGGTTCATGCTGCTCGCCCCTTCCCTCCATCCTCTGGGGCCCCTGGCGTGGCCGTGTGTCCCTCCCGCCCCTCTGCATGACTGCCTTCGAAAAGTTAGACCTGCACAACAGCCGAGAGACAACAGACAGGCACACAACAGGGTTAGCGACTGGGCCATTAGCCTAGGGGAATCCCACATACTCTTCACACCCATCCACCCCAATCATCCACCTATCCAAGCATCTGACTTGGGTAACGTCGAAGAGAGACTCTATTCCTAACGAGGTCTCATGGCCCCTTACCTATTCCCTGGCCATGAACTTCTTCAGCCTTGTCCCTGATACCCAGTCCTGCCATCCTGCCCCGTCCAGCTCCTCAATTTGGTAGGCCCCAAACTCGCCACACCGCACGATCCTATAGGGTCCCAGCCACCGCTTGTCAAGTTTCCTAGACCACTGCTTCTCCAGCGAGGAATCGTACAGCAGCACCACGTCTCCAACCTTCAGCAGCTCCTTCCTTATTCAGGCCATCTGGTCCCACCTCATCTTATCTTCCATGCGACTTCTCTCCACCTGATCAGCGACCTCCCGTAGCCTTTCTTCAACGGCCCCCACTTGTCGCGCCCGTATGTCGAGCAGTTCTTCAAAGGATAGGTTCACTTCCAGGTCCTGGTGCCTCCACGTCTTCATAAAACTTTCTATGGGGAAGGTGGCATGCCTTCCATACCATAGAGTGGTTGGCGCATACTTGGTAGTCCTTTTCACTGTAACATTTTCCACGAAGAAAGCTGCTCTCAGGAACTTCGTCCATTGGTTAGGCTTCCCCTCCGTCCATTTAGCCAGGAGATTCGTGATGGTGCTGTGCCCCCCTCTCCACAGGTGCGTTCGCCTGGGGGTGCACGGCAGTAGTATAGTTTGCTACCACGCCGTACCCCGCGAGCAAGGTCCGCACCTCGTTACAAGTGAACTCCGACCCCCGGTCCATCACAAATTCTCTGACGAACGGATAGCGCAGGTAATACTCTTCGATTCACCTTGCTTAAACTGGGCCAGTCTTTGTGCGAATAGCCCGACCGTCCACAAACCCAGTAAGGTTGTCCCGTGCGTCGAAGATATAATTACTTCCATCCTCCCCGAGTGGCATGAACAAGAGGTCCAGGTGTACGACGGCACCCACTTCCCTTTCTAGCCTGGGGTGTAAAGGCTCCCCAGGCCTTTGCGCTGACCTCTGCTGACAAGGCACACAGGACTGGCAGTACTTGATGACCATAGTCAGCATTCCATCCCAATGGTATAACTCGCTTATCTTCGCACACGTGGCACTAACCCCTCTGTGCCCTCCTGCTATACCATCGTGTAGGGCTGCTATGACATCGATCTGTCGGTTCCTCCCACATACGATCCTCTTGAGGTTCCCAACCTGTCGCTTTATAAACAAATGGTCATCTCTCACCACGTAGAGATGCCTCATCTTCTGGGCCTTAGCACTAGCGTCCCTATCCCTCATTTCACATGACAGGAGTAACCCCAATTCTCGATAAATTTCGTCATACTCCTCAGCACGGAAGGCCTCCCTAATCTCTCCCTCTTCGAACTCGTCGTCCTGACTCTCAGGAATGAAAAGTTAGCCCTCCTCTGAGCTGGCTGCGCCCCTCTGGTCAAAGTTCCCCTGCAGGAGCATGTTGGTGAGCAAGTACATTCCTCCCATTAGTTGCTCATGCTCCTCTACCTGGGTCGGGCCTTCCTCTATCGTCCTTACCTCCTCTGCTAGACTATGTGTCCCTGCCAATGCCAATCTCATCATCCAGCCAACATCCCTCTTTCCCCATGGATCTTCTTCCTGGAAGGGCTTGAGAACCAACTCCTCCTTCTGCTCGTACCCCCTTGGGGCTAGCCATATAGGATGCGTGACGCAGCTAGGCACCCTCAGCGATCACTCATTTATGTGGAGGCGGACGTCCTCCTCCTGGTCCAAGAACCCATCAACTGGCGGGGCATCCTCGATTGACCCTTGATTCGCCCCGTCCCAGTTGATACGGCTCAACCCATCTGCCCTATTCTTGTCCCCGGGAATCCTCTCCAACTCAAAGTTAAACATCCAAATGTAAGTCAACCACCTCGCGATGGTTGGGTCAGATGGAGTGTAACTTTTCAGGGAACACGCCAGCGCAGTAGGGTCCACCCTCAAAATGAGCCTTCTGCCAAAGATGTAATTCCGGAAGGTTCTTAGGCAATGGAGCACCGCCAACGTCTCCTTCTTGAACTGGGAGTAATTCCTCTCAGTCGTATTGAGGGTGCGGCTTTCAAATCTTAACAGCCTCTCCTTCCCATCAGCATCCGCCTAGATTAGGACCCCTCCTAAGGCAGTTGGCCCGGCGTCCGTCTCAACAACAAATGGCTTCTCCTCCGTGGCCTCGTAATTCGGCGCTCCCAGCACCAAGCCTCCTTCCTTGAATTCTATCTTCATCCTTTCCACAGCCTTTTCCTGGTGTTCGCCCCAGATCCACTCCTGATCCCGACGTACCAGCTTCCTAAAATGCTCCGTCTTGGTGGCGAAGTCCTTCACAAAACTCCTCCAAAACCCGCAGGTCCCGAGGAAGCTCCTTACGTTCGTTATCGATTGGAAGGGAACTGGCCACTCTAGGATCTTGTTTGTCTTCTTCCCATCTGGCCTCCACCCCTTTTCATTGCAAACAAAGCCCAGAATTGTGGCCTCCCTCATGCAATGCTTCGACTTGGGGCTGCTCGCCGTTAGGTTGTGCTCCTCCAACAGACCCAGAACTTGATCGATATCCTGGACGTGCTTCCAGACAAACCGCCTCACTCCCGGCATCACTTCGTTCTCCTCCTTCTCTTTTGGACCCTTGACCACCAAGTCGTCAATGTAGGGCTGAGTGATATGTGGGCTAACTGTCTGCATGGCCCTAATCATGTGTCTTTGCACCATTGCCACCGCATTAGTCCACCCCTGAGGTGCCACATTCATGTGGATCAGCCCCCTTGGCGTATGCATCGCCGTCACTGGCCTATCCAGTGGGTATACAGGAAACTGGTCATACCCAGAATAAAGGTCTATAAGTGAGATTATAGGCCTCCCTGCGCATGATTCCGACAGGGCATCCGCGTTTGGCAACCCTCCCGCGTCCCGCACCGTCACTGCATTCAACCGTTGCAGATCCTGCACCCACCGCAGCGTTCCGTTCGGCTTGATAAAACAAAACCAGGGGGAAGCGTACGGCCCACTGGAGTAATCCGCCACTTACGTCCTCATCTTCCCATCCATGTAATCCACCACCTTCTTCTCCTCATCCGGATTCGGGTACCGCGCGCCCCTCAGGTTCCACGGCTCGTGTGGGACGATATGGATTCGTATCATTGGGATCTTATCCACGTCCAACCTCCCACGCTCGTCGTCATTAAACGCATACGCGCCTTGCCTCCTCTTCATGGTTTCTACCATCAAGGTCCTTTCTTGGGGCGAAAGGAAGCCAGGCTCGCCGATTATCAGCCCTTCCTCATTCTCATTATTAATGCGGCACGGTCCTGCCTGTGCGCGCTCCCGCATACGCCTTATCAGCCCTCGCTCCCACTCATAATAGGCTTCCTCGTCCTCTGTGTAAAGCACGGGGACCGGGCGACACTTCTTGTCTATAGTCTTGTACCGCCTTTGGGAACCCTGCTTAAGCCCTCACCTAAAAAAGGCCGACTTGTCGTTCGGGCCTTGGCCATCGCAGGGTCTCCTTTCCTCCCGGGAAGCCGATAGATCAGTTCCACTTCTCCCACCTGAGGGCTTTCCAGGACCTGCTCCCTCAACGCCTTGATAGCCTCAGGGTCTGCCATATCATGCGCCGCCACCACCTCCATTGCCTTATTCACATCGTTAAGGCTCAGGGATAATACCTCGCCTACTCCTTCCTCCTCCTGCTCCTCCCGGAGTCTCCGTCGCAAGTATTCAGACTCCTCGAAGGTAAAGGAGCCGAGGTTGAGCCTGTTCCTCCCGCTTCTGGGTCCTGTGTTCCGGCACTTAATGATTTCATAGTTTCCACAGGCCGGATCGGACAAAGCCAGAATCATCGTCCCTTCATGCCTGTTGAAGACCAAGGTCTCCGTTCGGCAGAGGAACGACCTCCCCAGAAGAATAGGGTGGTCGACGTCGGGCATGACGAAGAAGCACGTCCGCGCCCTTACTCTCCCAATCTCTACCATTACATTTGATGCGGTGCCGCAAAAGATGGTCTTGGAGTTGGCGCCATGCAACACGCAATGGTCCGAATGGTCGACCTCCAACCCGAGCATAGTCGCATCCCGCTCCCGGATGATGTTCATTTCCGCGCCCGTGTCCACCATTGCAATTCTCGGCTAGTCCCTCACCTTCAGGTCCACCAACCCACACGCCACACATTTCCAATCCATCCTGGTGCCCACCTCCGTCCACTCTATCTCCCTGGGCAGGATTGAGCTCAGGTGGACATTGGGCACTAACCTCCGTGAGAGCCGCCCTTTCAGCTCGCCCCGGAGCCTCGGTGCTGACGCCAGAATGTCCTTTAAGTTCATCAGATCGTTATGGCCCTCCATGAGCTTATCCACCATTCGCTCCACGTCAAAGCCTTCCTCCAGCCGGACCGCGTACTTCTTCCTCTTTGGCACGCCATCATGCGGACTCGGCTCCGCCCCTCCCTGAGCCCCCCTCTTCTTGGCCCTCTGTTCCGCCCTCCGGTCCTCCTCCTGCCGGAGTCTCTCGTCCTCTTCGTCATCACCCTCATCTTCCTCTTCTCCAACCTCTACCACTTCCTTTCTTCGTTCGGGCTCAGGTTCCTTTCGAGGGGGCGCCCGACTGGGTGCCTGGCTAGGCCCTTGACTGGGGGTAGCCTTACTTTGGCCCTTAGTCTGCGCGGCCTGTGGTGCCCTTCCATGCGACATAGGGGGTCTGAAGGTCATCCCTGACCTAGGACCTGCCCCGGTCGTCGCCACACTTGGACACCCTTGCGGCCCTGATGGCGATTCCGGACCGGATCCATAGAGCATCACCTCAGGAAGGTTCATTTCCCACTCCCGGGCCTCCCCGCACATCACCCTTAATCGTTCTTGGTATCTGCCCACCTTTGCAAGCAGATCCTCCATCCTCTCCACGATGGTCGAGGCCGACTCTCTCGCCGCCTCCTGCGCCTCATCGTCAGACTCAACGACTATGGGCTCCTCCTTTATAGTCCCTGCTTTCAACCGCTGAGTTACTTCCTCATTTTCACCCACAATCTCCTCGACTCTTGTGCCGGGGTCTTGCCTTTCCTGCCATATCCTAAACATTGCTAGGGCTGCTGGAGGCCCGGCTGCTACCCGCCTGAGGGCCTCCTGCCTGATTCCTCCCGGGGTCTTGGGGTCAATGTGAGTTCCTCACCGATCGTATATATCCCCGTCCATACAGGTGGAGATTAATCCTGGCTTTTCGTCGTCCTGCCGCTGTTGGCAGAATCGTACGGTGTGGCCCACCTCGCCACAATGCCAACAAGTTGCATTCCGCCAGTCGAAGCGGGGTTTCCCATACCCGTGGCCTCCTCCCTGGCTGCCTTGGCCACCTTGGTTCTGACCCCCTTGACCATTCCAGCCTCCTCCACGGCCTCCACCATTTCCCCCTCACCCCCGGCCGCCCCCTCCTCTACCCCCTTGACGCCGGCCCCCATTGCCCTGCCCGCCTTGTCCTTGGCCCCCTCCCCCGGCCACACTAGCTTGCGAGGCCTGCTGGGAGGGCGACGGTTGGGCCACGGACTGGCCTTGGGTCGCCGGGTAGCCCGGGGGGCCCATACTTGCTGATGGGCCTGAGCAGGGGACCATGTGTCCCGCGTGGGCCGGACTCCCTCCACACGAGACATAGTGGTTGCAACTGGGCCAGGGTGCGGACTGACAGTGCGGCACCCAGTGCCCGCAAGTTGGTGGCGGCCCCATGTGTGATGGCCCTGCTGGCACCGGCGCGGCCGCGGCGACAGGCAGTGGTGCGGCAATGGCTTGGGGAGCCTGTCCCTTCCCTGACCCCTGCCCTCCCTGCAGCAAGTTGCGCTGCTTCCTCTGGGCCTTAGTCAGGACCTGGGAGCCTGTCTCCCCTCCGCCATAGTCTTCTTGCCCAGCCTCCTCATCTACTGCCCCTGACGCCCGGCCTTGGGCCACTAGCACCCCTCTCTTCTGTATCTCTGCTTCATTATCATAGCCCAGTGCCGCCAGCATGTTCGTGACTATTCTCTTCACCCCTGGGGTCTCGGATGCGGTAGCATCCCTCTCCTTCCTCTTGCGCCTTTGCAATCTCATTTGGTGCTGCTCCACCTGGTCCAAACTCCCTTCTTCCACTCCCTTGTCAATGGTTGCCTAGGAGAGCCTCTCACTCCCTTCCCCATACTTGGTCAGCTCTGTGGCCTCCGAGCCCGTAAGCAGTCCCTGAAATGTGGCGCACTGCGCCTCCTCAGAAATCCCGTGCACTTTCCTCGCCTTTTTCTTAAATTCGTGCACAAACGCCCCAATGGTGGAGAAATCTTCCTTATTCATGGCCTCCAAGTCGGCCATGGTCAACAGGCCGTCCCCCAGCCTGTACTTCCTTCGAATTAGGTCCCCAAACTTTGCCCAACTGCCACCGCATCCACAACCTTAGTCACTTCCCGATGGTGGCTATGCAGGACAAAGCTCAGGACCCGTTGGAGCTTGACCTCATCTGATAGCCCCACTAGTGCCTGCTCTGTCAGATCCAGCCAATCAGATATCCGATCCCCTTTGAAGTGGAATGTCTCGACCTTTGGGACGTTGCTCGACGCCCTCTCGCGCTTCTCCAGGGCATCGATGAGATCATCAAGAGTCACAAGCTTCCTCCCACCGTCCGCCATCTCTTCTGGCATTTTGGCCACCCGCCTTCGACTTCAATCTTCCTGTTATAAGAGACGATGGGACAGAGGACCACACTCAGTGACTCAACCTTTCATGACCCTATCGAGTTGACCACCTTAGACACCCCACACTCCAGACCTGACAGACATTCCTTCTTCCATTCCCCTTAGGCCCATCTAGATGACGAATATCCTTACCATAGAACTTCCTCGCCCACATACAGCACCCTGCTGTCAACCAAACCGCCAGTCAATCAATCATCCAACCCATAGTCACCTAGATCACCTTACATACATCTCATAGTCCTTCTCTTATTCACTTATATGCCTAGTTTCTCGCTTACTCCCATACCCGGATGTCGTTCCACCAGGGACAACGGTAGGCTTTCGTCATCCCCGGCAACGACGCCACCTGTCGAGCGCATCGGCCCGGCACCGCATGCGACATCGCGGGACCCTCTCGGCCGCGTCACGCAGGAGTTGGATCAATCTTGACATAACGCGAGAGTGGAGCTTCCTTAGGCCGCTCCGACCGAGTGCGCCAGCCATACCTCTCGCGAGCCCCTACGACAGGATAGGGCCTACGCGAGGCACAACTTACCTCCACCTTACGGGAGTTGTCACCTCCCTTCGGTGGGCGTATCCCTGCCGAGCTACCAGTCCACAATACGAAAGCTACTCGGTTGCAATCGCAGAGGTGGACCAGCCGAGGGCGTTTCTCATTCGCTGTAGCATAGGGGGTACGCGCGGTAATACGCCTATCGGACCCGCACGCGAACCGACATCTTGGGTGGCTGAAGTCCCAAGCGCGACTCGTCGTCGGTCGACTAGGACGCATCCCACACCCCACACGCACACCACAACCACACGACAACAACACGCACACATACACACGGAACGACACAACGCAAACAACGCGGCAACGCTCCTAGCCCCTCGGTAGCCAACTCATAACTTCCCGACGCGGAAATAGGATAGGCGTCGCGCGCGAGACTTAGTATAAAAATCATGCGGACGCAGGGCTAACTCATATCGACTCGTGATGCAAGCGCATGCAAGCGGTCGCAACCATGGCGTACCACGTGGTACCCATACTCGTGCGGTCCTCGTTAATCTCGAGGGTCACGTTCGACACTCCAGTGTCGGCTGACACACGCCTTGAGGGTTAATCTCTCGACGCTGGACAACCTCCATGCGAGGTTGAAGACCACACACCCTCTTCTGCACCCTTATGCAGAGTGGGTGGTACACAGGCCTATGCCTGTGGTGCTCGTCGTCTCTCGCGGCCCTAGGGGTGGGTCCTCCCCGGGGCCTGGACGAAAGTCAAGGGGTTTGACTTTGACGGCTGCCACGAACTACAACGTCCAACCATAAAAAAATCTTTAAGAAGCAACAAGACCCGCACGAATCCAAAAAAATGGGATAGGGCGAGGGTCTCCCGGCCCTTAAAACAAAAATTCATGGCTCTAGGACACACTTCCCTTCTACAGTCCGTGCCGACGGCCTACAATAATCCCAAGCGCTGCGCCAACGCGCAAGCCCAGCAGTCCCATAACTTTTAGACGCTGGGGGCGGCGAGGCGTCGCGCGCAGGGCTCCGATATAAAATTGCGCGGTCGCAGGCCAACCCTATGCCAACCACTGATGCCAATCATATATGGTAATCGCGGCTTCGGCCTCACGATATTGAATGGTTGAAGGAACTCATCGCGAGGGGTTACCCCTCACGATATTGAACGGCTGAAGGATACGCCGTTCGGCCCTTGCGACATTTCCGCCCTCCAGGCGGAGTGTCCCGCCGGCAAAAATGAATAGGATCTATGCAAGGGGAGACCCCTCCCCTTTTGGGCCTAGGGCTTGGGATGTTCTGGACAAGGACCTCAAATCCCGGCCCAGGACCAACGTCCGACTAAAAAAGCCCCAAGACGCAAATAGGCAGAAAGGGGGGGGGGGTCTTCCCTGTCCCTCAGTCCCAACATCCGCGCGGTTTTTAGCACGGCCCCCTTGGGCCCCTTGGATACCCATCATATGGATACTCGCGCATACATGCATAAGGGGATAGAGTTATGACGATCACTCCTCACAGGCACAGTGGGACGTCTCACAACCGTGCATATGTATATGGAATCGCAGGCAGTCCAAATCCAAAATCCAAGCCACAGGACATACCTGCAACCACACCAAGAATCAAGCGACAAAGCACGCACTACACGGAGTCAACCCCAACCATTCTCTATGCTCATACCCCTTCGCTTTAGCCATGCAAGCCCCAATCGCCGATCCAACCAACCTTAATTAAATACTCAGTACCTTTGTCAAATGGCCATTCAATAAAATTCCGGGTAAAACCCTTAACAAACAGTAAAACCACGAGGGCTAAAGCCTTTTAGGTTGAGTATGGGGAATGGATTGAAATTGAGTCGAAGACCGACGAATCGGCAACCGACCTGTTATCAGTGATAACAGAAGATGATCCTCGTAGGATCAATCCGGAACTGGTCCAAATCCTGAATCAAATCGATCAAGATGGCCTGTAACACAAGACAGGTCAATCCCCAGGCTGAACCTATAAGTCCATGGAGAATAACCCCCGTATCACGATCCCACTCAAATCACCTTAAATAACTAAGCCAGAATCTATCTGTAAGCCGTGGCCAAATCAAAGGTAGACCCCGGCATAATCTCCCCTATTCAGGGTGGATTGCCAAAATCGCCACCTGTCAAACTAACTCCTCTAAATCAAGAAAATTTTGGAAGCGCTTCCCGTAGGAAAAGTGTCTTTCCAAATTTTATATCAGCTCAAATATGGAAACAGAAATAACCTTGCCTAACTCCCTGAATTAGTAGAAATTTGGACGGCACTCCCTTTAGAAAGGGAGACTCCCCAGATTTGTACTAAGTCAGATATGAACTGAGAGAGAATTTGGGTTCAACTTAGACAAGATTTAGTGAATTCCTTAGTTTTGCAGTAATTTTGGCAGCACTCCCTTTGGAAAAGTGCTATTCCAAAATGTATACAAGTCTAAGTTCAAAATCTGGAAATAACTTTGACTTCTCAAAGTCCAATTTTGTCTAACTCCTTGAATTAGCAAAAATTTGGGCAGCATTTCCTTTAGAAAATGCGACTTTTCAAATTTTTACTACGCCAGATATAAAGATTAGACAAGTTGAATTTTGACAAGTCAAAAGTTGACTAACTCCTTAGATTTGTAGAAATTTCGGCAGCGCTTCCCATAGAGAAAGTGGCTTGCCAAGATTTATACGAAGCCAGGTATAACAAAAGATCCTAGAAAATGCGAGAATTGGTCTAAGTAAAAAAGTCAGCTCGAAAAAAACAGGAATTGACCTAGCTCCTATCGCTTTAGCCCGTGGCGAGCCTCTAAAGCAACTACCTGTCAACCTGAGGCCCAGACCAAGTAGTAACCTCACTCAACCACAAGCAGGCCAAACCACAAAGGTAAATACTCTCACCAACCCCAAACTCCTTTAGCAAACAATGGTTCATGCTTCCTCTGTGAGTTATCCCTTTCATACCCAAGCTTACATAAGGCATAAACCAGGGCACCTGAACTTACAGAGCGCACCCAACTTAGCCAGGCCCAAGGTCAGAATACCTAAACTTATAGAGCGTTCTGACTTGGCTAGGTATACACAAACAGAGGGCACAACTACTTCTCTCTTCTTTGGGCGTCTGACTAGACCACTCTAGTCGCCCTGAACTGTTTAAATAGCCAGATTATATATCTCTCGCTAAACATAGTCTACAAAGAGACATAAGGTTGAGCCGCTCAACTTAGAACATTGCTCAGCCTGCCCACAATTACCCTCAATTCTATCTCTTAATTATACTCTCTTCTGTTGTGATAAGCTATAGTCAGGCTACCTAAACTTATAGAGCGGCCTGACTAGCCTGTTCTCAATAACATAGTAACATAACATAGCCAAGTTATATCCATTGGGTTCCAACATGTGCGAGGCGTTGGGTCAGAACACCTAAACTTATAGAGCAGTCTGATCCTTTGCCAGGTTCGTTTCTCTCTGATCCAATCTCTGCGAGGCAGTGGGACAGGCTACCTAAACTTATAGAGCGGTCTGCCCCCTGCCAGAATTATTCCCTCAAAACAAAACAAGAGAAGGGCTGAACCACCTAAACTTATAGAGCGGTTCAGACCTCTTCGTTCAGAATCAAAGAAACTGAGAGAATCCTAAACAAAACGAGGCAACCCAAGGTACCTAAACTTATAGAGCGCCTCGGGTCCCTGAGAACCACTCACAGTCGAATCCCCACAGGTCAGAGCAGTCAGGACACCTAAACTTATAGAGCGCCCTGACCCTCCACGCAATTCATAGCACCAGGTCTCCCCAAACTTATGGGGACATCCCAGCCTCCAGAGCTTCAGGCTACCTAAACTTATAGAGCGGCCTGAGGCTCCATGCAAACCAGAAATAACAAAGCGCTGGGCTTCCCCAAACTTAAGGGGACCTCCCAGCCTTAGTGACCCAGTCAATCTGCACACAATACTGCCCTCCTCCCAACCTTCCCCCAGATGCAACCCACCTCGTTCATAATCTCCTTTCACACAATCAGTAAAACTGAAGCTGAGATTGCACACACACTCCTTTACTTCAGTCTGACTTAGGTCCTGACAGTCAAACCAAGATCAGAGTACAGGATCCACGCAATACGCTCAGTCAAACGTAGAGAGATGTACAGGTAGGGGTTATAGTTGGGTTTATAGAGGGAGTCAAGGGATTACCACTCAGTTCCCTGCCTCCAGGACTCCGCCTGAGTCCCGGCAGAGCTCCCGCAATCGGTGGGGCAACCTCCCACAAAGGCCCTTGCGCGGAGTACGGGTTGTAAGCCCGTCTACCGCCTTCCTCTCAGAACCAAACGGACTAGACTTAGAGGAAGAGGGTGAGAAGGAGTAAGTTCAGACTCTCAGATCCAAGGGAGGTGCACTCACACTCGCGTGAGAGGCCCTTGATTCCTTCAATGCCTGAGGGCCTCGCAATGGCGGCCAAATAACTGCAGCAACTTGGTCAAACCAAGGTTGAACTGTTGATGCTAGCTCTCTAACGACTTCTCAGGTTGCAGCAATAACCCCCYTCGCAACCACTCCTTCAGCCTACGGTCACMCCCCCCCTCTACCTTAGCAATGGCCAACCACCTTCACGGCACTGGTTGAAATGGAGCGAGCGAAAAGGCTTCCGCARCTGTTGTCTTCCCTATACGCTCGCCTCTGCACGCTCACTCCATGGCCATGCCCTTTACACCCTCTCACAACTGCGCAAAACAAGGTCGAATCCTAGGATYYGGTCATGTGCTTTGCTAAACCATATTCGGCCCGCGGACGGCTCGRCTCAGTAGTTCGATTTTCAATTCATCCCTCAACGCCAGCCCCGCCTCCACAGACCAGTTTCAACGGTGAGGCGTAATGCACCTCACAGACTGTCGTAGCTGTTTGCCCAACTGACTGTGTTCAGTCTGCCTCCTCCATCAGTTGTTGGCGGTCTACCCCCGCTCAATTGGCTTTGGCCAACTCTCCCTCTCTCTCTCTCTCTCTGTGCTCACTCTTTTTCTGTTCGTTCGTTATTCCCTTCAGATCGCGCATCGGTTCCCCGCTACTTCCACCGGCAGAAACGGGTGAGGCCGGGTGAATCCCCAACTACACCGACCGCCCACAAGTAAGTACCCGACTCCGTAGCTAGCCCCACGCTTCTTCCGTTGTTCAAGCAAGACGAATCGAACGAATGTTCCGCTGAAAGCGGACAGGTACATTCCCACTTCAGGCTCATCTCCCCGCACGTGCTTTCCCTCCTATCTTCTACTCTACTAAGTTCTAACCCTCTCTAAAAACTAACACTGTCCTGCAAGTCGCCCGGGGCAAAAACCCCGGGTTCGCAACTTACCTCACTCGAATCCTTCGAGGATCGAGCGAGATTTGGAGTTTTCGCTCCCGTTACCTTCGTTCTCGACACCCTCCGCGCACACGTTTTCGTACTAACTTTCTATTTTACTTACCTATCGCCCGAACTAACCCCATATCTGATTTTGCACTTCCCCAAAACCCCACTTTAGAATCCTTGTTGACCAAAAACGGCCAGGAGATGGCCGAACTAACGGTTTCTCCCCCCATTCGTTCTCCCCTCCGCAATCTCTCCGCGCACCCATTTTCTTCCTAACCCCTATTCTACTCAACTAGCCACCGAACCACCTTCGCCATTCGATGCGCCCGGGGCTAAAACCCCAATATTGCTTCCTCCCCCGCTCAATTCCATCGAGGAACGAGCGAGCTGTCTCTTCTTAACCGCGCCTTCCTCCTAGCGCCCCGCCATCTCCTTCACCACTGCCGTGTTGCCGTCAACAGGGCCGGTTCGCTGCTGCCGAATACCACCCGCGGCCGACCACTGCACAGCTGGCCCAAAAAAAAAAGGGACAAAGTTCCGAAAAGGAAGGGCACGCCCCCACTTTATGCATGTCGGTCTTGCGCAGGGGCTGCGCTAATCTTCTTGGTATCGCTCCAATACTCCCGAACGGACTCAATCGAGGCAGTGTCTGCGGCCATTCCGAGCCCGCACAGCCGTATTACCGGGTCTCCCTTAATGCACGATCCTGACCCTTTTCTCGCGGCTCATGCGTGTCAACCCTTGCGCAAGGACCATGCAGATCTTCACCGTATCGTTCCAATTTAGCGGATGTCTCGAAGGACTAAGCAACTCCCGACGCCCCTTCGCGGCCTGAGCGGCCTCCCCCTGTGCCACGCCGCCTCACCGTTTTCGCACAAACCCGGCCGCGTTTCCCCGATTTATGCATGCCATCCTTGCGCAGGGGCCACACAGACCTCCTCTGCGCCACTTCCAGCTTTAGCAGATGTCCCAAAGGACCCGCGCGTGGTAAACCCTTTCCCGCATGCACCCACCCCTTTTTGCGTCCTGGCTCGTTTCCAAATTCACGAGTGCCAACTTTGCACAGTGGCCGAGCTAATCTTCTCCGTATCGTCTCCACTTTGCTGTGTCAGCACAAATGTGCCCCCCAATGCCAACAAAAACCCCCGGGCGACGACCGATGTGTGCCGCGGATATTGCCACCGGCCCGCGGCCGCTTGCCTCGGCCTCCTTTGGTCAGTTCACCGTCCCCTCGTAGATCGCGCAGATCTCCTCCGCCTTACCGGGGTTCCTCCCAAAGGAGATCTGCCACGATCATTACCCCATTCACCCCACTCTCTCCTCATGGACCTGGCCCTCCCTTCGGGGTTTATGCGTGTGAGCCTTTGCGYGCGACCAGRCAAATTTTCTTTAAATCGTTCCCTAGATCCGCCCTAGCGGCCGCGTCAGATAGTTGGCCAGCTCCTGCAAAGCCCAACCTTTTTAATGTTTGGCCCCCATCATTCAAGTTAGGCGGGGGTCTGCGCCCCCAGGGTATATGGGTACTCCCGACAAGATGGGCCGTTGGCCTCAGGGTGCGGCCGCCCGCCTCTTAAACGACTCTAACCAGGCAGAACAATTCAGGGGTGGTCCCCAAAATAAGAAAAAAGGATCGTTTGGAAGGGGGAATGAACCACGGCCCTGCCAATATTCCCATAGCCTAGCGGTGCGGACCGATGGTCGGGCTCCCCCTAGAAGAACAAAAAGGGGCAACCCCTTAGCTTTCTGGCGCTCCATTGCTCCTGCGTTGTCTTCCACCAGCCTCGAACCTCGTACCTCCGCCGTGCAAATCCAGTGTCATAACCTATAGGGCCAAGCCCAAGCCTGTAACCAGCAAGCGCGGTTTCCCATGTAAAGTGGCACCGCGCGGCGTTCCGGGCCAGGATACCGCCCTGGTTACTTTTTCGGCCCACAATTGCACACACCCTAGGTGTCCGCATCGGTCTACCACCCCGCGCCATGGCCGTCCCATGCGCCTACCGGCGCGCCAGCCGTACCCTTGGTCACGCGCGCCTATCAAAAACAAACTTTCATTCCCTAACCAGGGTCGTAACAGGGTCTGGGTCGGTCGGCTACCCCGGCCGCCTACTCAATTAGGAAAAATCACACGCACGCCTTAAATATTGCGCGCCCACCTACTCCCTACCGGGACAAGACAGACCCTTGCCTACGTGCGGGCGACCTTCGCATTTTTCCGCCCGAGCACTCAAGATCCAGGTTAACCAAGCCTTTCTGTCACTTGCAAAAATCAGGGCGGATACCCTTGTAAGGGTATTCGCGCCGACAACGCGCGAGACTTAGTATAAAACCGCGCAAACACAAGGCTAACTCATATCGACTCGCAATGCAAGCGTACGCAAGCGGTCGCAGTGATGACATACTATGTAGTACCCATACTTATGCGATCCTCGTTAATCTCGAGGATCGCGTTCGACACTCCAGTGTCGGTTGACACTCGCCTCGAGGGATTCATCTCTCGACGCTGGACAACCTCCAAGTGCGGTTGAGAACCACACCCTCTTCTGCATCCTGTGGAGAGTGGGTGGTGCACAGGTTCTTACCTGTGGTGGCAATCGTCTCTTATTGCCCTGGAGACTAGCTCCTTCATCTAGGGCCTGGAGAAAAATCAAGGGGTTTGAATTTGACGGTTGCCACGGACTACAATGTCCAACCATAGAAATTCTAAAAAACAAAGGATGAAAGAGGATCTCTCTTTTCTCTCAAAAACATAATCTGCTTAACCCTTATGCACGGTCAAAATTGGTCGCACGAAACACTCAAGACATATGTATTTACATATATATAAAGGGTTATAAATATAAGACGATCACTTCTCACAGTCATAGTGGGACTCTTCTCAACCATATATATATGTATGTGAGCACAGACAATCAAATCCAAGGTCCAAATAACCAAACATACCTGCAATCACATCAAAGATTCAACCAAAAAGTCAATGCACTACACGGGGTTAACATCAACCATTCTTTGCACTCACACCCCCTGGTTTTAGCCATACAAGCCTCACTCTTTGTGCAACTCTCAAAATAAAATGCTCATTATTTTTCTTTAAATGGTCATTCAAATAAAAGTCCGGGTGAAAATACAACAGAACAATTCAAATCACTAGGCTAAAGCCTTTAGGTTGAATGGCAAGAGTGAATTGAAGTTGAGTTGTAAACCGACGAATCGGCAACCGACCTGTTATCAGTGATAACAGACGATGATCCTCGTAGGATCAAGATGAATCTAGCCTAAATCCGGAATCAATCGATCAAGAAGACCTGTAACACAAGACAGGTCAATCCCCAAGCTAAAATCATAAGTGTATGGCAGGGTCTCCTCTATACAGAGTGGATTGCCAAAATCGCCACCTGTCAAAATATAACCTAACTTCTCTAAACTAAGAAAATTTCGGCAGCGTTTCCCGTAGGAAAAGTGTCCTCTCAGAATTTTTAATAACTCGAATATGAAAACAAAAATAATCTCTAATTCTGGAAAGTCAAATTTTGTCTAACTCCCCGAATTAGTAAAAACTTGGGCAACACTTCCTTTAGAAAAGGAGGTTTTCCATGTTTTTACTAAGCCAAAAAGTCAAAAAAACTATACCCTGAAAAAAACAAAATCTGACTAACTCCTTGGTTTTGTAGAAATTTCGGTAGCGCCTCCCCTTGAGAAAGTGACTTACCAAAATTTATACAAGACCAAGTATAACAAATGATCCCAGAAAATGCCGAAATCGGCCTACGTAAAAATAAACTTAGCCCAGAAAATGTAGGAATTGAAACCAACTCCTATGGCTCTAGCACGTGGTGAGCAACTAAAGCAACTATCTACCAAACTGAAACTTAGACTAAGTAGCCATCGCACTCATCCACATGCAGGGCCAAACCACAAAGGTAAGTACTCTCACCATCCCAAAGTCAATTTATAAAAGATAGTTCATGAATCCTTAAATAGTTCAACCCTTATACCCAACTCACATATGGCACAATGCTAGACCATTCGGCTTGGAAACAATGTTCAGCGTGCCTTAAGATATACACGAATAGGTTGCACTAGTACTTCTCTCTTCTTTGGGCATATGACTACACCATTCGACTTGGAAACAATGCCTAACCGCCCTCAACTGTTTAATATCCAAATCTGTAATATTTTTCTGACTTTGTTCTCAAAAGAAAATGCAAATATGAGTAGGGGACTGAACCATTCGGCTTGGAAACAATGTTTAGCTTGCCCAGACTATTTTCAATTATACTCTGTAATTTTCCTTCCCTTCTAAGTGATATGGCTTAACGCTGGACCATTCGGCTTGGAAACAATGCCCAACTGTCAGTTCACATGCAAATATAAGTAAAATATTTTCTTTTATACTCAGTTTATACTTATGTGCGTGGTTTTCAGGCTAAACCATTCAGCTTAGAAACAATGCTCAGCCTTAGACCAAAATCCTCCCTCAAAACAAAGCAAAAACTGTGTACCCTTCACATCAGGCAAACCCTCAGAAAATAGACATAGCAACCAGACCATTCAACTTAGAAGCCCTTCAGAAAACAACCAAATAAATATAGCCCTTGGTCATTCAACTTAGAAACAATGCCCAGTCTTTGGTTGACCCAGTCAAACGCATGCAGTGTGCCTTCCTCCCACCTTCCCCCAGTTCATCCCTTAGTCTGCTTTCAGTCGAAATAAAGAGAAACTTAAGCTTTTCAAACATATTCCCTCCATTCAAACTGATTATTCATGAACAAAAGCAAGAATCATAGGGGAAACACATGCATACAATCGGTCAAAGTAAGGGGAGATAGTCAAACAGGGGTAATACGGGGTCATACAGATGGAGAAAGGTATACCTGTCAGTTCCCTGCCTCCAGAACCTCGCCTAGGTTTCGGCAGGGCTCCCGCAATCGGTGGGTGGACTCCCCACAAAGTCTTAATGCGGTCTTACGGGTTGCAATCCCGCCTGCCACCTTCCTCTCAGAACAAGACTAGACTTAGAGTAAGAAGGACAGAAGGAGGGGTCTGAGACTCTCGAGGTACAGGAAAGGGACCGACTCAACTCCTAGGAGAGGGCCTTGATACCTTCACTCGCCTGAGGGTCCCACAATGGCGGCCAAATTGTGCAGCAGCTTGATCAGGTCGCAGTCAACACGCACCACAAGCAGCGCTAACGAGTCTCCAAATCGCAGCAAAGACCCCCCCCCCCTTCCTTGCAGAGAAAGAGTTCTCAGTCCATCCTCCCCTCGTTACGCCTGGGCTATGGATACTCCACGCGCCGCCCTTGAGATAACCCGTCTATACCTTACTTACTTGGATGTAACTGGCTCCGCGCACTAACCAACCCCACAAGCATCGCGGAAGACACACAAGCACTATGTCGGTCAGAAAAAAGCTAAGCAGCGTTGGGATTGTTGCGCTGCACAATAAACACTAGCGGCCAGTACAACCGCCTGTGCAGCCTTTGAATCACAAGCTGTGATCGAACACATAGTCCAGACTGCTCAAAACGATACATCAACCCTGATCGCGAACAGCGAAGCCCAACAACTTGGCGACCAGTGGACTTGGTGGGCGCAGCCAGCTGTTAGGTCCGTCAGTCCGTTATCCCCGTTACCCTTGTTATGATCACGAAAATCATAGGGATGCAGAGCAGGAGGGCGTGGGCAGCTCCATCAGTGGAGGGTAGGGCCGACGACAATCAGCCGCGCTCGCCAAAAACGAGTCTTCCGCTGGAACACGAGCCAGATGCCCCGTAACTTCGACTCCTGACTTGGTCGTACTGCCCACAGTGAGCCCTGGCTTTGTTATTCAGTTCACACCGCTGCCCGACCCTCCGTTTCATCACGTTTTGTTCGTCCTTCCAACAACGCCAGCCGCTCCTCAGGCACTTTAAGGTTGCAAGCCGCAGCCCGACACTCGGTCTCTTTCTCCACGGCTCGGACCTCTGAAGTAAGTTCGTCTCTTTCTCTGGTCTCACTCTCCCCCTTGATAAATCTGGCCGAAAACTCGGCCAGGCTCGTGGTATAGTAAGCGTAACACGAAGCATCGAACATAGGTGCTAACAGGCAGGTCGCCTAAATGTCGGTGACCAAACGCAGCTACCAAGGCCAAGGCTGAGATGGTTATTCCCAAGACAGTAGCTCAAACCAGACGAATCCAACAAGGAATCTTTTCGAGGGAGGACACCACGACGAGGAATCGGGAGCGCGAAAGGCAGATAGCTCCTTGATGATCGAGGATTGCCCCAACATGTAGTTGGCGCTACAGAGACAAAGGAGAAGAGCCCTATATAGATGGTCGCGTGACAGAAACGGCTAGCCAAGTGCTAATAACAAATGACTCCGAGCGTAGTGGTCCTCGATCTAGCATACAAAAAAGAAAAGAAAAGAAAAAAAAAAATAAAAAAAAAATGAATCTTCCGCTAAAACGCGGAAATATACGTTGCCACAGTAAGGCCTCCTTCCTGAGCACAACCTGCGGTAATGTCTCCGGCCAAACTAACATCCTAACGCAAAAACTAACGCTACCACTGCATTCGCCTACCATCTAAGCCCCCACTTTAGCTCTTTCCTCAGCTAATTTCGTCGATACTCCAGTAATATTGTCGACTATCTATCTCCTCTATCTCCTTCCCCACCATAGCTTCACGCACTAGCTTTCCGTACTAACTCATTTTCTACTAACTCAACGACCGAACTAACCTCGTATTATTGGTCGCCATAGCCTAACACCCCGATTTCAGATCTTTCTTTGCCCAATTCTATTGAGAATCGGGCGAGATATGTCTTTTTCCTTCGTCTTCTTTCCTTCGTCCGCCATCTCCCGCGCACCGCTTTCACTACTAACCTCCCTTTCTACTAACTTTCTTCTAAAACTGACTTCATCTTCGTGTTCGCCGACCCCTAAAACCTCCGAAGCGGCTCTTCCCTCACTCGTTTCCATTCATTGTCGGAGGAGAAACCTCCTTTTCTGCCCAGCCATATCCACTCTTTCCCCACCCCAGTTTGCGAATGGACCCGGCACAAGTTCGCGTCCGGGTGCATTGCCCCCCTTTCTACGTCCGTACCTCGCTCCTCTTGCTCACTGCTCCTCGTCTCCTTCGCTTCCCGCTAGGCCGCCGACTGCCCACTATCCCAGACACCACAAGAACGGGGATTGGATACAGACAGCAGGACAGTGTCCGCGGTCGATATCCGCTAAGGAGTGTTCGAAAACAACCCTCCCCCCCAGAAAATGGATGACGCTGAAGTGCGTGGCCGTTGCTAGGCCATCGAACGACTCCCATTCCTCGACGAGTAGGAGGTGACGAGCCTATTGCGCTGCCAACGACGTGTGCCCCCAGGCGTAATAAGCCTAGTGGCACCCGACGAGCCGTCCGACAGCTCCAGCTATCCTGAAGGCAACTTGGGAGGGAACTACCTACTGTGGATGGTTCACTCAGCCTTTCGCCCCTTCTTCAAACCCATCTTAACCGACTGGCAAATCCGTTCTCCGCGCTGTCCCATGGGCACTCCCGGGTCTTTGCTGTGCCATTCCACAGACGTCCCCCTTCCCTGAGGGGCCGTAATGTTATCGGTTAGTGCCTGACCCGTATCGCCCACCTGCTGTTGGGTGCAGATCCCGCCATAGCCAACCACCTCACACCACAGCCAACCACCTCACACCATCTTCCTCCTCCAACTTCTTCACCCATCCACCATAACCAACCACCTCGCACCTTCTCCCTCCTCCATCTTCTTCACCCATCCACCATAGCCAACCACCTCGCACCTTCT
>BFEA01000035.1:3661562-3673985 GCA_003427395.1 Chara braunii
AGAGAGAGAGAGAGAGAGAGAGAGAGAGAGAGAGGGAGAGAGAGAGAGAACGACATGTAATAGTTATGGGTGTCGTTAGACATTCCTTATGAGTTCCTTGAGCCACAAGGAATTTTCCTTGTGGCTTGTAAGGAAATTTGCCGGTATCGTTCCACTCATCCTTGGGGACGTTCCCCGAGGACGTTTCCTTGTGGCCTGCCTGCGGCCATTTTCATATGAAGATATGCAGCCGCTGGCGGGGGTGTCCGTGGTCCAGCGTCCAGTGTGCATGTGGAGACGGCGTGGTCCAGCGACGTCCGGCGGAAAAGGGCATGAGGCAGGGCATGAAAAATAAAATAAAAAAGGGGGACCTCTACGTTTGAAATTCAAAATTTGAAGTACAGCTGTGGTGACGACGACAACATTCGGCTTGCAGCGCGCAAACAGTGCAGGGCTGAATCAGCCTTAGCGGAGGTGGGCGCCTTCCGCCCACCTCCCGGTCAGTGTATGTGTGCGCACCAGGTGCGTCCATCACCGTCGAGCTTCTCCTCCACATCGTCCGCGCCATCACACGCTGTTCCGCCAGGGGGACGACATCCACGGAAAGGCGGCAGCTTCTCGAACCTCTCCTCGGGGGGTGAGCGGGTTACGTCTCTGGGGTACGAGGATTGAGATGGCAGAAGAGAGACATCATCCCTGTGGAGGTGGTGGCGATGGAGGGCGACAGAGAGGGCGGACGTGCGTTGTTGACACCGCTTGAGCGGGCAGCCTTGGCGGCGACCATGTCAACCGTTATTCTTCGTTGTCAGCAGGAGAGGGCGCTGGGAAGAATGAAGGAGCAGTTGCATGTGCGTAGAAGAAGGACGCTGATGCAAGCTGCGGATGACGGGCCCTGACTACGTGGCAACTTCGGAGGCTGTCATTGAGTTGTGCTACACGTTGGGTTGCGGGTTCATTCCACGAGCGACACCGAGGTGGTGGATCAAACGCAGGACAGGGAGGACATGGGAAGACCTTTGACAATGCGACGATGCCACGGATGACTACTTCAACGAGAAGCAGCACAGCGCGGAGGAGCAGCCGAGGGACCACCAGAAGCAGCACAGCGGCGAGGAGCAGCAGAGGGAGCCTGCGATACAGGTCGGCCATGAACGACACGGTGGAGAGGGCAGCAATGAACACACGACGGTGCAGAAGGCAAGAGTCTTATTGGACGCGCAGCATGTGACGACATGCATGGGAATACGACGCTTGTGAAGAAACCTCTTTTGTGGATGGACTGAAGGCGCCGCCGGGAAAAAAATAAATTCCGACCGTTGATGCCGGCCGAAAACGCCGCCGCCACCCGATGGAGGCCCACCTCCAACAGTAGCCGTTTGGGGGCATTGGCTGACTAGGCATATGTTCCTTGAGCGCGCGAGACCGCATGATACCGGTCGAAAACGACGACACCAGCCGATGGAGGCCCTCCGCCAACAGTAGCCGTTGGGGGACGTTGGGGTACTACGCAGACGTTGGAGGGTGGGGATGTCTGTGCTAACGCTGCTGGACCACATCTGGACCACCCAAGAACCGAAACTCTTTGTCGACGCATGTCTTCACCACTCCGTGAATCATGGTTCCTTGAGCTCCAAGGGACCTCAAGAGGTCCCTTGGAGATAAGGAAATTTTGGCTGGGGCCACAAGGATGCCACAAGGAATTTTCCTTGTGGTGTTTTTTTCACATTTCTTTTTCGATTTCGTCCCCAAGGACAGGTGGAACGAGCGCGTCCTTGTGGATTTCACGTCCCCGAGGAGTGTCTTTTTTTTTTTTTTGTGTAGATAGAATAGAGTGTAGATAGATGAGATGCTGTCTCTTATACACATCTAGATGTGTATAAGAGACAGCTGCTATCACTGTCGGGGGGCTCCATCTATTGGTGGGGAGCAGCACCTGCTGGAAATTGGGTCCAGCATCCCTGTGTACAATGTCAACAATATATGTGAACATGATATGTCCGAATCCATTCAAGGACCAGATGGTAAGCAGCCGAGCCTATTTTCCTACGAGTTATCAAATATAGAAATATTGTTGTTGTTGTAACCATTACTGTCTATTACTCTCTATCTATTATCTATCTGTTAATTACATCATGCTTGTTGTGACTGTTGTGACTGTTGTGACTGTTGTGACTGTCGTGTCTGTTCTGATCTGTTGAGATCTGTTGTGAGCAGTTGTGATCTGTTGTCTGTTGTTTGTTGTGATCTTATGTGATCAGTTATGATAAGTCCTTAAAACCTGGTGCCCATCTTGCCTCATATTACCCAGGCTGTATTCTGTGGTCATGTGCAGTACTGTACCAGTGTGAACACTGTGAAGTGTATTGTGTTAGTGTAAAGCAGATGTGGGGTGGCATTCCACCACCCCTTTATTCCCTCCCTCCCAAATACCCGTGGTGTTTATTACCATTCTAAAGATCATCCTGGTGTTCTCTGGTGTGTACGATGTAAACTATGTCTGTGAGCATGATATGTCAGTATCCATTCAAGGGCCAGATTGTGAGCAGCCCAGCCTATTTTCCTACGAGCTATCAAATATAGAAACATTGTTGTTGTTGTAACCATTACTGTCGATTACTCTCTATCTGTTATCTATCGGCTAATTACATCATGCTGCTGTGACTGTTGTGTCTGTTGAGATCTGTTGTGATCTGTTGTGATCTGTTGTCTGTTGTCTGTTGTCTGTTGTCTGTTGTCTGTTGTGATCTGTTGTGATCTGTTGTGATCTTATGTGAACAGTTATGATAAGTCCTTAAAACCTGGTGCCCGTCTTTCCTCATATTACCCGGGCTGTAATCTGCAGATGTGGGGTGGCATTCCCCCACCCCTTGCTCCCTCCTCCCAAATACCCGTGGTGTTTATTACCATTCTAAAGCTCATCTGGTGTTCTCTGGTGTACTCTTGTATGATCAGGGTGGGGTGGCTTCCCCCCACCCTATTCTCTCCCTCCCACCCGGTGTGACTTCGACCTGCCTTGCCCTCTTAACCCTTAACCCTTAAACCCTATGCCAGTTGTGCCTCTATCCTGTCCACATTATACACCACCATCGGGAGCGGCCAGTCATCTTTATTGACAACCCAATACCCTTGCTCTAGCGTTGGCCCCTTTTTTAGCACTGAGATCCAAGCCAGTGGAATGGCCTCTTGGAGCTCTTGTAGCCCCTCCTCTATATTTGTGACGTGAGACAGCTTGGGTCGGAGCTCCTGTGCTGTGTACCATGTGTTAGTCTGGGAGTTCCACAAATTGCTGATTGTGAATATTCCCTTCTTTGCCCAGGGGAGCCAGCGTGAGTGGTTATGCAGAGGGAAGGGGTCGCCGTGTTGTTCCAAGATGAACGGTTTGCCAAACACAGGTTGTCTCCATATTTCGTCCCACCTCAGCGTTGTTGTTTTTTGTGAGGGGCCTCGTTCTCTCCCTAACCTGATGAACGAGATCCAGAGTGGATCTGTACTAAGGTCCCATTTTGTTGCCGATGCTATTGTGTCATTTCGTCGCGTTCGGGGGGGGGGGGGGGGGGGGGGGGGGGGGGGGGGGGGGGAGGGCGGGAGGGTCCAATGTTTATTGGTGAGCCATTGCAGCGGGTGCACTTGCCTATCGGACTGAGTCTGCGGGGCCAGGGCCGAAATTTGAATGCATGCATATGGCTCCCGTGGGATGTTGTTACCTAGCAACAACCGGATGAGAAACTTGAATAACAACGCTTTTATTTCGTTTTATGGGTCTACTATTCCTAGTCCTCCTTTGTTACGTGGTTGCGTTACAATATCCCATGCCAATCTTTTGATGCATGCAGTTTGGTCATGATCTCATTGCCACAGGTATGCTGCAGCTGCTTGCCTCAGTCTTGTAAGCTGTCCACGGGACAATTGCCAGAATGCTACTTTATACCCGATTGCCGCAAATATTGCATTATTTAACGCGAGTGCTCTACCTACCAACGATGTATGGGTCGTTTTCCATGCCCCCATTCATTGGACTGCCAGATTTACCAAATTTTCGTCGTGATCTTGAGGAGGGCCGTTCGCAGTGAGGCTAACGCCCAGGACTGTGATGGCAGCATCCTTTGGCTTCTAGTCAACTCTCGGGAATTCTGGTGGTGGGTTATCTTCGCCAGCGAGCCACCACCCTTCTGCTTTTGTTCCCAGTTGACTTTCATATTTGCTGCCACCTCAAACAGACGAATCGTGTGTTACAGTGCCTGAAGGGATGTCTGGTCGGCTTTCAATAGGACTGTGAGGTCATCGGCGAAAATGGATGTGATCGGGGCAAGGTGGGGTGGCATCTCTTGGACATTTGTTCTTTGAATGTTCGGGTTAGCCCGGATCATGGCCGCCAGTGCTTCCATGATTATGACAAAGAGCATTGGGGCGATGGGGTCTCCTTGTTTGACCGATCTCTGCAGTCTAAACGGGGGTGCGAGGTGTCTATTCATCATTATATTAGTGGTTGTCGTTCTATGAAATATATTCACCCATTTTCGGAATCTGGGGTCAAAGTTCATCTTTTGCAGGCACATATCCAGGAAGACCCAGTCGACATGATCGTACGTTTTTTCAAAGTCGATAAAGAGGAACGCCGCATCGACTCTTATTTATCTCGCATATCTGATGGTCTCGTTGACCAACAAAATGTTGTCCTGAATATTCATATATGGTATGAACCCAGATTGATCAGGGTGGATGATGTTAGATAGGTGGGGTAAGAGTTTTTTAGCCCAGACCTTAGCCACTATTTTGTAGGGGCCAAGGAAAAGGGTTATCGGTTGGTAGTTTCGTATTTCTTCCTTGTCCCCTTTCTTGTATAAGAGTGTTGTAACCCCTTGGCCTATCATACCCCCGAAGGTTTCCTTTTTTTTTTCTTTTTTTTTTCTTTTAAGAAAAATGTGGGCCCAGTGCCCAAGGCTGATATTACAAATAAGAATATTGAGGTCGGGGTCCTCACAGTCTACCCCCGAAGGTGTCCTCCCTATAGACTGCATTCACATAGTGACTGAAGTCTTTTTGAAATGTGTCCGAAAAGTGAATCCAAAATTCCTTAGGGAAGGAGTCCAGACCCGGGGTCTTTTCATCTTCCGTATCTTGGAGGGCTTTGAGTATGGGCACTTCCATGTCTTCCCTTTGTTTTGTGGATAGCTTGGATGGAAGGGCATTTATGAGGGTATCCCTGACCGTGTGCAAGATATGGGGAGCATGTTGATTGATTTCTGATGTAAAAAGCCTTTGGTAGTATGATGAGGCATATTCAGCGATGTTATAGGAGTTGCTTGCCGTTGGCAGGGAGTTGTCAAACGGGTGTTTGAGGGAGGATACCATATTTCATCTTCCTTTAGCTTTGGCTCTTCTGAAGAAGGTCATTGTCATCATGCCATCAACCGCATCCTTTGATATGCGTGCTTGAATTTGCCATTTTTGGGCTTGGGCATCCAAGTGGTCCTGCACTTGGGCACGTATTCTTTGAAGGTTATTATATGTTTCCCTGTCCAAGGGATTGTCCGTTAGCTGTGTGTCCGATTCTGAATTCAACGCAGGTTCCGCGTTGAAAAATTCAACGCGCGTTGAATTCGCGTTAAACTCTCATTCAAACGCGAGTTGGACGCGAATTAACGGGGTCCGGAATTATTTTTTTCCTGGGCTAAAAATTTTCCAAAAAAAAAAAAAAAAAAGGGGGTTGTAGGTTTTTTTAAGGACTACAACCCTGTATTTTTATTTTTGTTTTTTGATGCATAAATATATTTTTTTTAAATCAAAAACATAAACACAATGAAAAAAAAAAAACTAAAATGAAACGAGTGTGTTTGTTTTGGGTTTCACACAAATTTTTTAAGGGCTAAAACAAAAACAAAAAAAACAAATAAAAAATATAGGGTTTTAGATCTTTCAAAGATGTACAACAATTTATTTAGTTTTTTATTTTTTTGAAACTTCGTGTATATTTTAAAAAATCAAAACCATAAAAAGCAAATTGAAAAAAGGAAAAAAAGACACACACACACACAAAATTGGGCCTGTAGCAGGTTGCATGAGTCTGGCGTCAGTTGGTTGAGGGAACCCAGGCCCTGGGCCGCCTGTGTGAATGTATGGAAAGCAGGCCCTGGGCTGGATACGGGTACTAGGCCAAACACAGGCCAAAGGCAGTTGGGGGCATGCAACCACCTCAGGCCCAAGGCCTGTTCTCGTTCGTGCTGTGCCTCAGGCTACCGGGGCCTACTGGAAGCTTCCTGGGACTGAACACAGGCAGGCCACTTCGATATAGCAAAGGGTCTGCCTCCACATTGGGCATTCGGGTGCTGGTTGCATGTTGCGTAAGCGATGCCGCGCTGTAGCTCGCTGGCACTCACGCGCTCACGGGCGAGCAGGAAGGAGCAGGCAGCCATAGCCGAGTTGCGCTGCTGTAAGCTGGGTGTGGCGCAGGGTGGTCCTTGGGTGCGAGTGGCATCTGTGTGTTGGGGAACGAGGTTGTGAGTAAGGCGAGACACAATCTCACGCGCAGGCACAGCCACACTTACACTTACACACACTCACACTTACAAACACACACATACACATACACACACACACTTACAAACACACACATACACAAACATACACATACACATACACACACACACTTGCAAACACACACATACACTTACAAGCACAGACACACACACACACACACACTTACAAACACACACACACAAACACACGCGCATACATTCATATTCATGCATAAACACACTCTCACGCGCAGGCACACACATACACAGATACGCGCACACACAGCACACCTACACACACATAACTGGGGCGTTGGGGGTTGAGGGATGTGGGGGAGGATGGGAGGTGCTTCAGGGGTTGGGGGGATTTTTTATATATATTTTTTTGCCTAGGGCCACGTGTTCCGGACCCCTCACATCAATTTCGTTTTTTCGAAAAGCGCGGGAGCGGCCCATTTTTGTGTTTAACGCGAACTCAACGGGATTTTTTTCAATTTAACAGGATTCAACGAGAGTTTAATTACCCCGTTCTACGTTAAAAAGATACACATTCCGTTAGGTGGTTATCCCATTCTTCCAATTCTTCCAGCAGGCGGTCCAAGGTTTCCTTTCTCTCCCTACCGTGTTTAATTGAGTATTTTTTCACTCTCTCCCAGAGTTGCACAATTCCATCATTGAACCACTGGATCGAACTGCCTTCGTCAGGGTTTGAGACTGTCCAATACGCCCAAAATTCTTTCACCATTGACTGGAAGGATGCCAGTGTGAGAAGCGAGGTATTGAATTTGAAAAAAACGGGACCTTTGGTAATATGAGAGTGGAAGGAAAACCCCAAAACCGTCATCCTGTGGTCGAAGGAACTGCAGGACGAAATAGTGCAGATATCCGCCACTGTGAGAAGTCATGCCAGTTCTTCCAATATGAGTCCAAGGTTTATTCTGGAATTTGCTATACCTATATTTCCCCTGGACCTGGTACACGTGTAGACTCTTTTAGTTGGGTGCAACACTCTGTACGAGTCTATAAGGTCTAAATCGGCCATGAGCAGACCCAGGGCTGCTACATCCGGGCTGTTCTGCCTTTGATTTTGTTGCTGGTTTTGCGAGGGAGATCTTCTATCTAATGATGGGTTCAGCGTTGTGTTATAGTCACCCATCATTATTACTGGAGCATCCCTGGGTAACATCTGTTGGAGAGAGGCAAAAAAGGCCGCTCTTTGGGTCGGGTCGTTAGGAGCATAAATGCATGCTAGATAAAGTGTTTTCGTTCCTAGAGAGGCCTTGAGACAGACCCACCTCGCATCCACTCTATCCCATTCTGCATGTTCTGGAGTTAGTGTGGACGCGGGATGAACCCAAATGGCCACGCCTGTGGAGGTCGTAGCCCGTGCTGAGACTGCATAAGTTGTGTAGGGCCATACCTGCTTGGCTCTCTCCTGATGCACTGGGGAGTTTGTTAGATGAGTTTCTTGCACTGCTATCGCATCCGGCCACCTCCCTCTCGTGTCCTGAGTAATTTGGTCCCAAATTGCTTTCCGCTTCTGTTCGTTGGGTTGGGCAAGTCCATTGACGTTAAAAGATTTAATGTCAAGGTCAGCATCCATCATCTTCTTGGCCCAATGTGGTGGGTGTCTCACTGGCGGGGCCAGGTGCGAAGGGCTGGGGCAGGCTGGGGGACCCTGCTGGCCCGCTTCTTGTGGAAGCCGTTGGGATTCATGGGGATCTTGGGGTCCTTGAGGCTCTTGGGGATCCTCCCTCCTGCACCCTAAGTCCCCTGGTCGTTGCTGGTGCTGTTCTTGTCGGTTTAGTCCAGGGTCTCCCTGCTCATATCCATCTTGACCAAAAGCATGATCTTGTTCTGACATCAAGTTGGTTAGATGATGGCTCGCCCTACATTTTGGGGGTCTAGGTCGCCGGTTGGATCTGTTTGACAAATGGTGAGTCATCCCACTGTTGGTGGGTTTCCAAGACTGCTTCTTCCAAGATGATGCGGAGGAAGAGAATTTGTTCTTCCTTGGTCCATACTGTATTTGTTCTTAATTTGGACGTCGGCATGTTGGAGAGCTGTTTCTGTGACATCCATAGCAGATTAGACCCCGTCTGTGCAGTTTGTGAGGCCTGTGGGCACAGGAGCAGCACAGGAGTTACACCCTTTGGGAATGGTAGATCCTGTGGAAACACAGTGCCTACCACATCAGTGTCCCCATTTTGAGTGATGTGCCACCTGAGATCATTCCTTGTCAGTCGCTGGGTTGCATGGCTCCTGCATCCTTGCAGTGTGACTCCCTGTGGGCTGTCGCTGGCCTGGACTTTGGCGGCCAGTTTCGCAATCCTCAGCGGGTTGGGGTGGAGGCCTAACTGCCATTGTTCGTCCTCGTCCTCTCTCCTGATTGGCAGGACCACTACCCCTGCAGACCAGTTTATTGGCGGTTGGGGACCAATCAGGGTGGACAAGTAATATTTGATGAGAACAGACCTTTTGGATTCGGTCACATTTTCCTGCTCCGCCCTACCTCATTCTGGCACGGTTGCACAGGGTGAGTCGGTGACGGAGGCATTCCCAATTCCCAATCTGTTGATGTTGTTCGCCCGTCTAGATGGTCATGTTGTTGTTGTTGTTGCTGTCCAGTGAGTAAGGGCAGTCTGTGGGTATTGATATGCGTGAAGGGGACATAGTCCAACTCCGGGATGTCCAATTCAAACTCAGATTCGGAACTGTTGTCCTGGTCAGAGCTGTGTCCATCACCATCTGATTGCACATCCGAACCACTGTCAGTTTCCTGTCCTGTGCCCTATGTTTTGTATTAGACTAGGGTTGGGGCAATGACACAGTCCGTGAGGGCAAATGCGATTTTGAGGTTTAGCTGTGCTGCGTACTCACACACGGCTGCCTTTGTGAATGAGACATCGCCGCGACTTTCTGAAAATTGGTCCATTTGGTATCAGCGTGGTCACACAGCTGATAGCAGATGGTGGAATATTTTTTATAGGGCTTTCAACTATTCATGTTTTTTTTTTTTTTTTTTTTTTCCCCCTTTCCTATAACGTTTGGGCCTGCACGGTCATGACTCCGAAGGGTTCGCCTGGCAGCGGCCACTGTGGTACCGCTCCGATGGGCCAAGCACTGGAATCCAGGTTACCATGTGCTGAGAGGCAGAAAAAGAGCTGGCAGCACGGTTCTTTGCACATGCCCGCATACATGTGCTTGTTCAAGCCCTGTTTCCTTTTCTTCTGAGCTGGGCCTGCGTCGATAACGCTGGGCCTACTTCCATAACGCCCAGTCCCGCCAGGTAATGGGCTAGGCACTCAAATCCGGACGTGTTCACGGACTTGTGCACGTCTGGGAATGGGATCGGCACCCGAATCCGGACGTAATGGGAATGGGCACGGCGATGCACCGATGAAAGTGGACAACATTGGAGACTGGGTGCGGTGGGAGCACGGAAACCAGGAAGTAGGGGGAGGCCCGGAAAAAAGCGCGTGGAGGGCAGCAGAATCTGCGTCTATTCTTGCGGAGAACCTGACTAAACTTGTGGAGGGCAAGACTATTTGCATGCAGGAAGGGGGGAGAAACTGCGGAGGCGGGCGGAAGGGCAGCACAAGCGGGTACGGAACTCAACTGGGGGCGGAAGGGACTCTGCCACTGCGGAGAAACCCATTACACACGGGCATTCTGCTGTGCATGACGCCAAAAATGATACAGACGCTGTATGATTGTCCCGTTGGCAACCGAACATAGCAATTTTGGACTGTAGTGGGCACAAAGTTGCGTTTTCTGGCCTGTGGAGGTTTTTTTTTTTTTTAAACGAAAATCAAATGCGATTTTGCAAGGATCTCTAGAGGTCTATGCAATTTGCTGAACCCCGCAGCCCACCAGGCCGCTGACAAATACTACACTGTTTGTGATTTTGCTGGGGGTGGGGGGACAGTCAGACCTGAGTGCGTGGGTGTACCGTCACGCTCTACCAGCGTTACATATATATATATTTTTTTCCCCTCACGCAAGCATTTTCAATTTTAGTGAATACCAGGCTCAGTGCATATGGTCATGATTTACGTGAAGTTCATTCTTATTTTGCACATTTCGAGAGTGGTGTGGCTATGCCCATGGTTACGTGTGTGTGTGTGTGTGTGTGTGTGTGTGTGTGTGTGTGTGTGTGTGTGTGTGTGTGTGTGTGTGTGTGTGTGTGTGTTTCCGTGCGAGCATTCTCATGTGCATCTGGTCACGTGGGTTTGGCCTGTGCATCTGGTCTCAAGGGTTTTTTGACTCACTGCTATGGCGCGAAACGGCATTGCCATTGCGATGAGAGACATTTTCACTGCGTGGTCACTGTGTGGTGGATGGTGCTACGGTTGTGCAGTGAGTCGACAGCGGGATTGCAGTGCAGTGCATTCTCATCGCTATGGCGTGAGAGAGAGGAGATTGTGGTAGGCGGATGTTGTGGAGAGATGAGGGAGGGAGCAAAGGCTGTTTGGACTGCTCGTTGTGGAGAGATGAGGGAGGGAGCAAAGGCTGTTTGGACTGCTCTTTGTGGAGAGATGAGGGAGGGAGCAAAGGCTGTTTGGATTGCTTGTGTAGAGACAAAGTGCGAAAATACAGAGAAAGAATATTAGCATGGCCCCTCCCTGCCCATGGATGACACCCTCGAAAAAAAAACACCAATCGTAGAGTAGTTAGGCAGCCAACAGATGCGCTCGCTCCCGGATGGGGAGGAGGCGGGTGACCAATTTAGCTGTGCCACTGGATCTGCTGCGACGTATCATAACTAACGTTTCTGGATTCGAACTTGGGTCTGTACGGCTCCGTCCTGCACGCCTTCACTCCTACCGGATTCCCGCTGGCACTACGGGCTGCGGGCCCCCGTCCTCGCGGTATGTCAGTTTGTGATTTTGCTGGGGGTGGGGAAGAGTGTGACTGCAAAACATCATCAATTTTGCTACTTTGAGAATTAGACCCCTAGTGTGAGTATGGCCTTACAATGTGTGCCGGAAAACGGGCCCGGTGTCACTGACAAAAGGAAGTCCAGCCCCTATGGAATGATCAAGGCACAGTTCCTGAATCGAAACATGGGCAATTTGTACCCAATCGGTGGCTGCTATGCACTGACAGGGGAAGGGAGTGACAACGCCCTAGCCTTTTTTTTTTGTTTCCATGATAGAGCATGCGGGAGAGGGGGAAATGCAAAAGCCCCCTCCCAAGGGTGCCACGTTTTGGCAAACACAAGCCCGCACCCTTGTTTTTAGAACCTTCGAAGGACTGAAACAGTGGCCGAAGAAAGGTGGGCGGCCTGAGGGCACTCACACTTTGTACCCAAAATCGTATTTTCTTTAAAAAGTGGGATGCCCGATTTTGGGAAAATAGTGGCTGCACTGGTCACACTGCTTCCCCATTTCGCAACAGACAAGGTTGCGGCCGACTGGATTTTGGGTCCTCTTCGATTGCTCCAGTCACACTGCCAGATCGCATTTACTGGCAATACCTTCCTCTTCAAATTTCTTTCCATTTCCGCAGGTTGATTCCAAACAAGAAAGGGAATTTGCGGTAACCTCCCAACGTTACCACAAATTCACAACCCCCGCGGCCCCTCAGGCCGCTGACAAATGGGGTCATGAATAAGTTACACCGAACAAAATGCACAGGCAGCCTTGCCTTGACACATCACCCATCTTACACACACTCGCTAAGGGGCACCCAAAAAATTCTGAAGTGCAAAATTGATGAAAAGAAAACCCAATTACACATTGTGCCTTGACACATCACCCATCTTACACACACTCGCTAAGGGGCACCCAAAAAATTCTGAAGTGCACAATTGACAAAAAGAAAACCCAATTACATGTTGTGCAATTACCCTTCCTGTACGTGCCGCAATCCTTTTTTGACGCACTCCTTTTTTGTTTTGTTTCAGGGCCTTTCCAAACAAGAAAGG
>BFEA01000035.1:3689658-3706612 GCA_003427395.1 Chara braunii
GAGAGAGAGAGAGAGAGAGAGAGAGAGAGAGAGAGAGAGAGAGAGAACGTGTTGTTGAGCTCGATGAAGCGGGGAAGCGTCGCGCAAAAAGGATTGTGTTTTCTATGTGGCCTAAGAGGGTAGTGGGAATTCTGGGCGATTGATTGGTCGGTCATTGATTGATCTTCGGTTGATCTGATTAGTTGATGAAATAATGCTGAATAAGCGATAAATAAGGAGCGCGACTGCCACGTGGGCGAGGTGGTCCTGATCCGTGCCAATTGGGCGAGGTGGTCCAGACCCGTACCACGTGGACCAGATCCGTGCCACGTGGGCGAGGTGGACGTTCTCTCTCAAGATAGGGGCGAGAGAGAAACTGGGTAGAGAGGCGCCGTTCTGGGAGAGAACGGCCCTCTGGATCGAGGAGATGCCTGAGAAGCGGCGCTCCAAACTCTTCAATGCAGTGGCGGGAGCTGGCGCAGGTACATTCCCTTCTTTTCCCAATCCTTCTCCCCGTCCTTCTCCCTGTCCTCCTCCCAATCCTTCTTCACATCCTCCTCCCTCTCCTTCTCCCCCCATCCTTCTCCCCGTCCTTCTTCCAATTCTTCTTCCAATTCTTTTTCCCATTCTTCTTCCCGTTCTTCTTCCAATTCTTCTTCCAAATCTTTTTTTTTTTTTTTTTTTTTTTTTTCCCCAATTCTTCTCCCCTCTGTTACGTCCTTGCCAACCTCGTAATTCTATCGCTCTCCCACCATTCATGGATGCCAAATTGTTTCTGAACGTCTCTCTCACAAGTTCTTCATCCACTCATGGATGCCGTAGAGGAAAGCCAGCTTATTTGTTCTCTCATCTCGACGATATGCTCTCTCTCTCTCTCTCTCTTTCTCTCTCGTTCTCGCTTCCTCTCCCTCTCTCTGTCTTTCTCTCTCGCACTAATATAAAGATGGATGCTCTGTGTCCTGTGCTTGATCCCTCTCCCTCCCTCTTCTCTCCCTCCTGTCCTTCTCTCTCTCCCTCTTTTCCCTCTCTCTCGCTCCTTTTTCCCTCTCTCGCACACGCGAAGACTCTGTGCTTGGTCTCTTACTGTGCTTGACCTCCGTCTGTGCTTGATCTTTGTCTGTGGTTGATCTCTCTCTCTTTCTCTCTCGCTGTCTCCCCCCTTCCTCTCTGTGTCCCCCCCTCTCTCTCTCCCCCTGCACGAATGTCACCATCTCCTGTTGCCGAGGAACGCAACGCACCCTCGTTGTGACTGTGTCGCGCCGGAGATATAGCTTCAATTCACCCATGATCAGTCAGGGTCCTTCGTGCGCGTTCGGTGGAAGACGGCAGCAAAAGCAACCCGAAATCTACTACTGTTTCTTCTTGCCCTGCCCACAAACGGTGATACCCTCCGCTCACGACTAGGACAAGCCTGAGGTTTTTTTTTTTTTTTTTTTTTTTCTCTTTCTGGACATTTGAAAAAATTGCATTCTTAGATATTCCAGGTTATTTGCGAGCGGTCATTATGCGTATCTACGGGCCACGACGTACTATGATTGTCGTTATTTGCGACGGTAGGGGGGCTACAACCCCTCTTTTTCCGGCTCGACCTTTTCTTCAGCCCCCGAATACAACGCACGGTCATCATCGCTGTAGTTTAGAATGAGAGTTGCCCCAAATACAGCTATACTGACCGATATGCGTTCTATTCGGGGTGAAAGACGGTTAGTGAATCACTACCGTTTTCACGCAAGTAGCACACCCGGTCACTATCCTTTTTTTTAATAACCCGGTCACTATCGCTGCGTCTAGACTCAAAGTGTCACTATCGCTGCGTCTAGACTCAAAGTTGCCCTAAATACTGCCAGCTATAAATAACGATATGCGTTCTATTTGGGTGAATGCGATTGTAGTTCTTAAATGAGTGGCTGACTGACCTGTTGCTGGTTGGTTGGTTTATTGCTTGCCAAGAATTACGTATGAATCAGGTTATTGCAAACAAAAATGATGAATATAAAATATTATAAATTGATAATCAACTAATATCGTACTTATGCCACGACTTGTCTTTTGCGAACTACAAGGGGTGGGCTCGTCACTTGGAAGCCATTTTATCAGTGAAATGAAATGAGGAATTTCGACGTGTTTCCTGGGAATGTGGAAAGAGGTGGAGTTTATTATTGCTGTCTGCATGCCGCTGGGTCAAACAGATAATCGTCCGTAATTATTTGTAATATGAAATCGGTCATCACGCCGCTGCGCTCCGTTCGGAAGAATGTGGCAGCCAGTCGACGCATTGCTAATGAACGAATCGCTGGCCAGACAGTCCAGAAACAGGCATAACGAAACAAACACGCAAGCAAGCAAGCAAACAAGCAAATAAGTAAACACGTAAACAAGTAAACACGTAAACAAGTAAACAAGCAAACAGCAGGCTTACGGACAGGAACAGGGAAATGAGCAGACAAACAAACAAATACACAGACAAAGGGGGCCCAAGGAAAGAAGGAAAAAAAAAAAACACAAACAAACGTGCAGAAATAAACAAACAAATAAAACAAACACACAAAACAAACGCTCAAAACAAACACACAAAACAAACACACAAAACAAACACAGAAAACAAACAGAACAGACAGACAAAACAAACACACGAAATGCTAAAATAGATCAAACAGACAAAACAAAGAAACATACAAAGGAACGAAGGCTCACAACAAGCAAAGCTGAGTACTTGTGATATTGCTCCCAGAGTCTATGGGTTCGTTGCGGCAAAAGTGCAGGTTGGCGGGTTGGGGTGGGGGCGTTGCTGCTCACGAGTAGCGAGCGAGAGCTTTCCTCAAGCGCCTTTGGCAACAAAGCGCGTTTCGAGGTTTTCAGAAACTTTATAAAGACGTGTCCTTGTGTGTGGATATAGTTATTCAAGTCAAGGCGTCTTTGTTTCTCTACCAAAAGAAGAAGAAAGAGAAAGGTCTCTGTCGTGTTTTGCTGCCCACCCTGCTTGCTCAGTGCAGCGTCCAACCTCCTTATTACCATACGCACGCTTAAAAAAAATAAGTTTTTAGCAGATGAATACAGCCGTATCTCCGGTCAGATGCGTTCGCCCGTCTCACAGCTACATTTTACATGCTAGGGACGACAAAGATATCGTCTCTTCTGTGTAGTTTGCTGCCCGTCCTCCCCCTTTCCCAGGGAGGTTGGAAGGTGACAAAAAGAGGGCGCGGGGGGGGGTCGGGGCGGGGGGGAGGGGCGAGGGGGAGGGAGGAAGTGGTGGTGGGATTAGCTTTGTCTGAAACGACAAGCTGCTTGTCCTTAGACTGGACAACGAAGAGATATACTGAGCAGGGGGACCGAGGAAGTGCGTTTTAAACGGTTTTTAGGTGGAAAAAAATGTATTCTACCTGGGGAAAAAAAAGGAAAAGAAAACACCTGTGCTGTATGCAGAGTAGGAAGCAACGAGTTTCTCTCTCTTCTTCCTTCCAATTGTGTTTTGAACTATTTTTAGGTAGAAGAAATTGTGTTCTACCTGAAAGAAAAAACACCTGTGCTGCATGCAGTGGGAAGAAGGGAAATAGTTTCTTCTTCCCTCTCGGGTCGACGTCCCACTAGCAAAGAGGATTGGATGTAACGGCTGCTGCTGAATCCGGACGTGTTTGTGAAGAGGTGCAGAAAATGGCGATTGATCTGCTTTTCTTCTGCATCTCTAGATGGTGTGAAATGCAGCCAAAGGTAATGGCTTTGTGATTTGTAGCCCCTGAGCCACATTTTTCCTTCCATTCCTTACTCAATAGGCGATTGATCTGCTTTTCTTACTAATGCGTAATTTGTATTGTTTATCTTACTCTAGTTGCTGTGGTCGGTTGGGAATCCTTGCTCAATAGGAGAGTCCTTGTTCTTTGCCCGTCTTCCTGAACGTTCCGACGACGAGGCCCTTCTTTTTTATTTTTCACTGGCGTTACTGAAACTACTGATTTTTTTTTTCGCAGAGCGTATGGCAATTGGCCTCCGCTTCCCTCTCCCCGTGGCGAAAGTCTTCAATTCTTTAGATCTGTAGCAGGGGGACGTCATTCGGTTTTAGGACATCTAATCCCTATAATATATATGAGAGCCTACTCACACTTGGTTTTCTTTTTTGGATGTACCTGACTGTAATTGCATCCTTCGTCTCTTTTGAAAGTCCTGCTGTGAGTGCATGCCCTCAGCGGGGTACTTCAGAGGTCTCCAGCAGAGAGCATTCAATGTATTGTTCCCTGTCCCCAGCCGCGTCCCAGAATCTGCATAGCGGTGTTGTTGAAGTTTGCCTGGTTGTATGGAGACGCTCGTTGTGCCGAATCTCTGAGCAAACCCTCTCCTTTTTGTTTGTTATCATCACACACCTCGTGGTGGACCATCTCGCGGGGGCAATGTCCTAATGTGGTGGACGGACGAGGTCCTTATGTGCCTGGTCCTACTCCGAACTAGATCCTTGGGAATTTGTAAGCAAGTCAGTCCCTCTCCTTTTCTTTATACCCGCTGAGGTCCTAATCTGGACCAGGTTCCTTGGAATTCCCGAGCTTTCATCACACATTCGAGGTCCTAATCTGGTAGACCAGGTTCTCATCTGCATCTGCACCAGATTCGTTGGAATCTGTAAGCAAGTCCTCTCCTTTTTTTTTTTATTACACATCGTGAGGTTGTAATCCGGCGGAGGTCGTAATCTGGATCGGGTCCTACTGCGGGCCATCCCCGCCGAATCTGTGGGCAAGTCCTTTCCTTTCTTAAACCACCACCAGGTTTCCCAGGCAACATCAAGAATAGACAATGTAACGTTCTGGGTTCTTCGGATAAACATTCTGTGCTACTGGACCCGAATGGCTGGCAGCACCAGCCAAAAAGGAAAAAAGAATGCCGTGCTGGCCAAAGCTTGGAAAGAAGCACCAGCGAAAAAGAAAAAAAAAAGAATGCCGTGCTCGCCGAAGCTTGGGGCGCAGTTCTTTCCGCCTTGGAAAAGAGAGGCAGGCTCGGAGGTAGAAGTGGTTCTTTCCGCCTTGGAAAAGAGAGGCTCGGAGGTAGAGGTGGCTTAAGACAGACCCGATGTCCTAGTCTGGACGAGATTCCATCATGGAGTCTGTATGCAAGTCCTCTCCCTTTTCATCACACACTTGAGGCCTTAATCTTGAGGTCCCAATCTCGACCAGGTCTTTATGTTGAGTAGGGGTCCTAATCAAGGTGATCAGGTCCGAATCTGGACAAGCCCAGTAGTCGCTCGAGTGATGCTTCATTCCTTGAATTCTTTATGCAAGTCCTCTCCTTTTTTTATCACATACGTGATGTCCTCATCCTGAACACGTCCCAATCTGGACCAGGTCCTAATCTGAGCAGACCCTAATCTGGATCTAATCTGGACCAGGTCCTAATCCAGGGAATCAGGTTCTAATCGGGATGAGCCAAGGTCGAGTAGTCGCTTGAATTTGTAAGTCCTCTCTTTTTATATCACACATGTGAGGTCCTAGTCTTCAGTGGGTCTCAATCTGGACCCGGCCCTACTAGCCTGATCAGGTCCTCATCTAGACCAGGTCTTAATGAAGGCGATCAGGCTCGAATCTGGACCACATCCTAATCCAGATGATCGGGTTCTAATCTGGTTGAGCACAGGTCAAACAGTCGTGTTAGTGATGCTTTGTTCCTTAGAATCCGTTTGCATCTGCTCTCCTTCCTTATCACGCACTTGATGTCCTAATGAGGCGAATCAGGTCGTAATTTGGATCAGCGCAGATGGAGGATAGCATTGTTGAGATCCGGCCATGGGTCTGATTCTCCGTGTTTCTGCCCTTCGTTGTTTGTTAGTCATCTGCTTCACGCTTCCCCGATGTCTCACAAGGGAAAATAATCTTTTAAATAGGAGGAGCATTCTCCACTCTCTCCTAGTGTCTTTGATTCCTTAGGATTGGAACTCGTGATCTGTTTGCTAACAGTTAAATGTGTGTGCGATTCGGTCACCTGTGCTGGGTAACCCGTAATGTGTTTGCTGATGGAGATGGCTGTCCCCAAGCCAGTATTCACACAGTAATTGTTAGTAAACGGATGATGAGTTAGTCGGGTGAATATATAAAAGGAAAGAAGAGAAAACAAACCGGGCCACAGAAATCGTCAGTTCGAATACTTGTTAATCAGAGATGACTACAAAAAAAACAAAAAAAACATGCAACAATCTCCTTTGTGAGACCTTTCCTCTGTTCCATCCGTGCCCCTCTTCCATATGCCGCCTCCGCTCTTGGCTGTCATTGGCTGGAACTGCTGAGTGGTACACGATTCAGCCACTCTGCTGTAACACGTCTCGAGTTCAAATCCTGACCTTCCGGTATTCTGAAAGCTCTTTCCCCCTCTCTCTTTCACGTCTGTGCGCATGTAACTGTTAGTTGTCCTGATTTCAAATCCTGATTTAGCAATCTCTGAAAAAAAAACTCCTCTCTCCTCTTTTGTCCATGTCTGTGCACATATAATTCTTTAGTAAACACTTGAGAGAGTTTGCATGTAAATGTTAGCAAACTCGTCTAGATTTCAAGCCCCGATCCGGCAATCCCCGAAAAGCTCTTGGATTACTTTTTCCAAGGGTCTTTTGACTCTTTTCCTTTTAAAGCACTCCCACGGCAGTGGGTTGGCAGGGTGCCAACTTGATTTGGGGTGTTGTAATGCATTGCAGACGTTTTCTTCTCTTTTTTCTTTCTTTCGTTCTTTCTTTTCTAGTAGAATGCTGTGATCCTCATTTCCCAAGCTAGGTATTTTCGTCATTGAAAACAGTGTATATGGGTTTTTTCCAAAGGTCAAATCAAATATGATTTGATTCTTCCGGAATATAGGTGTAATTGCTCAAATAAAAACAGCTTCGCTGGTTGTCGACAATAAAATATCATAATTAATGACGAAGTGCTGACGTGAATGGTATTTTGGTGATCGTGCCGTTAGGCGGCTTCCTGGAAGTGGGAATTCTGTGTCAAATTAAATAAAGTGAAGCTTATGGAAACCATATATTTCTTTTTTTTTTTAAGAAATCGTAGGTGTTGGATATAAAGCTAGCACCAAAGCGGCGAACGGGTGCGTAACGTGTGGGAATCTACCAAACAGTTTTTTGGGAAAAATCCCAAACTGTCTAGATAGTCAAGTTAGCGTGGGGTGTTGAAACGATCACTTCGGGTGGTTCTTATTTCAGTGCAGTTGTGCCGTCGCCATTCTCATGTGGGGTGCAGTTGTAGATATCCTTTTGTTCCCTCGTTGCCAGCTTGCCCCTCCAACTGCAGTGGGTATTTTTGGGGTTCATGGTGTGGCTGTGCTGCTGTGGTTCTTTTTTTTCAAATAGAGAAAAAGATTATGCAAGGAGTCTTATATTCCTTACATCTGACGTCCAGTTGGTTTGATTGAAAAGTTGCTCCATACCCCTGTATGTTTATTCTAGTATCTTCCTCTTGCCAGTTCGTCTCCCCTCTCCTCCCTCCCCAGCACACGCAACCTTTTTGCTTTTTCCTCCTTTTTGTCCCTCTCACTTACCGCAGTTATCCGAGAAACAGCTACTTGGTGACGTTTCTTGCACCTTGTCTCCCAGATGGAGAGGACATGTTCCTTTTTTTTTTATTTGTTTTACGCGTTCTACGGTTTGGAGCTGCGGAGGCTAGCGAACCGCTCTGTTGGGACCCAGGAGGGTGCCACATGGTGCATCCTCAGCGGCCCAGGTATGCACCTTTGTAGCGCATTCTCACATGGCGGAGTTCAAGGTGGCCACTGTGGTGCCTGGCCTGGTAAGAAGACAGATCTGCAGAGAGGGAGGGCTGCAGATAGGGCTGTCCTCTACTTTTGTAGGCTGTGTGCCTTCGCCAGAACACCAGAGTGCTTCATCGTCATGACTCTTTATCCAGCTGGGGCAGATATCTTGTATAATTCATGCTGAAAGGGTGCTACATTTGGGGGTAGACAGTACTGCTACACATCTTCCCCCGAACACAACACAGCAACTCCATCAGACCTGAATGATTTCTTGCAAACATTCATGATCAGGGTGCACTGTGCTCCGGGGAAGCCGATCGTTGTCATTTGCCCGCCGCAGTAGTCATCACCATTGCTTCATCCAACTGGGACTGGCAGCTTGTGTACATTCGGGCCGACAGGATGTACACATGGGGGAAGATGGCAGTAGTGGTCGGGCCACACTGTGCTTGCGGGCTTTCTTCCCAGGCAAAATTCTGAGCGCCTTTTTCCTGAGGCGCTTATTTGCCTGCCCTTAAAATTCTGAACTGTCAAGCTCAAGGGTCTACTGGGTGCAGCAGGCGTTTGGTGGAGAAGGTATACCGGTTCCTTTTGCTTTGGCGTGGAGCAGAAATGCGCCTCGGGAAAATGAGGCTTGGATGTAGTGGCGGTTTAGTCAGTGTGTCGCGACAGGGTAGCTGGGTGTCATATACTGGTGGTTGGAATTTGAAAGTTGGAGACCCTCTGCTGCATTCGTCATGACTGAGTGGCCCCTTATTATCACAACAAGAATGAATGACGCATATGCCCTTCACGACTGGCTGGTAGAATTTGTTCGAATAATATTCTTAAGGAAACACTGCTAACTGCGCGACGCCCTGAAGCTATATTCGTGGCCCAAAAAAATAAAAAAATAAAAAAATAAAAAAATAAAAAAATAAAAAAATAAAAAAATAATGCACGGTCATCGTTGCTGTGTGCTTATAGACTGATAGAGTTGCCCCAGGTACAGCGATAATGGCCGTGTGACATATTGCAGTGCTGTGCTCAAACCGGAGTGCCTTACGGCGTATTTCTTCTGCGCATTAAATACGGTAATGAAAATTTGAGTGGACTAATTTTAATGAAATTAGAGCCCTCAATGTGACCCGCCTGCTTGTTCTTTTGACCTTTCGGCCGTTTTTGGTCAGGTTTTCAGAAGTCAAGGATGGCCAACTTTGCCACGTGCTGCAGGTTGCGATCGCTTTCTTCTTTGTTCTTTTTTTGGGCTGGTTGGGTGATAACTTGATATCGCATTTTCCCCTTTGCAAGGGGACTAGCGAGGTATGAAGTAATTATGTTTGATGACTTGGGATATTGTTTTCTGCGGTGATGGGTTTAGACGTGATTTAATTGCCATTGACTGATGTGAGGGGTTGCGTATACTGCTGAATTTCATGTTGGGGGATTGAATTGCCAAGTGATCTCCTGGCTTTTTTTCTTTTTGGTGTGTGTGTGACATATTGGCCGATTCTATGGAATTCGTGGAGTAGTTATGCGATCATTATGAAGCATGCAAGCTGATTTATCGCATGCCCAGAAAGATTGACAGTCTATGGACTTTTGGTGTCCACAATCGACTGTGCAACGTGTGATTTTATGCAGTGTATGGGTTGCGGTGGGGTTTCATTCATTGGGTGACTGTGTGGCAATGATGGCATTTGATTGTTTATCACGTTGTGGGATGAGAGGACCATTAGCCCTTTTTTTGTTCTAATGTGCAGACCCTTCCTGGCGTACTGACCTTTGCGTGCAGGTGCTATTGCTGCGACGGTTGTCTGTCCATTGGATGTGGTGAAAACGCGACTGCAAGTCCGGCCCCAGCCATCTCCGATTCCGGGCGCTCGATTTGGAGGTAGGCAGGAACTGCCCAAACTTCAGGGCTGCGTTTTTGCGTTTCCTTCCCGGTTACCGCCTCGGACCCTGAAACACATGGCACCCTTATCATTACTTCATCAGACCAGACAGAAAACTTGCATGTGTTCGTGATTGAGATGCGGTATGTTCATACTGGGAAGATGGTAGTCGTATCTGTGCAGAGAGGGTGGCATGTTGGATGGCTGTGCCAGACATAGAAGGGCTAGCCAGCATTCAAGATTGCAACCCACGTCTAGGCTTGGGGCCTCGCTCCAATTCTCGCCAAAATGCAAGACGTGGCGAGTTTATCTGCCCATCAGAACTGGAAAGATCTACTCTTTGCTTTTCATGGCCGGCGAGTAGTGGAGGGAGGTCCTAGCCAGGGTAATCAATGGGGAAGGGGGCAAACAATCCCATGGGCGCAATGGTACAGGTGTAGGAATCATGTTCCGAAATTACAGAACTATTGCAATCAGACTCGCTTTCTTCTTCACTTCGCATACATGCAAACAGATGGCAATTCACACTGGCGTCAAGCGCCCACTCAAAGCTCAGAGATACGGAAACCAAGAACACAGTTCAGATGCAAACTCGCTTCAACAGGCTATGGCGCATCAGCGCCTGTACATCTGAACTCTCGTCATTGTGTCCAACACCACTGTTCGCGCACACTCAACTCTGGATCACCCTGAATACCCCACACGCGCTCACTGTATCACACACACGTAGACACACACTAACACTTAAAGCTAGCTATGGCGGCTATGGCCGCCAGCTACTACTAACTATGGGGCACTAACTTCTTCAAGCCCACTTCGACCTCGGGCATCTGCAGACCACCTCGCAGAAGACGCTTTCGCATGGCTTACGCAGGAATGAATGAATGGCTGGACGCTGCCACTTGATTTATACTTCTGTAAGTCGCTGGTCTGCCCTTTTCCACCGGGCCCATGGTGCACACAGTCCCTCATGGTACTTGCTGACTGTACAAAGTGAGACTGGGACTGGGTACCGCTGACCAAGCGAAGTTGGACTGACCATTTGCCCACTTGCCTCTGGCCTGCTGCGTATAACGTGAGAAGAAACTTGAAAGGCCACTTCCGGACCTTCCGGAAGTTTGCAGACTTGGCCTTTCAGGACTGTAGCAGCTACGACCTTGACCTTTCAGGACTGTAGCAGCTACGACCTTGACCTTTCAGAACTACAACAACTATGACCCCTATGCAGGTGTGACCCCTACTTCGACAGGTCTAGGTTCAAAACCCAACAACTACTCAGACCTACGACAGACAACTTTCAACTACTAACACACAGGTCACGGGTTCAAGACTTACAGGGTCCACTTGATACTGTACACAGGCAAGGTAAGGTAAGGTGAGGTCTGGGGATCGAGCCCTGGGATCCGCATCTGTGTCTGCAAAAGGTGAAAACCGTTTCACTATATTCATATGGAAGTATCAGAGAAAGTCACTCAGAAGCAAGATGACAGTGTTGAGGAAAGATGATTATGATGCTAAGTGACCACACAATGGTTTGCTGATGATACCAACAATTGGCTTGTGATCAAGATAACAGCTGACAAGCTCCTTTTTTTTTCCTTCCTTTTGCAAAAAAATGAAAATAAAATCAAAGCATGACCTCATGACCTTGCCCCCTCTCCATTCTGCACAGTTTCACCGTTAGGGAACTTGTGCTGACTGGAAAGAGTTTAAACCATCAGGACTGCAGAACCGAAAGAAACTACCAACCGTGGTCTGCGACCCGGAAATATCATACCTACGGGGTCGCAGCGGCTTTGGTCGACATCTGCATTTGGTGTAGGTGTGCAAAAACATTTTTGTTGTATTTTTTTTTTTTTCCCCCTCCCTGATGCTGTGGAACCCACCCTACACCCCTGATGTTTTGGGATTTTTTCCCCCCAACATGCAAGGAGCAAGTGGGTGGGTAAGGAGTAGAAAGATGAGATGGCATAACACCCTGGGAATTACCCTGATCCTGCAGTGACCTCCTGACATTACTACTATCACAAAGTTTCTTTTGTATGGTGTTATCCTCCATCCGTGGTCATGCCAGGCGGTCACGCGGATGGCCTGTTGTTCATTTTGTGGAAAGATTGGGAGACCTTGACATAGTTGATTTGTGTTGTCAGAGTGACCATGTGGATCATGGGTTGTTGACCTGTAGCAAAGGCTGTTTGTTCAGAGCACGTGCATGCCTTTCAAAGCCGGTAAGGTGTGAAAAATGAAGAGCACGTGCACACTCTTTCAGAGAGGGCCTCTGCTCCTGCCAGCTCAGCAATCGCAGAACGGACCTTTCTGGGCTGGTAGTTTTCGTGGAAGCATCAACGGAAGGCAGTGGATGCGGCTACTGATTGTCGTGGCGTGTGCTGGCTGCGCTGGGTAGTGCACAGAACGCACTGCCTCAGTGTGTGAATGCCATTCCTGTAAGTCCCATCATGGTCCATGCATATACATGAGCAGGGGGATCTTTTCTTTCTTGTTTTTTCTGGTCTGTGCAGAGTTTGTGTTATCACTCTGGGTTTTCCCTTTGCATTTGGGTCTTAGTATCCTTACTGTCTTGCGTTGCCTTGATCAATTGCATGGGTGCTTTTTTCAGTTTGTATGGATTTGATAGGGGTGTTGTAAACCGACGTGCAAGGTATACACTCTTATGGCTTTCCGTTTGTGTTGTGGCCTGGAATCCTCATTTAGCTGCTCAGGCAGTGTGTGTTGCGGGTGTGCTTCCACGGGCTGTTCTTTTAGTGCACACGGATAAAGGCTGTCTTCGGTGTGTTGTAAGCGGTTGCGCTCTGTGTTATGGGAGGGTCTTCAGTGTCAGGCCTGATTTGTGGAGTGTTCGTGGACAGGCTCAGAGGGCTTCTATTGCAGGTGAGACTCCTGTGGCTGAGATTTCTGGGCACTTGAGGGGGGATCAGTGTTAGTTGGTGGAGCCCTTGGTGCCGCATGAACCTTCCATTCATGCATGCTGTTTTCTTTTATAGCAGAACATACATGCTAGCAGGGTTGGGCAGTCAGGCCTTTGTTTCCGCACGCCTCTCAGGCAGATGGGTGTGTGGGCACCTGGAGCTCAACCGCACCACCATGTCCGCTTGTGACTTCTTGGGGGATCTGGTCAAACACACTCCTGTGGCCAGCCTTGCACTCTTCATTTTTTTGTCATTTGTGGCTTCCAGTGGTGTTGCACACCCCGACGGTCGGCGCCCCTTGACTGGTCGGCGCCTACCGGTCGGGGGTCGTATTCATCCCGCAAATTTTTTTTTTTTCTTTTTTTTTTCTTCTGGGGTCCAGAACCCCCAATGACATCACCAACACCCCCATACCCAACCCCAATACCCCCCCACACCCCCTCAAACCGCCAAACCGCCCTCCAACACCCTCGTACACTCCCCCATACCCCCTAGACCACCCCTATCCCCCGCTATCCCCCCCCTGTCCCCCCGCTATCCCCCATCCCCAAAAGTTTCTCCGCGGATTTGGGCTGTACTCAGCAAACGCAGAACAGGCCCCAACTCAGATTTAAAAAAAAAATAGTGGATGGCTGTTTTTTGTTTGGTGGGCAGACCGCTGACTGGTCAACTCTACTGGTTGGCTGCAATACGGTCGGCGGTAGGGGTCGGCGGTCAGCAGCTATGCAACCCTGGCTTCCAGGGTATTTGGTGTTGATTTTCCACACGCCCACGTGTCTCTTGTGCGTGGACTATCCTGGATACCATCACCCACCACATCCTCTGTGTTCATGTCCCGCATGCAACATTGGGCATCCCCCGGCTGCATCCGTAATTGGACCCTCTCCATCCTTGGCAGATGAGGACCACATGCAGCAGCTTGAGGCGGAGAACAGACTCTCACATGAACCATGTGTGGCGCAGTGTACTGAAAGGTTATCGCTGCCACGGCGAGCAGCTGCAGACCAGATTTTGCAACAGCTAAACACCCTTAATTTCGACCAGGCCCTGTCATGGCCTGCCCATAGAGGGGGAGTATCGGCTGTGGAAACCCAACAAACTCGCTCAATACCATGATGGTCCGCCTGATATTCGGCTAGCATATGATTGGCATGCTTTGTGTTGTGAGGATTATTGTGGGGGTATAGCCCATCCAAGTCTTTGTTTTCATATGTATGATGATTGGCAACATTGTACTCATGTACGGCACCCTGACATCGCATGTCCTATTTGTATGTTATGTACCCGATTGAACTTACCTCCACAACAAATTCACACGTTCCCATACACGCATGCAATTGCAGAGTAGACCCGGAGGAGGCAAATCCACACAAAACCGGAGAGGGGATATGCACAGCGGAAGCTCGAAAACACACACAGACTTGAAAAACGAATTTCAAGTCTGTAATCCCCCATCCTCCTCCAATCAATCCAAAGTACTTGTTCCAAGAATCACAACCGTGTTTACAACGAAGTCTACAGGAGTCTTCTTCTTCCTCCTCGCTCCCTCATACCTCTGGCTATGGCTGCCGTAGCAGCAGTAACCTCACAGCTGTCACAATGTGCCAATCTGAACAAGCAACCCCAGTGATAGCAGCACCAGCTCAGCGCCTGCATAGAAGTGCAGTGCTGGAAGTCCTGATGAAGGAGACAACCGATCCAGCACTTCGAAGAAGAGAAAAACGAAGTTCCTCATGAGGAGGAACAGCAGATATGGCTGCCAAGTGTAGGAAGGCAGCGCCCAAACCCAACAACACAGTCCTGGTGAAGCTCTCGTGCAGAGCTGCTGAATAGCAGCAGTGCGATCTCCAACTTCGTGTCCCAGCCCCAGCTATGGCTGGGCTTCAAGGAAGAAGATGCCCTCGCCCAGAAATAACGCAGCAACGCTGCGTCAACGAACGGGCAGAGTTTCCCCAGCAGAAACAACGGAAAAAAGACCTGAACTAAATTTCCTGCCCGCTACTTCTACCCTCCGCCTAGACCTACGACGGCCTCCCCAAAGCAACAACCCAAGACCTATCTGTATCTAGATGGAAACAGGGGAAAAAGGGGCCTAGACCTATGACAAGGCAAAAGAAAAAGGCCGAATGGCCTAGGACTACCAAACAGAGACTACTAGTGACAGACGCAGGGATCAAGCCCCATAGGGCACAACACTCACAAACAAAACACACAGGTTACAGGTCACGGGATCAAGTCCCGCAAGGTTCAAAACACACAAACAGCAAACAAACAGGCAATACAGCAAACAAAGGTTGTGAGATCAAGTCCCGGCAACGACGACAGGGACAAAATTAGTATACAGCCCGCTTGTAGCACCGCAATTCATTGCATGTAGACAGGATCTGGAATGACGATGCCTATACAGTTGCAGTTTAGTTGCCTCTATGTTCCTAGCATGTGGGTGCCACGTAGCCTGCAAGTGCAAGAATTGGATGCGGTTCTTTCACAGTTCACACCCGAACCAGTCCTGTGCGGTCGGCAAGGATGGCCACGTACCATAGGCAATGCCTGCTCCTCAACCCATTTTTCTCTGCAACCCAGACACTGACGGACCTCTTGTGCCGTTCTGTAGCAGTCTGCTCTGGTGAGTGCTGAGAACGCTGTGAAGTTTGTTATCCCTCTGTTCTATTTCTTCCTCCCTCCACTTCCCTTCTTTTCCCCTTCTCCCTCCTGCCTCCCCTCGTGTAGAGGTTCTCCCTCCCCTTGTGTAGCACAATAAAATAGACCGCCTGTGCACGGCCCCAGCCTTGCCGGAAAAAAACTCGCCCCTGCTCCGAAAATTTCGCGGCTGGGGCGCCATCTCATCAATGGCCGGCGTCGCGTGGCGGGCCCCCAAAACTCGCAGTGATGGGCCTCCGGCCGATGTGTGGTTGTGTACCGGTGGTTAAATAGAACAGACAAAATGTAATGTGCAGGTGAGGAGTGTGCCTCCCCCTCTACTCTGCCTCCTTTTCATAGTGTGCAAGCTGGCCATTATGGCACACGGGGGGTGTGTGCAGCTCAATCTCAACCACATGAACGTGGCGAGCCCTGTATGTTTAGAGGCATGGTGAAGGGGTAGCCAAAAGAAGACAAACCAAGAAAAGCTAAGGAAAAAGGAGAAAGAGAGTAGAAGGCCTCAAAGAGAGGGTCGGCGACCAATCGACAAGAACGGACAGCGAAGGGATGCTGAAAATAGCTAAGGAATTTTACCAAGAACTTTACCAGACTAGAACCTCCTCTCCCACTCCAACTCCAGTAAGAGAAGCAAGATCGAAAATGCTCCAATTCCTAGAAAGAACGATCTCCCAGGAACAAGCGGATGTACTCGACAGACCAATTACCTTAGTGGAACTGCAAGTTGCGGTTCAGAGCATGAACAATGACAAGACCCCAGGCATCGACGGCCTGACTAAGGAATTCTGGGAGAAGTTTTGGCCTATGATGGAAAGCGATCTGTTGTGCTTCTACCAAGACAGTTGGGAAAAAGGAGGACTGGGCGAGCTGCTGAGTAGCAGTGTCGTGACTTTACTATACAAGAAAGGGGATCGGGAAGACATTCAGAATTACAGACCTATCTCCTTGCTTACCCTCCCCTACAAGATCCTGGCTAAAGCCCTGGCCAACCGGATCGTAAACCTCACTGACAAATGCTTTCACATAGACCAGGCGGGCTTTATCCCAGGAAGATACATCCCTGCATATATAACTATCGCTAATATTCGGCCTGTGACATTCAGACGATCGGGGCCCTGCGATTTTACACTCCGCGACGGTCCCGATCGTCTGCTGATCGTTTGCTCTTAGAAGTTGAACCGTCGCGGCGGCTCCGCGCCAGGGCCTGTACTGGGCCCATGCGCCAGCGCCGGTACCAAAGCGAGTTACCGGCCCTACCGCACGCGGTACCGGGGTTGCGTGTGACGCGCTACCAGTCCAGCGCCGCTACCGGTCCAGCGCTGCTACAACGTATAGAAACTACTTTGGGCAGTGCGGGTGCCCGAGGGCAGGTATACTGGACGCTCGACGCCTGTTCGACAAAGCTACTCGACTGAGCTACGCTACGCTACTCTAGGATCGACGCCTGTTTTTGACACTCAAGCTACTGGACTGACTTCTACGCTGCTATGCACGACTACGACGTTGGACACACGCACACCCGCACATGCACACGCACACACACACGTGCACGCACTCACGCACCGTGACGCACGCACGCAGGCATGCACGCACACACGCATGCACGGACGCACACACACTCACAGACACACACACACACACGCACATGCAAAAGTGGTGAGTCCTTGGCCATCCGTACAGTTCATCTTGGGCGGACTGTCAAGGTTCAACCTCCTGATGAGTTGGTGGAAGTCCGACGAAACAGTCTGGCTGAGTCATGTTGTGAGTTCTGTATAGCGAACACTCACACATGCGCAGACT
>BFEA01000035.1:3713307-3733182 GCA_003427395.1 Chara braunii
TTAATGGAGACTGAAGTCTTCTCCCAATGGAAAAAAGTCAGGATTCAAGCTCAGGAAAATCAGGAGAAGCAGCATGAGATTCTGGCAAAATTCACGAAAGTATGGCTGGTCMATGGAAAGGTGGCGTGTATTCAAGGTCWTCWCCTCAGGTGGAAAGACTGGCATAACTCMTGTCCACTTCAGAGAGCACAGGACAGTCAAATCCCACAGCCTCAGGACCTCAGCGCCACATAGCTCGGTCATRCGAACATGAGTACATGTATGAACATCAATGCKGTCCAGACGGAAGGAAGGGCGAGGGTGCTCYATAGAGCTTCTGGCGAATAACTACAGCTGAGGGATYAGGGGCCAGGGYTTAGACAAGCAAGGCAAACAGGGATCAGAATGGTAGGGATGTCATGAAGCACATGGGCAGAGTCTGAGTTTAGACAGAAGTGGCAGTGTTTGTAGCTTCCAGGCCTTTCTTGCCATCCATGTTTATCTGACAGGTTATTACAGTAGACCTGAGAGGAAAGGGAGAAGCAGGGCAAGCTGACAGTCAATCCTCCATGATGCTGGAGTAATCAATGCTGATCAGGGTTCCTTCGGCCAGACGGAAGGAAGCGTGCGGGTGTTCAAGATGCAATTTTGTTTTCTGACTTGCCGGTGGAATAGGAGCCGGACTGATGCTCCCCAGAATGGAAATGGAGCCGGGACCATAAGGACCTGTTTATTTAAAAAAAAAAAAGAAAAAAAGAAAGAACTGGACAGGAAAGGTAAACAATGGTTTTAGTGTGTTTCATGTTGTCTGCTGTGTTTTCCGTTTGCTTCCCAGAGAGCGCTCGTTTAGTTGATAGATTTGTAAGGTCAAGCTGTTTCAACTTTAGATCTACTCATCTGGGTGGAAAAGGGGTTGTCGAAATGACTGTCAAACACACATACACAGGGGCTGTCGTGATGACCGTCAAACACACACAGACACACAGAGTCGTGCTTTTTCTGCGCAGTTGTGCATAGCGAAATGACAACATACACACACACCTGCCCAAAGAAACCCCAACTAAACACAATTCAAAATGCTTCAATTATGATTCATGTTGCTTGCTAAAGAGGTGAATTCTTTAGCTGTTGGGCTGATTCAACTCGAATCTACTTGTCTAGGTGGAATAGGGGCTGTTGTGGTGGAAACTTACAACACACCTGCCCATATGTTCTACATCTTCTGGGCCTCTTCCGCACGGTAATCTTCGTGGACTATTCATGGGCTCTGTGGGGGTATGGCTGAAGGGCCCTCATGTTCTGTCACATCACCTTACCATCACAGACAGGCCGAGTTCGGCTCAGTTGGGCTTGTTGATCAGGAACAGTATGTTCCCTAGCCGAGATAATTTGGCCGGTCCTTCCCCCTTGACCTGCGTCTACGCAAGGTGTGGCACCTGCCTGTGCAGATCAGACAGACCCTTCCAGCACTGGTGAGGGGGCCTCTTCACAGCACTGTCCCTGTGAATGTGCACAATGCGATCTCTGCTTCAACCACGATGAATGGATGATCACCACACAGCTCTGCCATGAGAACTGAATCCTGTGTATTGCATTCATCCTCCTCAACCATGTATTAGCTTTACAATATCCATCACGCTCTTGACATGCCTTGTTTAAACAAGCAGCATCCTGGAGCTTCTTCTTTCCCACACACTTTTTTGCCTGGCTCAGCTGGCTGTAGATATTCTGAGTCATTGTGTTGTGTGATTTGCTTGGCGTTACTAGCCCTTTTCCTCCGGAGAGTCCAGATTTCTCTGCGGTGCGCACAGGAAGGCTGGCGAGGGTTCTGGTGGTTAAATAATGAGGTTGTCTGCTTTGTCTCTGGAATGCCAACAAGATGCTAAGTCGTCCCGGTGCCTGCAGGAAGCTGTCATGGACAGTATTTGTCTTTACTGTGTGGTGTGGCCCCGATGTTACCGTTCTCCACACCCTCTTTTGCTCAGGTACCACATGCCCTGCTGGGCTTTCACACCTGTGATGGAACCTTTCTATCAATGCAGGGCAATGAACAGATACAAAACAGACTGCCATATGAACCACCTGTGGTGCAGAATGGTGGGAGTTTATCATTCCCAAGGTTTGCAGCGGCAGATCAGGTCTTGCCACAGCTCGATATCCTTCTGTTCTGAACCTTACATTTCTAGCTGCAAGTGAAATTTAGCCAGATGCACAGCCGGTTGCGAAAGTATATGCGTCTCAGAGGTAGTGGGGTTTAAATGCTGATCGATCTTACCCTAATCTGGGGCTACTGCAGCCCTTCGGAGATTGACCAGCAGAAGTAATAGCTAGTTGCACTAGTACAGCCCTGTGGAGATTGGCCAGCAGAAGAACTAATGGCTAAGGACAGTGAATATCTGCAGCCTAACCTCACTACCTCATTGTCTGTCATGGCCTTGCCTTCTTTTGGTCCAACTTTGCGACATTGATTGGCAGACTTTTGTTTGGAACTTCATCTGAACTGCATCTGACAGTGCTATGCCTTTCTCTCTCTTCCCCTCCCTGTGCCGTTGTGCTTGTATATCTGGTTTTCTCTGGATTGATCAGGTGTCATTGTGGAGAACTTGAGCGATATTCTGAGAACAGAAGGATTTCGCGGTCTATACAGAGGGTTGTCCCCAACTGTCCTGGCTCTTCTTCCAAATTGGGCGGTGAGATTCTATGCAGAACTGGGAAAACATGTGTGGTTTGCTTGGGAATGACTGTTGTCATGGAGAGCGATTCCATCTCCTTCCTCTTATTGGTGAAACATTACGGTCTTCCTGCGAATAGAATGTGCAGTCATTATAGCTATACCTAGACTGAAAGTTGCCCCGGATACAGCTATGAGGACTGTACGTTCTATTTGGGGGAGGACGGTAGTCCGTGCTTCTTGTAGCTGTCAAGCATGGTATGCACTACTATGCGCTTGTGCATGTGCATGGAAGCATGCATATGTGTTCACATCGGTTTGCGACCATATCTGGGGGGCTATTGTGTGTCTATGGGGGGCTGTGGTGTGTCTATGTGTGTCAGTGGGTGAGTTCTGTGGATGAAGCGGCAACTGTTTTCTTCAGCTGTCATGTCATAAACAGAGGCTGACAGTCCATCTCAGTTATCTTCTGCCCGGATATGAGCCTTAGCAGGATGCCCATTATCTGCAGGGGGTAGAGAGAGAGAGAGAGAGAGAGAGAGAGAGAGAGAGAGAGAGAGAGAGAGAGAGAGAGAGAGAGAGAGAGAGAGAGAGTGAGATTTCGGGCCATGAGGCCCAGGATCTGATTCGACATTTCGGAGGACAGACATTGGTTGGACATTTGACGGGAAGAACATTTCTTGGACGACTACGAGTTCTACTATTGTCCTCTTTCCCCTCTCCATCTTCGTCTCTGCTCCCCCTTCATCATCCGTGGTTTCTCCCCATGTGTGTGCGCAAGGAGGAATCTTTCTTCTGTGTATGATTTCCCTCCTTGCTGTGTGACCTGTGTGATGATGATTGTGTGAGTCGAGTCTGGATCTGATGTGTCAGGTCATATCTTTGAGTCTTCCGCTGTGCTACATTGCATTATCTCGTTTTGTTTTGAGTCCTGTTCATCACACTGGCGCTCCTTGGACATCTGCACCGCTCATCTTCAGATGAGCATGCATCAGAGAGAAGACTGGGGTGAGTAACTGGGGAGGTGGGAGGGGAAAGAGGGGAGCGGACGAGGGTTGGCGAGGGAGTGAGGGAATATGTAGTTTTAGGGATACTGAAAAATGGGTAGGTTTTTGAGGGCGTTGCATGCCAGGTTCATGTTTTAGTCAGGCACTGTGAGAAATTTTGAAGGATGTTGGGAAGGTTAGATTTCTTGGGGTTTTATTTGAGTTTTAAGGTTTTGATGCTGTGTTTCAACCCGGTGTACCTTATGTGCAGGTGTATTTTACTGTGTATGAGCAGTTGAAAAGACGACTTCAGGATGACAAGCGCTCACCCATTCAATTGCACGTCACGGCAGCAGCTGGTGCGGGTGCGACTACGCAACTTTTGACAAATCCGCTATGGGTTGTGAAAACCAGGCTTCAGGTCAGATCTACATGTTTCCGTTCATCTGTACATCTTTTCTTCATTTGTTATTTGTTCAAAGTTTACTTCACTCATCCCCTTCCTTTCCTCCCACATGCCTCCTCTCTCTTCTCTCCCCCATGCAATGGCTATAGAGGCGTCCCTTCGCTCAGTAGGCTGGGTATCTGAATGTGTGACATGCCACACCATTAGTGGCCATGTGCTAAATTGGCCAATTTTGAGTCTCTCATTAGTGACCAGACAATAAGCCGACTACCTTGTCAGGTCCTTTTGGGTGTGGTGCTTACTCCCCAACAAGAGAGAGTTGTCAGAAGGTGGTGGACATGTCAGGCACTGTTTGGGAAAGCCAGGGGCGACTGAAGGTTGAACAGAGGCAGCAGGGAAAGGGGTTCTGGTTGACAGCTGTAATAAGAGAGGGAGGGGTAAGCCTTTCGATTGGTGATGGGATATGGGACTGACCTCATGCTAACCTGGATGTGCAACTCGGCATCTGAGGCCCAGTTATGGATGTCTGAATGGCGGGCAGAAAATGGATGCCGCAGTGGAAGGAGGCCATGCTCCATGGCCGGGGGGATGAATGGTCTTGCCACGGAGAATGCTGTGGCAAACAATGTGTTGGGGCAATAGGTCCCAAATGTCAGGAGTCTAAAATGGAGCTGGTCGAGCATTGGAGGGACATGACAAGCTGTGTTGTGAGTACGGTCAAATGAACAGCGATGCCTGCACACCTTGGAATTAACTGGGAAGTTGGAAAAGTATACATTTCTTGAAAGAATAAGTCATGAGACAGAAAGCCTAAAACAATCTGTTACGATCCTGGCCAAGTTCGAAGTATACAAACATCAGAAAGTACAATGCCGTCCAATTGCAAAAACAAATGAATGAACTTGAGAGGAGAGAGAGGGAAAAAAGAAGAAGAAGGAAGTAAGAAAGAAGAAGGAAGTAAGAAAGAAGAAGATGATGATGTACTCCAGAATAGACCAATAACAAGGCTCTTCTTCTTCGCCAACCAATCTCCTCCTCCTTATCTCCTCCCCTCTTATTCGAACAAGAAATAACAATAATAATGTTGAATGGCTGAACGAGAATCAATGTCCGAATCCCACTTCTAGTGCAGGCACAACATGAGGTCCACCATAGCCATGGCCACCCTTCCTCTTCCTCTACATGCAAGCCAAGGCTATGGCGGAGTACTGAGGGCTCTCCCTCCTGTCCAAAGGACAACCCAAACCAGCTATGTCGCTGCCCTTCTGTCCCCAGGTCAACTCCCTGCAGCTATGCCGCTGCCTACTCAACCGCCATGCCTGGCTCTGCCCCGAGCTTCCTTGATGCGGCACTACCCCCCACTGATGTTATGAACATGATTGTCTGTTGACGTTTTATCAACACTCACGCACAGAAACTCCCATGCACGCCCATACATGCACAGAAGGAAGGGGAGAGGTAGTGGACTATCACACCGCCCAACAGAAAGAAACGCAGCGGAAGACTCAGAGGAGCGAAGTGACAGAACACACAAACCGTGAATTCTCTCCACACAGGTCCCAACAATCATTCATAGAAGACAACCGAGTGATCAGAGCCAGAAATCAATGAAGAGATGACAACTCAAACACAGTATTATAACTGTTTATTAAACTCAGAGCATCGTTTTCCCTGAATATCCTCAGATCCCTGTTGCGCTACCCTCAGAGGGGTAGCGCCTCAACCCCACCACCCGGAACAGCTAAAAATAGCACCAAAACCCCAGGTAATACCCAGCGCCACCCTGACATCCAACTCAGCGGCCTGCGCCAAAGTGAAACAGGCTCCCGGAGCCAATCGCCACCCAGATGATGAAGAAGAAGCTCAGCGCCAACAGTCGCTGATGAAGATGAAGTCCAGACGATGATATCTCTTAGAAGATGCAGCTATGGCTACATCGCCACTGGGACCCTACTCCTGAGGAGGGTCAGCAGTGCACCACGTGGTCCAACGCATCGGACCCCTGATAGCCCAGACCGCTTTGACTCCCAGAGAGTCAGAGCGGACAGCGTTGACCCCAGTCTGGTCAGCGCTCCGAAGGTCTGGCTATGTCCGCCGTCTTCAACCACCGGAATCAGCAACCACGACCTGATACCGTATGTGCAGCAACTTCCACCATGAAGTATCAACTGCCAAAAGCCCACGACCGATGTCCCCATCCTATCTATACTCTACTTCTAGCCTAGACCGACCTAGACCGGACTGACTGACCGACCGGTACCGTTTCTGTTTTGGCCTCTAGGGCCTCTCCCTACCCGGCTATAGGTTATAGGGCGGTCTATCAGCGTAGGCCTAGAGGGCCTGTCTGTCCTAGGGGTAGCCCGGGTCTGCTATTCACAGTTAGGGTAGCTGTAGGAAAATCGAATTAGCGCTGGCCCATATTTCTATATTTACAGATATGTCCCTCAGGAATTTTCCATACAGGCAGGTCTCTCGGTTAGTCCTCAACCAGACAAAATTATGAATCTGTCCCTAACTATGGTACAGCCTCGTCAGAGTGAGGCTACAGGCAACACGGAACCAGCAAGTCATTGCAGACCTACCCTCCCCCTGATCGAGGACCTCCGAGCTAGGGGCGTAGGCGTGCAGAGTGTCGAAGGGGTTCTCCCTTCTGCGCAGCCTCATATTTGAGGATAACTGACTTCGCTGTTTTCAGAAGCACCTTGCGAGTAAACCAGCGATCCTCAGTATGGGGCTGGTAGAGAAACTTCACTAGGTACTCCTTATCCGGGCCTGTACCAGGGATCGGGGGACCAAATTGAGGAGGCCTGTCTGGAAATGCATGAGCTGGGACAAACGGCAACAGCTTGGATGCATGAAAGACAGGATAGGTTTGTAGATGCAGTGGAACATCCACGTGATAAGATGGCCCGAAAGGGTCCACTCCCACTGTGTCTAAAACCTGCCATGGACCCATGTAACGCGGCAACAGCTTGGGTGAAATGTCCTCCTCCCGCGATAACTCAGAACTGAGTACCCAGACCCAGTAACCAGCGTGGATAGGGGACGGTCGACGATGCTTGTTAGCCTGTTGGATCATAGCCTTTTGGGATTTGAGCGGGTTAACTCTGGCTCGTTCGATATCCCTCTGGTACTGTCTGGTGAACTGTGCAGTCCCAGGAGTCAGTTTGGGGGTAGCCTTATCGATGATGTCATCGAGAGGCTGCTGTGGCTCACTAGCTGTGCCTGTCCTAGATGGAGATCCTAATCCTGTTGATCAGGGCTGATCACAAGACACATCAACTGGAAAAGAATCTGGTTCATCACTTCAGCCTGCCCATTGGCTTCAGGATGACGACCAGATGTCATATCCAGTCTAGAATGAAGGTAGTCCTTGCAATAGGACTGCCATTCATTGCTGCAAAATCGTGGATTTCTATCACTGACAATAGAGGTGGGTGGTCCATGGTGAGGAACCCACCTGTCAGCAAAGGCCGCCTGTACGACCGGGACGCTGGCTTCCTCTGGCAGAGGAATAAACTCTGCATACTTAGAAAACTTGTCAACACACACCATAACCTGACGCATACCACGAGGAGTAGTCCTCCCCAGATCAGTAAAATCAATGGATACTGATTGTGCGGGTGCATCAGAGATGGGAAGTGGCTGTAGCAGGCCAAGGGGAGGCCGGCGAACGACCTTGTTCCTTTGGCACAACTCACAGGTTTCAACATAGTGCAGCATGTCTTTCCTTATTTTTGGCCAGAAGAACCGCTGCCACAGGGCAGCCAACGACTTTAAGGCCCCAAAGTGGCCGCGAGCATCACGACACTCAGACATCATGAGTGTTCTCAACTGGCGGTCTTGAGGGATACACAAACGTTCCTCTCCTCTGCTGCAAGTGTACAGCAGACGTGAGACCAGAATATGTCCTGGTTCAGAGGCAGGATCAATTTGCAGATTCCTAACGATCGGGCCAAAAGTCGGGTCCTGTGGCAATAGCTGGGCGATGGTCTGACGGGTGCTCTCCCCAAAAGTATGAGTAAAGGAGATCATGTAGAGAGCGTCAGGCCTACGAGAAAGGGCGTCTGCTACATGATTGTAGCAACCCTTCTTGTGTTTCAGTTCAAAGTCAAACAAATCAATGAACTGAATATATCGCGCTAGCTTGTCATTCAGTTCCCCTTGGGTCTTCATCCACTGTAAAGTGGAGTGATCTGAATAGATCTGGAAGTGTCTGCCCATGAGGAAATGCTTCCAATGCTTTAGCACTGACAGTAGAGCATATAGCTCTTTCTCGTACGTGGAATCCTGCAGCTTCTTGACTTTGATCTTCTTACTCATGTATTCAACTGGCTGCAGACCATGCCCACCGTCCTGTTGAAGTACCGCCCCAACCCCATACTGGCTAGCATCAGTAGTTAGTACGAAGGGCAAGGTAGGGTCAGGTAACTTCATAACAGGTGCACGCATCAAGGCCTCCTTTAGGCGTGTGAAAAGCCTGCTGACAGTTTGATGTCCAAAGAAAGTGGGTGTCTTTCTTTGTAAGGTCAGTCAGGGGTGCAGCAATAGCAGAAAAGTTCTTAATGAACTTTCTGTAGTATGATGCAAGACCCAAGAATGACCGGACATCACGCACTGTGGTAGGCTGTGGCCAGTCCTTTGTTGCTTCAGGAGCCAGCCCTTCCCAGAGATTACATGTCCCAGATAAGTCAGAGAAGTCACTCCAAAGGAGGACTTTTCCCTGTTGATCTTATACTGGGCCTCATGTAGTGCCTGGAGAACCAGAGCCAGATGCTGCGCATGCTCCTCGACAGATCGACTGAATACCAAGATATCACCCAGGTGTACAACTGCAAACCTGTCCAGGTAAGGCCTGAGTATGCGATGCATCTCTGTCTGGAATGTGCCAGGGGCATTGCAAAGACCGAAAGGCATGACCAGGTACTCATAGGTGCCATATCTGGTCTTGAAGGCAGTCTTGTGGACATCGCCTTCAGCCATCTCAATCTGGTGGTAGCCAGATTTGAGATCTATCTTGCTGAAGATTGTGCAGCCCTGCACCATGTCCAGCAGATCATCAATCCTAGGAAGGGGCTCTGTAGACTTCCTAGTGATTTTGTTGAGACCCCTGTAGTCGATGCACATCCTGAATTCTCCATTCCCTTTTGGAACAAAGAGAATTGGAGCCCCAAATTTAGATGTACTGGGTCTGATCCAGCCCTTGCAGGTCAGGGTCTCAAGCTGTCTCCTGAGCTCATCGAGTTCAGCAGGCCACATTCTGTAGATACGGCCCTTGGGAGGGACCGCATCTGGCAGGAGCTTAATCCTATGCTGGGTCTGCTTATGGACAAGTCCAGTAGGCTCCTGTGTTAGGTCTGGATACCGGTCCAAAACCTGCTGAATCGGTGAGGGACAAGGAGCAACATCCACACCAGTCTGTTTCACATATGCAACAAACAGACGTGTGTGGGCAGTCTGGCGAGAGAGCTGAAAGAACTCGTGTGCCCTCATACAATAGCAACTGTTGATTGGGTGGTACTCATCAGCCAGGACACAAGGCTGATATTCCCCTCTATAGTCAGGGAGCTCTACCCTAGGGATTTGCCAGTCGATCCTAGGGTTAGTGGCCTCTAGCCACTGCATGGAGAACAGAAGATCAAAAGGCACATTAGGGAACACATAGAAGTTCAGGCGCTGCCTGACCTTCTCCTGCCTGTCAAAAATAATCGGTAGGTTCTTGGCAGACGAGGTAATTCGGACTGTGGAGGAGTCCCCAATACGGACTTCCAATGTCTGCTGCAACTTCACCAATCTCCCATCCAGATGCAGCTTACTGACAACTTTGGGAGAGATGAAGTTCCTTGTAGCCCCACAGTCTAGTAGGCCTTTGATCCTGGCTCCCAGAATGGAGGGTCGCAGCAAGATGAGGTCTGATTTATGCTTTTTCTTTTCTTGCAAAGACAGAAAAAGATCAGCAAAAGTTTGACTGTCATCTTCCTGCCACGTCTCATCCAGGTCAGGGTCCATGTAAATAAAGGATCTTGACTCAGGGACCCCAACAGAGTCAGTGAGGGTAGATGCAGATTCAGACTCGTCAGAATCTGAATCAGCACAAGTGGAGGGAGCTGCTAACTCCACTTCCCTCTGCTGGTCTAGTTTTTTTAACTAGAACCAGGTTTGCGAGGCATATGGGGACAATCTTTCAGAAGTGGTCCCCCTCGCAACGAAAACAAACCTCACGTTCCTTCCTTTTCTGCCATTGCCCCTGATACCGTATGCGCAGCAACTTCCACCACGAAGTGTCAACTCCCAAAAGCCCAGGACCGATGTCCCCATCCTATCTATACTCAACTACTAGCCTAGACCGACCTAGACCGACCTAGACCGAAATGACTGACCGACCGGTACCGTTTCTGTTTTGGCCTCTAGGGCCTCTCCCTACCCGGCTATAGGCTATAGGACCGTCTATCAGCGTAGGCCCAAAGGGCCTGTCTGTCCTAGGGGTAGCCCGGGTCTGCTATTCGCAGTTAGGGTAGCTGTAGGAAAATCGAATTAGTACTGGGCCCATATTTCTATATTTACAGATATGCTCCTCACGAATTTTCCATACAGGCAGGTCTCTCGGTTATTCCTCAGCCAGACAAAATTACGAATCTGTCCCTAACTATGGTACAGCCTCGTCAGAGTGAGGCTACAGGCAACACGGAACCAGCAAGTCATTGCACTGGGGCCTTCCAGATGCAGCGCCTAACAAGGTGATGAAGATGGTGTCTACCATAGCCAGGTAAGTACCCCGCCACTCTCCTCCTTGGTCCCCTTCTTCCTCCTCCTCCTACCGGCACAGCTCCACCATAGCCGAGGTGGAAGCTCCCGACTTCTTCCTCCCAGCAGCGCTGTAGTACCCAGCGCCACTCCAGCCAGCGCTCGAGCAGCGTGTCGCCAAACTTGCACACTGAAGAATGAGGCTGAGCTCTTGCCTCAGCCTCTTGATATAGCGGCCTGCTTGCCTCGTGGGCGGTGACTTCCAGGCCGCTCGGCCTCCCAAGCAACCGGTACCTCCTCCCTTTTGGAGGGAAACATCAATCCAGACTCTGGTATTGCCTGTACAGGCTCTAGACTCAGACTGGATGGACTGGTGCCGGCCTAGACCTAGCCTACCACTACTGGGCCTCTAAAAATGCCAACTTTTTCTTCTTCTGCTCGGCCTCGAGTACCCGGCACATCTACTGCTACTGGGTGCGGTACCGGCCTACCTGCTACTTGAGTGTTTTTCCGCTGCTCTAAGCACCGCGGGCCCCTGGCTCCGCTACTTGAGTGTTTTCCCTGCTGCAACCCTCAATGCCACGGCCACAGGTAAGTACCGGCCCTACGGGCCTGCCAAACAAGCAAGTACCCTTGCGGGTCACAGACACACTCATACCGACAAGCACTCAGACAGGCACACAGGTCACAAGCACGCACACACAGACAGACTTAGAAAACACAGCAGAATGCGGGAATCTGAGCAAGGCATCCATTCCATTGCCAGAACTTCAGAAATCAGCAGTGTTCTCAGTCTGTGTTTTGACGGGTCATTACATTTGATTTGTTCACTTTTTTTACCTTTTTCATTGGACGGTTTCCTGGGTTTCTTTTCTCTGCCCTTGGACGGTTTCCAGTTCTTCAGGGCCATGCCTCTTATTGAGTCTCTCGGTGTCTGTGTTTCCTGTCCTGAGTCCGAGTCAGAGTAGCCTGATTCCCTTTCCCTCTTCTTCTCATGATGCCTGAAAGCGCTGAATTCCGACAATTCACTCTTTTGCCACAGCAGCAGATCAAACGAGTTTTTGGACTGTGGGATGCCCACCACCGTCGATTTGACTGTGCTGGATTTGCCTGTTTTCTCCATGTATTTCATACAGGCCACTCGGATGTCAAATTCTTTCTCTCTTTCGTACTTAGATTGTTCCAGATATTCTCTCAGCCATGGGATGGGGGGACGGCTCTTTTTCTTTGGGTTTGCCGATTGGGGTCGTTCTTCCTGGGTGAGATGTCCATCCCTGTCTGATTTTCGGGATCCGAGTTCTTGACTGTTCCGTCTGTAGGGGGAACGCCTGTGGGTTGGACTGAATGGAGATCTTCGTCCGATGCGGGTTCTGTTTCTCGTCTCTTCTTCTTATCTGCCCTGTCGTCTGTGTGTTCTTTTTGGGGGGAGGCTTGTCTTTTGAGGGCGGTTTCAGATTTGGGATACCGTTTCTCAATGATTTGTCTGGCCGTCTGGAGGTGCTTGCTGTCATCTTCTGGGTTTTGGAAAGATTCAGCGGTTTGGTGTCCGATTGATTCCAGCTCCGACAGTAGGTCTTAATGTTTTTTTCTTCCTGGATCGCCCGGGGGCCGGTCATTGGGTCAGAGTGGAATTTCCCTGGCAAGCCAGTGACTTTTCTGGCTCCTACCGCATGCCTTTTGCTGTCTGATGGGGGTAAGATATCTGGCTGTTTGGTCGCTGGCTTTGTGTGACTGTGTGTCTGTATTCTCATGGGGTCCTGAATACTATCGTCAAAGGCCCAGCCATCATATTCTGTGGTGTGTTAACGGGTGGCGCTTACCCTACAGCGCCTGCGCAATTGTCCTCTCATTATTGTTAGTCATCAAATTCTCTTTTCTAAGTTTTCGTCGCATTGATCTTGTACTTCACCTTTCTGAGTGCCTCAAACACTGCCTTCAGATGCTCCACATGCTCTTCAGCCTTGCGGCCGAACACAAGGAGGTCATCGATATAGACCACCAGAAACTGAATTAGATACTCCCTTAGCAAGTCAATCATAGCCCGCTGAAACGTGGTAGGTGCATTAGTTAGTCCGAATGATATGACAATGAACTCATAGGTGCTGTATCAGGTCCTGAATACTGTCTTGTGCTGATATGCAGGTTCCACCTTGATCAGGTACTAACCACTCATCATGTGGATCTTTGAGAAAATTTTGCAGCCCTGCACTCTGTTCAACAGGTCACTCCATGTTCTTGATGGGTTATTCAAGCTGTCGTAGTCGATGTGCATCCTGACTCCACCATCCTTTGGCAGGAATAATACTGGCTCACTGGATGGCTAAGTACTTGGCCTGATCCACCCTTTCTCTGTCAGTTCAGCCAACTGCTTCAACTCGAGATCTGTGAGTGGCATATGCTAGACATGACTGTTTGGAGGTACAACACCTGTTGCAATTTCAATAGGATGCTTGGCCTCCTCCTCCACAATGTCGTTTGGCTCTTCCTGCAGATCTTCGTAGTCCTCTATAAGCTTCTGGAAGCCCCGGGAGTCGTTTTTGCCACGAAGGGCTTGTGCATCCAAAGTCCCTTGCTGAGATTTTAACAAAGCTAATTGAAGAACATGTATGCCCTCCTTTCCCGTATCTTCTCGTGCAGGCCACATAGTTGCCTGCCGCATTAGGCATTTGGACCGTCTACATGGCACAAGTAATTAGTGCTCTTGATGCTGTCAGCAGTGTTTGACAAAGACCCATTTCAACGATAATCGGTCCGCATGATGCATCTTCCCAACAATGTTCTAAAGTGACAGAAATGTCTCGGACACACTGCGTGACTTGAATCACGTTTCCCGTCTGCAACTTTGACCTCCACAAGTGTAGTGAGGTCGTGAACCTTCATTCTCATATGTAATCTCTTCGTCACCTTCTGGGAAATGTAACTTTGTGAGGAGCCATTATGAACCATCTACTACTTCCATTAAAGTTCTTCCAGTCTGGTGTAATGCTACGATGTGACCTACCTCGACCAGATTCTGCCCATCTGTGAGATGGGCCAGCCGATAAGCAGCAAATGTCCCGACCTCTATCAACAGCTTGCCTGAAAACGTGACTGAAAAAATGGAAACTGCCGACGGAGGGCCTATCTCAGTGTGAAAAAAAAAACCTGAAACGCGAACTAACCCTCCGTGCCAGGATGGGCCTTGATGTAGAGCGAAATGGGAAAAAAAAACGAAAAGTGGCCTTGGGTTAATGGGCCTCAATGCACTGCTGACGAACATGTTTGGTCAGTGGTGCGTATCCGAAGGCTGTTTTTGTTTTTATTTTTATTCTTTTTTCATTTCGCTCTTTCCTTTTACTGCCTTTTGGGTATTGTGGCCATGTACCTCACCACACGAATGCGCAAAGTGAGAATGAATCATCCGTAAGAACGCGCAAAGATACGTCACCATAACTTTTGCCCATTGGGCTGTTTGTGAGTGGCTCGGCGAGACCCATATGGGGGGGGGGGCTACAGCCTCAGGATATCATCACTGAACTGACCGGTGGCGGTGCCCCACTTGGGGATGTTTAGTTCCGGTTTCGAGTATTTTGCAACGTGGTCACGCTGTGGCCGTGAGATTTTCAGATCGGATGGAAGAGACCGGTTGATGCTTGGGGGGGCTACAGGCTCGGGATATCATCACTGAACTGACTGGTGGCGGTGCCCCACCTGGCGATGTTTAGTTCCGGTTTCGAGTATTTTGCAATGTGGTCACGCTGTGGCTGTGAGGTTTTCAGATCGGATGGAAGGGACCCATTGATGCTTGAACCCATTACTAAACCCTCCCAAGTAGGGCACGCCTGTGGCTCCTTCGATGGCATATGGTGACGGCTGTTTGAACAAGCCGGCGCGCTGCGTTCGAACAGCCGTCGCTGTGGCGGGTCTTTCTCTTCTCTCTCTCACTCTGTGCCCGCGGTGTTGTGCCTGAAGATCTGGACAGTTGCATTCCTACTCGGTCCACGGCATGGCGAAGTGTGCCCTCTCTTCCTCCCTCCCTCCCTCCTTCCTCTATAAGAGGTGGTGTACAGCAAAAAACAATCACTGAACAAATCGATATTCAACTGGCTGCCTGAAGAGGTGGAGAGTTCCATTCACACCTGGCCCAAAAGTGAAATAGGCGGGGTTGCCTGGTGTGGCGATGTGAACCCTCTCCCTCCCTCCTTCTCTCTCTCTCCCCCCCTCCCTCCCTCCCCCCCTGCTCCTCCCTCTATATCCGTCCTTCCCTCCTCCCTCTATATCCCTCCTTCCCTCCTCCCTCTATATCCCTCCTTCCCTCCTCCCTCTATATCCCGCCTTCCCTCCTCCCTCCATCCATCTGTCCATTTGCTTAGGGCAACTCCATTTTTGTGGGGGTGCTATTTTGCAAGTGGGACAGGATTTGTGCATGACCGCTATCAGAAGGAGCATGCGGGGATCATGCCATGAATGTGGAGAAGCAGGGGGATAAGGAACATTTGGGGGAGGTCAAGTGCCTGCTACTCCAACCTCTCAAGGTCAGGATGCAGGATGAGGAGGAGGAGAGGGTCAGGATTTCGTCGGTCAGGATTGGATGCGACGACAAAGGAAGCAGAAGGAGAGTCGCGGGGATAGGGTGAAACATGCAAGGGAAGCTTGCCGACGTTAAGGAGGTTGTGTAGGGCGAAGACGTCGAGGAGGTTCCTAAAGTAAATGGGAGGACGATGTAGGTCGGGAACCCAATTTGCAAAGAAGGGGATGGGCAGCGCGGATTGGGAGGGGGTCGATCAGGATGTGGGATTGAGAGGAGGAGAAGGTCGGAATGTCAGCCACTCACAGTGAGGATGCAGGAACCAATGAAGTGAGGAGAAAGAACGCCAAGGCATCACGGTGAGGACATGGTTGGGAAGAAGAGATTGCAAGGCAGGAAGAGGGGCTCAGTGCGGAGAAAGGGGGAACAGATTGTAAGGAAAGTAGAGAGCAGAAGAATAATGAGAAAGGGGCTGAATCAGGAGAGGGATAGGGTAAATGTGGATATGCAGGTGATGGAGGAGAGCAATGAAGAGAGAGGATGGTGAAAAGCGGATTGCTGGAAGGAAGAGCGGGAGGGGGGACATTTCCACTTTTTGAGTCTTCCTGGGAGAAGGAGGTGGTGAGCTTGGGCGTGCCTGACCCTGCAGCTGGCCACGATGCCGTCCAGCTTGCTGCTGATGTATGGCATCTCATTTTTCAACGTGCTGATTCCATTAAGCTTGACCTTCATCGTGGCGAGCATATCCGTATGAGCAGACTGCATCGTGGAGAGAGCTGCCACTCTATCTCCCACATTGGCGGTCTGCTCTGCCACAATCTGCTTGGAAGTTTGCTATGCCTTTCTCCTCCTTTCTCTCCCTCTCTTCTCATTGCAGTCAGCACTGCAAGCTCGTCCTTTGCATTTGTCGACATAGCTGGTTTCCTCTTTGCAACGCTCTTCTTCTTTTGAGCGAAGGACACCCGCTGATGTACGTGTGCCCTCTTTCTTGCCTTTGATCGTGTGAACCTCCTTGCCAACTCCTTTCGATCCAACTCCCCCGTTACCTTCTCTTTCTCCATGGTTATTATCCTTGTGATAAACCGTGCTGAACGAGGTACAACACGAGGGTGGCAGATGCCCACTGGTGGAGAGTGATTGCTGTTGTGGCACTGTGTTACATGCCCAGTTGGGCGATGTACATATATAACCGAGGATCCGCAATGTGATAAAAAGGAGTGAATGGACAATGCAGTGCAAGTGGAATCTCAACAAGCTATGTACATCCTGATACATACAAAATGGCGCCTTGTGGCGCAGCGGAAGACTTAGATACAAGTCCTGACCTGGCCGGGACTGACCTCTATCACGTAGTGCAAGACAGCGCAGCAGAATGTTAGAATACCAATGACTAGCCCAATCAATGTTGCAACGCAGACCAAACATACATCATCCTCATCACAAGGTGTGAAGGGGCCTGGCGCTACACACAGGAAGAATGTGCCAGGTCCGAATCATGCACAGACGAAGAGGAGGGGAACAGACGAAGAAGAGGGGGAGAGATGGGAATGTCGTCAACACCAAGTCTTTGTTGCAAGTCCCAAATAATCCCTCGTCATGTCTGAAGCCCAATGTCGAGTCTGGATCCGAATGTCACCAAGCCCGCTTTCTCATAGTCTGCTGATGCAGTGAAGTAAGGTAGCGAGAGGGTGAGAGGGAGATGGTGGACTGAGAAGAGGAAGAAGAAGAACTCTCTCTCTCTCATATGCCAGGTACTAACCTGTGAAGATAGCGCTGTGCTGTAGGTACCTCGAAGGCGAAGCTGGAGCTATGGCGCTGCAGGTAAGTATCCCTGCCCTCCGCCCAATCTCTCTCTCTCTAGTACTACTCTAGCTCCTAAGAGCGCCCAGCGCTGAAGACTACTGCTAACGCTACTAGCGCCAAGCACTGAAGACTACTGCTAGCGCTACTACCACTCCTGCAGCGCTCCTCCAGAGTGCTGCTGCCGAATCCTGAAGACTACCTCCACGTGAAGTGCCTGGGAAGTACCTAGGAACTACCTGCAGCCTGAAGGGCGGGCCAGTCCTATACAGTGCTGGCCCGTCCAGGAGGCTGCTCTTGTGAATGCCGAAACGTGCCAGACCCTGGCGTTGAAGCTCAACCAGGGGTTGTCTTGAAAACAGGCCCAGAATGGCTGTGCTAAAACCCTGGTTTGGTGCCTGAGTTTCAGGGCAGGTCGAACTCATGAGGGCCTGAAAGTGGCCCTCAGTTTCAGGCTGAAAAGACTCAGGGCCGGAAAAGTCCTGATTTAGGCTGAAACGACACAGGGCCTGTAGGCCCTTGTTTTCAGGGTTTTAGGCTGAAACGACACGGGGCCTGTAGGCCCTTGTTTTCAGGCTTTCGGCCTGAAAACGTCACGGGCCTGAAAGTGGCCCGTGCAGCCTGTTGCAGGCGCAGCATGTAACACACTGGCTTATGGGTCAGAGATGCTGATGCGGCAGCTTGGAGTATTCAATCACTTGTACAACGTCCAGAGCGTTGATACCAGTGTTGACAATTTGCCTAACATCGACTTCTTCCCATTGACGTCGCTCTAACAAATTGAACTGGAGGCAAAATTGTGAAAATCACTATTTTTAGGAAGCTTTATGCCAAGCTTGTGTTAAAGAATCACCCCGGCATACTTCGGCAAACGCGAGAAAAGGCGATATTCACTTGGACGGCAGGCTGCACTGAGCAGCTTTTTTACAATGAATGACAGTTAAATGTGAGGCATAGCGCCAGAACACAATGGCTATGACTGCATCCAGACCCTCTCCTTCAGCTGTGCCCTTCTTCTCATCACTCCACAGAATTCAGAAACTGACACTGAACAATTGCACTCCTAGTTGTTTATGTAGGAGTAATTGCTGTTCTAATTTTACTTGTGGTTGTTATATAATGCTAAATATAAAGATACCAGAGATGTGCTACGTTATTTGCCTGTAGGATGTAGGTGCGTTGACAGTATTGGACGTATCTTTTTGCTGTTGTTGCTCTATCCAGCTGAGCTAAGAATTCAGTTCACCCAAAGAGTCAGTATAGCCGCCACAACAAAATAGCAGCTTATTTTTTTCAAGCAGCTCTCTAGGTTCTACAGGGTCCTATGTTTCCAGGAGCAGCTAACAGTGTTGTTACTTGGAGGGCCCAGACTCAAATCTGACTGGCAGCAAACTTGAGAAACAAAAGAATAAAAACTTGCTTCACACTTTGGCCAAATGTCGGATTCAAGTGCTGCTTGAGCTCATCACTGGCTATTGGCTATGGCTATTGGGCATGGATACTGGCAATGACTATTGGCTACTGGTTATGGCTACGAGCTATGAGGACTGGGTATGGCTAATGGCTATTTAATATTTATTCTGGCTACTGGCTACTGGCTACTGGCTATGGTTATTGGGTATGGGTTCTGGCGATGGCTGCTGGCTATGGCTATTGGCTATGTGTAGTGGCTCTGGCGACTGGCTACTGGCTATGGTTATCGGGTATGGGTACTGTGTATGACTATTGGCTATGGTTACTGGCTATGGCTACTGGGTATGGGTACAACTATGGGTACTGGCTATGGCTAATGGCTACTTTTTTTTCTCTCTCTCACCCAGGCAGGGCGCCTGTGGCATACTCAGATCCACACGGGGGCACGGCAGTAGGGTTAGGGGTTTCGTAGGGTTTAGGGTCTGTGTCACCCGTAGGACCCAGTAGGCCACTCTCTCTTCTTTTTTTTGTTTTTCACCAAAAGAACAGAACCTCTTGGTTCTGGCTCCTACCATTCTGGGGAGCGAAAGTCCGGTTCCTATTCCCCTGGCAAGTCAATATAGAGTACATGGGAGACTCACGCACGCTCCTCCCCGTTATGGCTGGGAGGGCCGAGTGGACGGCATTGATTACTTCCCTGAGGAAGGATGTACCACCCCTCGCCCTGCCACTATCTCGTTTTTGCCATCTTCCCACTTTTGGCATCAACCAGACCCATGCGAAACCAGGTTCCTACTTTTGGCATCAACCAGACCTGTGCAAATTGGCGCCAAGCTTTTTGTATTCTCGCCTGGTTCCTACTTTCTGCAAATGGGCGCCAGACTTTTGGTATTTTCGCTTGGGCCCTACTTTTTGCCATTTTTCGTTTTTGGTGCTAGAACAGACTTCTGTTCTTGGTGCCAGACCAGTTTTTCTTTTGACCAGACTGTTTCCTTTCGACCTAGGACACTAGGCCCAGCGTGTATATAGCTGGGTTGACCTCATTTCTAGGCAGGTAGTTCTTCAGGCAGTTCACTGAGGTAGTGCTAGGCGCTTCTCAGTGGTAGCTCTGAGGTAGTAGTGAGTAGTCTTCAGTAGTCGACATGCTGGGTGAAGTTAGAGTAGTCTACAGCGCTGGGCGCAAGCTAGGGGTTGGAGCACTGGGCTGCACTGCAGCGAGAGAGAGTGCGAGACGGGCCGAGGCCAGGAGGACTTACCTGCAACTGACTTGCGACGCCATAGCTCCAGCTTTGTCCTCGGGATGTCCACACCTGTATCAAGGCGGCACCTTTCTGCAGGTTAGTACCTGGCATACCTGCACACACACACA
>BFEA01000035.1:3737792-3750117 GCA_003427395.1 Chara braunii
GCCATGCAACACTGCGCTCAGCAGGCAGGCCAGGGCTCACGCGGGCGCAAGAGGTGAGAGGTCACTGCGGTGGCAGCGGGCGCACAGCAGCCATAGCCCTGTCTCTTATACACATCTAGATGTGTATAAGAGACAGGTGTTGGTGGGGTTATTGGGGGTTGTGGGGGTATTGGGGGGGGTAATGAGGGTGTTGGGGGGTTGTTGGGGGGGTGTATGGGGTATTGGGGGCACGTATGGGGGTGTTGGTGGGGTTATTGGGGGTTGTGGACCCTTTTTTTTTTCTTTTTCTTTTTTAGGGGGTGATGGCAATCCCCGACTGATAGGTGCCGACCACTCAAATGGGCGCCTACCGTTGGGGTATGCACCATTGTCCCAAACCTTTTTTTTCAAAGACTGAAAAAAGAAACTAATGATAGATTGTTTCGTTGGAGTTGCAACATGCATCCCTTCATTTTGTGAGTGTTCTACACTTTGTGAAAACTGGTCTCAAAAGTCTTCTACATGTTTTCTGTCTGCTGCTCATGCAGACGAACGGCCTGTATCCAATGCGAAATTGCAAGCTTTAATGCTTTCCCAATAACTTCTATACCAGGAATGAAAATGACCCATTTTATTGTGCCTTATGGCCCTTATCCTATTTTTTGCTGTCGCCTGCAGACTCAGCAATTCCGCCCGTCACAAGAACCTTATACAGGCACATTTTCAGCGCTTGTTCGCGTGGCAAGGGAGGAAGGTTTGGTAGGGTTGTACAGGTGGGTATAATTTTTATTACACGTAACCTGGACTGGGTCCTTGGCTGTGTCTGGTTGTGAAGACTGACATGAAACCACTTCTTTCGTTTCTTTATTTTTCTTTCTTTTTCTTTCTTTTTGGACTACAGAGGTTACATACCTATAGAATACTCTTGGTGTGTGTGCCATCGGGAAGAGGGCAAACTGTGTCAATAGCAGGAATTGTTGTGGCGGTGAAAAAAGGAAAGGGAAAAGGGAAGGTAAGAGAAGAGAAGGGAAGGGACGCAGGAAGACGCGGGTTCAAATCCATAAGGGAAGGGAGGCGAAGGGAAGAGAAGGGAAGAGAAGGGAAGAGAAGGGAAGAGAAGGGAAGAGAAGGAAATGTGAGCCCATATGCACGTGTACATCAATTCATTCATGTAGGGAAGGAACTTCAAGGAAGTCCAATTAGTGGTGGACCAAGGCATTGCACCGGTCCTCTGGAGTAAATGGGCAAGCAATACCATCACCACTCTTCCCAATCTTGCGTTCAACCCCCTTTCCCTCTGTCAGATGGTTGAGGAACAGATCAAGCACTGAAGAGTCAGTATACAACTAAACCTTTGCGAGATTTTATTACAAAACGAGTTTGCAAATGGAATTCAGCACTCTCTCAGCCCAAACACCTACGCGGTGATGCATTGTTGAATGAACTCGCACAGTAGCCATCATCGGTTTGCCATCCCACACTGCTATGGGAATCAATGGGATCCACGGTTAATACAGAAGAACTGAAAGCCAGGGTATCGATTCCAGCACCCATCGAATGTGGGAGTCGCCATATTGTCGAATGTATATCCAATCAATTCATGGCGTTCGACCTGCTCCTGGGAATAAGCACAGAGAGAGCATTTCAAGAAAACAATGATCGTTGAGGTGACAGGTTGGTCAATCTTGTTCTCCTTTTCATATGCTTGTTACGAGATTAAGAAATCTTTTGTAATAGTGTATCGTTAAGCCAGCAGGCAGGTACCTTTTATGATCGCTCTGGCGTTGTGGCGGAAAACCTTTTATTGATCTTCTTTGTAAGTAGTTCAATAGGTCCTCATTCATGATAAGCTATGAAGCACTGAGTCAATCTTCCACCTTCCCGTGTTTATCCATATCTTTCTGTCTGTCTGTTTGTTACTCTGTCTGTCTGTCGGTCGGTCGGTCGGTCGGTCCGTCGGTCGGTCGGTCCGTCGGTCGGTCCGTCGGTCGGTCGGTCGGTCGGTCGGTCGGTCGGTCGGTCGGTCAGTCGTCCGGCCGGCCGGCTGGTCCATTGGTCCGTTCGTCCGTCGGTCTGTTGGCTGGCCGGCCGACCGGTCCGTCGGTCCGTCTGTCCGTCCGTCCTGTCCATTTAGATTCGTGCTCATGACGTGTTTATTAACAGTTACATGTGTGTGCCATTCAGCCTCATGGGCTGGGTGTCTTTTTTCTGTTTCTAGGAGTTCACAATGTTGGTTGGCTTTCTGAAGAAGTGCTTGTAGGTAGGCAGGTTTCTGATGAATGCTCTGGGTGTAGGTAGGTTAGCTTTTAGAAGCAATCTTTGCCTGTCGGAAGGTCTGAACAGGAAGATTCTTCAGAAGACAGCCCAAAGGGTGTTGTTATGATCCTTTTTGTTCATGAATCAGGGGGTAAGTACCTCTGGGTCAGTTCATTGGGACATGAAGAAGTGAAAAATTGAGAGTTAGATGTGAGTCACTTTTGGTGCAGACCCGACAAGAGAAAGTGCAAGTTAAGGTATTGTGCTTGGCTCTACGCTATATGCTGCCCGCTGGCACCGACCAGTAACTGGCCAATTCCTGAAGGCAGCCAACTGGTCGGTGGTTTGCCAGTTTGATGGCATTTAGCTTGAGAAGGGCATTACAAAAGGGGCAATGAGGTTCATCTTTTAGCTTGGGGAGGGCCGTGCAGAAGGCATGCTAAGGCTGTGTTGTGAAGGTAAAAGTCCAGCAGACCCTCTTCTGAAAGCGTGATGGGACGTTGATGCGTTGCAGTATTCATGGGTGTTGAAAGGGAGGGAGAGGTGGTGTGCCTGCACTAATTCACTAGTTCAAATGAAATTGTAAAAGTCTTTGCAGCTCTCGTGTATCGAACCCTATCTGGTTCATGCTGAGCCTGCACACAGGCTGTTGCATACTCGGGAAACACAGTCATAAGTTTAGCGCAGATTCCCAGAACCGACCAGATAATACAGAGTACGTACAATGGAAGACTTGATACACATGGACTGACTCAAACCTGACTCAGACTGCAATCAATCTCTCACAAACATGCATCGGTGGTGTGAAAGCCTTGGCCTTGGACATGGAAGAAAGGCCAGGGCCTACTCTCATACACAGATGAATGGAGGGGAGGAGAGACGAAGGGAGGAGTAGAGGGAAGATGACGTCAGCTCGATGTGTCCAAAAATAGTATCTCGAAATGTCAGAAGTAGCGAAAATCCGAAATGTCGTGAATACATAGCCTCACAGTGTCTCAGATATCGATCTCACAATGTCAAGATACATCTCCAGAGGTAGGTGAAATCAGATCCCAAAAGTAGTCCTCGGCCTGCAGTCTCAATGTTGCTATCTCCAATATCATCAGAACTCGTAACCATCCTTCATACTCGTAGTAGTCCAGTAGGAGTGACCCCAGGGTAGACTTAGACTTAGAGGGTAGGAGGGGGGGGCGGAGAGAGAGAGAGAGAGAGAGAGAGAGAGAGAGAGAGAGAGAGAGAGAGAGAGAGAGAGAGAGAGAGAGAGAGAGAGAGAGAGAGAGAGAGAGAGAGAGAGAGAGCAGAGGAGGAAGAAGAGGGAGAAAAAGTGAGGCCTTTTCTCCCTGGTGCCTGACGAGCAGCTATGGCGCTGCAGGGCTGGCGCTGGGCCGCGGGCTGGGCCGGAGGCTGGCGCTACTCCGCTGCTGCGCTAATTCGCTGCTGCACTATTCCTTCTTGCTGCTGCGCTGATTCTCCGCTGCTCTTGCTCATCTTAACGCTGAAACGTGGCGCTAATCCTGTAGCCTAACCTCCTGTCGACTAACCTACCGACTGAGGCTGGTACCCAGCTGATATAGTGCTGGGTCGGCCTCAGTACTACTGGTGCCTTCGGGTCTGGACCGTTGATCAGGCCCAACGGTTCAGATCCGATTTCAAAATCTGAAAAGTGGCGCCTAAACTGCGCTGCCGGCCGGTCCTACCAATTGACCGGTACCTGGCCTAACCAACCCGTTGGGTCTGGTGGGGTCTAAATGAGGCCTACCGGACCCTAAACTGAATCGACGGTTCCTAGGCCTACCTGGACCTAGCTGGGACCATCGTGACACGGGACCTAGGCCTAACCCGTGCCTACTACAGAACCGGACCCTAACTGGGGCCCGTGTGGTATCAGTATGCGACACAGGCCCTGTTTCGGGGGCCCGACGGTTGCTGGGGCCCCCAGGCCGCACGCCATTCCGGCATGCGCCATGGAGGCCCACGGCCAGCCTTTGGGTCGCAGGGTTTGATTTGGGGCAGCATTTATTTATTTATTTGCTTTTCTATTTCTGTCTGTTCCAGACACTGTTTCGGACTTGCAGTGCGTCCGAACAGACACACGGTCTGTTCGGACCAAGGCCACAGTTTGGGCCTTGTCCATTCGTGGCCAGGCCCTTTTCGGGCCAGGTCCATTTTTGTCGGGTAGTGGACACTACCTGCTGCATCAGCAGGGAGGGCCAGGACGCCCGGTAGGGACCTGGGCAGGCCGTTTTTAAGCCAGGCCCAGGAGCAGAACGTTTTCCTGCGATCTGGACCATGGATCGGACCGATGATCTCGGGGCCCATATCACAGGTCGTGGGCACAGTACCCAGGCGTAGCACTACTTATAGCTGGTCCAGCTCCCGGGCAGGGACAGTTCGGGTAGCTCACTTCTTGGGCGACACGCTGCTGGAGCAGTGCAACACAGTGCTGCGTTAGAGTTTGAGGCGTAGGTAGAGAGAGAGGTGGTGGCCATACCTGCATTGGTGGAGTACCTACCTGGGCCCGATAGCTGGACTTCTCGCCAGCGACCTGCAGCACAGAGAGAGACACACCGGCGGGTTAGTACATGGCGGCAGTTGCCTGCAAGTGAGACAGAGAGGAGGACGGCGTCTTACAGGCAGAGGTTACATCGGGCCATGAGGCCCAGGATCTGATTCAACATTTTGTGGCAGACATTGATTGGACATTCGGCAGGGAGACTATTTTTGGACTTCACTATCGCGAGCATGGGCTTCTCTTTCATCTCCATCTTCGTCTCATCTCCTGCCCCATCTCCTCATCCATGGTAGCTCCCCATGTGCGTGCTCAAGGAGGGACCTTTCGTCTGTGTATGTGGTCCCTCCCCTCTCTCTCACATGTGTGGTGTGTGATGGGGTGTCACGTCAGTATCTGACAGGTCAGCTCATATCTTGGAATCTTCGGCTGCGCTACCTTGTGCTACTTTTGTATGTACCTGGATGTACATTGCTTGTTGATGCTTTGCTGACGCTGCATTGTCCATTCGAGTCCTTTTCATCACTTTGCAGATCCTTGGCTCTATATACATCTCTTGATAGATCATGTATCACTCTTCGTTCCCATCAGATCTATGTTGGTGTTTTCAAAGAACCCCAAACTCTTTCATGATCACAAGCCATCCATACAACAAAAAAACATGTAGATACTAGATAGGCAATATAGTAGAAGATGCAAGTGCGAGGAATTGATCCCTCGGCAGTGCTGAGAAAGGCCTTGCCCGCCCTAAGTGGAGGCGGGCCTGCCAATATGTGCCAAGGCCTGGCTGGGTACAGGCCAGTGTGATCACCCTAAAGGGCCTGTATATGTGCAGGGGAACGAGCCCTCGCAGGGCCCTTAAGAGGCATGCACATGTTCTGGGCAGAGGCCTCAGCAAGCCCTGTGCCCGCCGTAAGTGAAGGCGGGCCTGAATATTCACAAGAGGCCAAGATTTGACGTTTTTCCGTATGTGGGTAGCAGACAGTTGCGGCACGCCAGTTGGTTACAGAGCAATGTGAGCCTCTCCAGGCTCTTTCCGGATGTTGCAGCCTCGGCGCAGTTGAGCCCAGGGCCCCGTACAGTTAAGGCCCTGGGCGTGTGGTCTCGGAGGCCGACACATCATACACCAGCCACGGACCAATGAAATTGCAGGATTGTTGGCACAAAGTGGCCGTGAGCCAATGAGCTCACAGCGAACATGTGGAGGCCTGTGGACTGCCTGGACGTGCCCAACTGCAAAGGGCCCAGGCCCGTAACTGCAACTGGGACTGGACCTGCATTGAGGCCCGACTGGAAGCTACTGGATGCTCGCCCAGCCAGGCCCAGAGGCAGCAGAGGCTGAGCTCACTTTCCATATAGGAAAGTGAGCATCGCTGGGCAGGTCATTCTGGCCTAGGCCGGCAATGCGGCCACGCTGCTGTGTTGCAACTTCGTGATCTGCACGAAGCTGCCTCCCGGGTCGCTTCACTTAGGGCGCCCGGATCTGCACGAAGCTGCCGCCCGGGTCGCTTCATTGAGGCCCAACTTCGTGATCTGCACGAAGTAGCGCTAGCAGTAGCCTTCAGCGCTAGGCGCTAGTAGCATTAGCAGTAGTCTTCAGCGCTGGGCACTATTAGGAGCTAGAGTAGTACTAGAGAGAGAGAAGATTGGGCGGAGGCCAGGGAGACTTACCTGCAGCGCCATGGCTCCAGCTTCGCCTTCGAGGTACCTGCAGCACAGCGCCATCTTCACAGGTTAGTACCTGGCACAAGAGAGAGAGAGAGAGAGAGTTCTTCTTCTTCCTCTTCTCAGTCCACCATCTTCCTCTCACCCTCTCGCTACCTGACTTCACTGCATCAGCAGACTACGAGAGAGCGGGATTGGTGACATTGGTCCAGACTCGACATTGGGCTTCAGACAGTTGACGAGGGATTTATTTGGGACTTGTAACGAAGACTTGGTGTTGACGGCATTCCCATCTTCCCCCCTTCTTCCTCGTCTGATCCCCTCCTCTTCGTCTGTGTATGGTCTGGACTTCCTGTGTGTAGCGCCAGGCCCCTTCACACCTTGTGACGAGGATGATGCATGTTTGGTCTGTATTGCGACGATGATTGGGCTAGTCATCGGTATTCTAGCATTCTGCTGCGCTGTCTTGCACTACGTGATAGAGGTCAGTCCCGGTCAGGTCAGGACTTATATCTAAGTCTTCCACTGCGCTACAAAGCACCATTTTTGAATGTATCAGGATGTACAGTGTACACTGTACACTGCTTGATGAGATTCCACTAGCACTGCATTGTCCATTCAGTCCTTTTCATCACATTGCGGATCCTTGGTTATATATGTACATCGCCCAACTGGGCATGTAACAGTTGGTATCGGAACACCGCACGTGAAGCAGGACAACCTGATCTGACATGTGCGGGGACTAATTAGTTGAGTAGTCTTGATTGATTGATTGATTGATTAGAGCACACTAATTAGCCCCAAAAATTGTGATTTTGACCCCACTGAGTCACTGCCGAAATTTTTTTTTTTTTTTTCTTTTCTTGGATTTTCCCGCTATTTCTGTTGTGGAAAATCGCAAGAGCGCAACACCTGAAATTTCAGTTTTCGTTTATATTCTAAAAATTCATAATTTCGTTGTTGGAAATCCGGAATATCTTTTTTTCGAAAATTTCGATTTCCTTTTGCAAATTCCCGGTATTTGGAAATCGGGAATATTTTTTTTTCTGTCATTTCCGAAATTCGTTTTTCGAGATTTGAAAACGGTACGGGAAATCCCTCTTGCAGTTACCATTTTCCAAACTGCGCGTACTCTCATTTGAGTAATTCCGAATATTCTTATGTTATTTTATTTTCGGAATTCTCTTATCGGATAATCATTTGCAGACTGAATGTTCAAAATTTTTCCTCATTCGTAATTTCGCAATTCAGGGGAAATTGGGAGGCCTACTGAACTTGCAAACAAGTTTTTTTTTTTGTCTTCTTTTTCTCAAAATTTTTGCAGAGTTCACAACTTTTCTTTTTTGATTAGTGGCTTCTTGTCTGGGCGATTTATCCCACCCACCCCTCCCCACCGACGTTGTAGCCCCTCTGGTCTTATCTTTTGTATCGGTCTCCGGGTACCTCCTGCAGTGGCATTGGTAAGTTGCCACGTCAGCAGGCCATATCAGCAGACCACGTCAGCAGGCCACGCCAGCAGACCACGTCAGCAGGCCATATCAGCAGACCACGTCAGCAGGCCACGCCAGCAGACCACGTCAGCAGGCCACGTTAGCAGGCCACGTCAGCAGGCCACGTCAGCAGGGCACATCAACAGACCACGCCAGCAGTAGGGAGTGCCACGTCAGCAGGCCCCCGGCCTGGTCTATGCTCACGCGCTCGCAAACAGCCGTCATGGACCAGAAGTCCGGGGAAACGGACGAGGCCTATCAGGCCCGGATGCTGCTTCTGATTACCGAGGCCAAGCAATGGTCGGATGCAGTAGCAGCCGCAGCAAAGAAGAAGGTAGAGGACGCCGAGAAGGCACATCTGTTGACAATCGAACAGCAGCGCCAGCAAGACGAGGCAGCAGCAAAGGCTGCTGTTGAAGAACGAATACAACGATGCGAGAAGATATTCAGCGGAGAGCAAGCTTTGCTCACAATGGCAGTGGACTGGCGGGCTGAGGCCGAGAATGGTAAGATGGTAGACAGTGAAAGCAAGATCGCTCTACTCCTCTCCCATCTCACGGATCTCTTGGCAACATGCATTACACGGCAGGAGGACATCCACAGCCTCGACGACGCGTTGGCTCAACTCAAGAGCCGCCTCCAGCATCTGGAGCAACGACCCGTCGCCGCCCCCGATGCTAGCTCCTCCAACACCTCCGATCGCCTCAATGCATTGGAGATCGACGTCAGAGCCCTCAAGGACGACACGCAGCTACAACAAACCGCCACGCAACAGCTGGAGCAGCGGATCTGTGCTGCCGCCACCAACCCGAGTTTGGCACCGCGCGAGACGACTCCAAGGTACGACGATCAGGAGATCTTCTGCGATTCAACAAAGACGGACCCGATTCCGTGGTTCCGCAAGTTCGAGCTCAAGTTGCAGCTACACCGCGTCAGCGAGGACAAGCATCGGGAGGCTCGTGCCAAGCATGGTTGGACAATCTCTTCTCCAAGTACGGGGTAGTAGCTGCCGACTTGTGCACCAAGATCAACTAGGATGGTCTAAAGGCGGCGTGGCATAAGCGGTTCCAAGTAGAGCCGTCGGAGATCAAGGCAATGGACAAGTTTATAATCTTTGAAGAAGGCACACTGCCGAGTGTTGACTGGACTGCCGAGTACCAACGCTTGACATCCGTCCCAGACATTCAAATGGCCTTCAAGGCCGTCAAACACTACTTCATCGTGTCTGGCATTGGGCAACGCCTTGACTCACATCGAGGACACCCTGACGACAACGGCGGAGCTCATCGACAAGGCCACACAGATTATTGTCACGAACAAGGAGGCTAAGAACCTCCACCGTTTGTCTGCGACAGGCCCGAGCAGAGATCAGCATCGGTCGAAAGTGGCTGTGAACGCCAACCGACCAATCTAGCGAGGCCGTGTCTGCCAATAAAGGGGACAGACTCGCAGCCGCCCGGGATGGTGGCCGCCCCGGCAAAGGCCGAGGACGCGGCAAGACGAAGACAAACACCGCATCGATCTCGGGGCCTGGTGCAGCAGCTCAGCCCCGTCCCACTACGGTCTCTTCGAACAAGCGTACAAGGCACACACAAGATTCCACTATTGTCTATGGTGCAACAACGATCTCCATGAAACAGTGGGCTGCCCGTTGAAAGGCAAAGGCAAATCGGGAAACTGAGTAGCGTCGGGAGTGAGTCGACGACACTCTCGACACCTTCGGAACCGGTCACCTCGCGGGTGACCGCCCTTCGTTACGAGGCACACGCGGAAGTCGATAGTCCTCTTCTATACTCTTATGAGGACTATGTTGCCTGAGTCATTCCTACGCTGGGTACTCATGCTCAAGGACAAGACGTGTGTGCGGCATCTTCTCCGTCCGGCAGCGGTGACGTCCCACTACAGTCTCTTCGAACAAGCGTACAAGGCACACACGAGATTCCACTATTGTCTATGATGCAATAACGATCTCCATGAAACAGTGGGCTGCCTGTCGAAAGGCAAAGGCAAATCGGGAAACTGAGCAGCGTCGGGAGTGAGTCGACGACACTCTCGACGCCTTCGGAACCGGTCACCTCGCGGGTGACCGCCCTTCGTTACGAGGCACATGCGGAAGTCGATAGTCCTCTTTTATACTCTTATGAGGACTATGTTGCCCGAGTCGTTCCTACGCTGGGTACTCATGCTCAAGGACAAGACGTGTGTGCGACATCTTCTCCGTCTGGCAGCGGTGACTTATCGTCTTCAAGTTTTTCTTCACGGTATTCTGCGCACGAGTTCAACATAGAGGTATTGGACCTGCTCACGTTCGAGGATTTCGCATGGCTTCCTCTCCCGACCACGGGCCGCTTGTCGGGACCGCAATGCGCAGCATTATGCGCTCATTGTCACACGTACTTATCCTTTTATGCACCACCAACTTCGTCGACGGATGACGAAGTCGTGGTGGGGGACATCCTTGCGTATGTTACCAAGGTGGCCCGCAAGTTTCGCAAGCAGCGGTACGATGACAACAACGCACCTCATGCATGCGAACCGGTGACGTTCGACATTGTGGACACGGACTTCGACATTATTTTGGGAATGCCTTGGCTTGCAAGTGCGGATCACACGGTCAATTTGCACCGGCGGACTCTTACCGTTCGCGATGCTTTCGGCGCTGAAGTGCTGTGTACTATTCCTCTACCGCACCCTTCGATCCGATGCCAAGTGGTGATGGCCAAGTCATTCCGGGCTACTTGCGCTTATGAGCAGCCCGGCAAGATAGGTCTATGTTTCCTACGGACCGTCGCGGTAGACGACTCTTCACCCATGGAATTGTCTTCGGACCCCCGTGTGGTGTGGTTGCTTGGCGAGTTCACTGACATCTTCGGAGTCACCTACCGGTGTGGTGCCGGATCGGCCGATCTCTCACGAGGTCATTCTTGAGGCCGGTGCCGTGCCACCGAAAGGTTGCATTTATTGCATGACCGAGGAGGAGCTTACGGTCCTCCGCGCGCAACTCGATGACTCGGTGGACAAGGGATGGATCCGCCCTAGTAGCTCCCATATGGAGCGACAGTTCTCTTCGTACAGAAGAAGAACAAGGATCTACGAGTGTGCATTGACTTCGCGAGCGCTTTTGGTGGCCCGGCCTTCTCGGCGACGTCACACGCTATTGTGAGTCATGCGAGGTTTGCCGACGCTGCAAATCCCTCAACCATCGTCCGTACGGCGAGTTGCGACCATTACCGGTCCCCTTGCGTCGGAGGGAAGCGATTACCATGCCGGGTCGTTCCCCAAGCACAAGACCGGTGTGGATGAGATTCTTACGGTGGTCGACGGACTCACCAAGTTCGCCATGTTTTTGCCTTGCCGCTATCCTGCCAAGGCACCGGAATTGGCCGAGGTTCTTTACGTCGGTTGGATTCGAACCAAGGGTTACCCCAAGGAAATCGTCTGCGACCGCGACACTCGGTTCATGTTCGATTTTTGATTGGCACTCATCAAATGATAGGGCTCATCTTTCAAGCCAAGTTCGGCTCGCCTACTTGGTACACTTTGCGCACTGCACCCCGAACACAAGATGCAAGGCAAGCCGGTATCTTCGGCTCCAAGTCGCACCCGTGTCCAGGTTCCACCTTCAGATCGTCAGCTTCGCCCTCGACCCGGCTTGACTTCATAAGGAGGGGGTTGTGTTACATCTTGCGCCTGCAACAGGCTGCACGGGCCATTTTCAGGCTCGTGTTGTTTTCAGCCTGAAAGCCTGATAACAAGGGCCTACAGGCCCCGTGTTGTTTTCAGCCTGAAAGCCTGAAAACAAGGGCCTGTAGGCCCCGTGTGGTTTTCAGCCTGAAAGCCTGAAAACAAGGGCCTACAGGCCCTGTGTCGTTTCAGCCTAAATCAGGGCCTTTCCGGCCCTGAGTCTTTTCAGCCTGAAACTGAGGGCCATTTTSAGGCCCTCATAAGATCGACCTGCCCTGAAACGTAGGCACCAGACCAGGGTTTTAGCTCAGGCCATTTTTGGCCTATTTTCAAGACAACCTTTGTTTGAGCTTCAACCCCAGGGTCTGGCACGTTTTGGCATTGGCAAGAGCAGCCTCTTGGACGGGCCAGCAATATATAAGACTGGCCCGCCCTGCAGGCTGCAGGTAGTTGCTAGGTAGTTCCTAGGTACTTCCCAGGCACTTCACGTGCAGTTCAGGAGGCAGGAGGTAGTCTTCAGGATTCGGCAGCAGCACTCTGGAGGAGCACTGCAGGAGTAGTTGTAGCACTAGCAGTAGTCTTCAGTGTTGGGCACTAGTAGCGTTAGGAGTAGTCTTCAGCGCCGGGCGCCATAGGAGCTAGAGTAGTACTAGAGAGAGAGAGATTGGGCGGAGGCCAGGGATACTCACCTGCAGCGCCATAGCTCCAGCTTCGCCTTCGAGGTACCTGCAGCACAGCGCCA
>BFEA01000035.1:3760580-3772235 GCA_003427395.1 Chara braunii
AGAGAGAGAGAGAGAGAGAGAGAGAGAGAGAGAGAGAGAGAGAGATGTGTGGGTGGGTGGGTGTGTGGGTGGGTGTTTTGGTGTGTTTGGGGGGATTCATCATTTCACAGGTTTGTTGTGTGTGTGTCTGTCCGACGAAACAGGCTGGCACAGTCATGAATTTTTTTCTGTGGAGTTGTGTGTAGCGAACATGACAACACACACACAACCACAAAAATGTGCCCAACCTTGCATCTTCTATTACACTGCCTATCTATACCTTCCTTGTTCTATGGATGGTTTGTGGATGATTTGTGGATGGAATGAGGAGAGAGTTTGGGGTTCTTTGACAACACACACACACATACACACACACATGGGCCGTCTCTTCGTGAAGACATGTCTGTGTGGGTGGCCACAAGTGTTTTTGGGGTGGGAACACTTGTTTGGAGTTTTGGCCACGGTATTTTCACAACGAGGATCCGAGACTGTTTGCTGTGGGTGTCATTTCTGCGGCCTGCTCTTTTGGAGTACACAGAAGAAATAGGGAAGCTTCTAGGCTGTTTTAAGCAGTAGTGCTCCTGATGTCACGCCGAGATCTTGTGGAGTTTGGGATTATGGAAAGTAGCTGTCTATACGCTCCAGGGGCTAGACAGGGAATTGGAAAGTAGCTGTCTAGCCCTGCTGTGATAGAGGTGATGGTGATGTGAATGGGTAGTTTGGGATGAATAACAGTCCCAATATTGTTGTATTTGTGTGACCAATGGTGACTTTGTCGGCCAACTCAGAAGTTTTCTTTGATCAATTGCTGGCATGGTCGGTGCTTTCTTGGTAATGGAGCTCTTTGTGTTATGGTGCAACTAATTTTTTGAGTTCTATGTGATTGTTGTTTGTTAAACCACCACTACCTTTCACATACATCAGCCTCGGTTGAGGCCCCGCAACATAGGCCGCCGATGAAATTTATCAACGGCGGCTGCCATTGGGCCCAGTCCCCGAAGAATGCGGTATAGGTTGTATTCCCACTTTTCCCAACGGCGGGAAAGGTAGTGGTGGTTGTATTCCCACTTTTCCCAACGGCGTGAAAGGTAGTGGTGGTTTTTGCTGTCCATCCTTTTGTAGATTACAAGCGGATGCCTGCCGCACTCACAGCGGAGACCATTAGGTAGTTACCAGATAGTGCTCCCGTATCCCTGCCTCTCCTTTCCCCCTCTCTCCTCTTCCATTCACCCCCCCCCCCCCCCCCCCCCCCTCTCCTCTTCCTCCTTTCTCGTTTCTTCCCTCTTCTCAGCCTCGTACCCCCCTCTCTCCCCTCCTTCCCCCAGTCACCCTCACTCACCCTCTCTCTTCTGTATGTCTTCTTCATATGTCGTTGATATTGCCTCTGCTGATTTGGTCTTCCGTTATCAACACTATAATGCATGGTGTGTGGGTTTTTTTTGAACAAAACAGAAAAAATCGAGAACGAATCTTTCCACGTTCCAGTGTAAGATTCATTCCCAGTGGAAAGATTCGTTCTCGAGTTGCACATTTGGTGAGCAGTGGAGCGAGGTCCATAGAACAAAAAGCCGCGAGGGCCCTCGCTCCACTGCTCACCAAATGTACAGATCGAGAACAACTCTTTGCACGTTCCAGCGTAAAGACTCATTCCCATTTTGCACATTTGGTGAGTAGCAGAGAGAGGGCCATAGAACTAAAAAATGCCGCGAGGGCCCTATTCACCGAATGTGCAAAATGGGATTTCCGCTGGAATATGGAAAGACACACCGTAACACCGCCATTTTGGCATCGTGCATGTCGAGAATACTTGGGCGAGGTCCATAGGAAACCAGTCTGCGAAACGGCAGAGGGGACGCCTCGCTCCAGTGCTCACCAAATGTGGACACACAGGACTCCAGATGGGCGCCACGCTGAGGGAACTGCAGAAGCACAAAGATAGAAAGGCCGGCAAACGGAACAAAAGCACCACTTCATTTTGCCCATGCTGACTTTTCCGACAGTGGCAGCGGTGTCTGGCGTGGGGCGGTAATGCGAGACCCACTATTTTCGTTAGGAGTATAGCCTGTATAGGGGGAAAGTATATCCATTTGTGCAAGCGTGCCGCTTCGGCGGCCGACGGGTGGGTGGGCACTTGGCGCTTAACCACACAAACATAGCCAACCTTGCGGCTTCTGCTATTTTGCCTACCTTAGGCTACTTACACTTTCTTTTGTTTTATGGATGGTTTGTGACGATTTGTGGATGGAATGGGAGAAAGAATTTGTTTTTTTGGAAACACACACACACGAAAAGGGATTTCAATGGAATTATTGTGCTCCATGCTACCTGGTATAGAGGTAAAACTGTTTCATTGTTGGAACGTCTCAACTCAAATGTGCTTCATTGTCTGCAAAAGGACTAAAGCTGGTTCGGTTTTGGTTCTACTCATCTGGGTGGATTAGGGGGCGTTGTGGTCAAAATCCAAAGCACGCACACACACACACACACACAGGTGTGTGTGTGTGTGTGTGTGTGTGTGTGTGTGTGTGAGAGAGAGAGAGAGAGAGAGAGAGAGAGAGAGAGAGAGAGAGAGAGAGAGANGAGAGAGAGAGAGAGAGAGAGAGAGAGAGAGAGAGAGAGAGAGAGAGAGAGAGAGAGAGAGAGAGAGAGAGAGAGAGAGAGGTGGACATTTACTGCCGGCCATTGTTGCACCACAGACTGTCCCCTTCAACCAATAGATGCTGACACACTGAGGTGGGGACTGGTAGCTGCCAGTGTGGCAATGGGACAACGCTGCATGCGCTAGTACTCATCGCAGTTGGGTTTTTAATTTTCCTCTTTCCCCCTGATAATCATGTCTATCGTGTGGATCGTCTCAAATGTTCAGGTTTTGAAAACTTATTTTCATGTTTCAATGGCCTTTTTCTTCGTAGCCTATCTGCATGTGACTTCCGGCAATCGCCATTCATCACCAACACCCCTCGCTCTGTTGTATGTAAAACCATCCTCCCTCCCATCGAGCTGGTCTTCCTCCTCCTGTTCCCTTCCCTCCTTTGTAATCCGATGATGGCACCCTGAAAATTGGTAGGAAACCAGTTATTCGTCCAAGCGGGACCTTCACAGCATGGCACTTCCTTTTCTGAGAATGCTACACTGTAGCTGACTGGTTGGCGCTGACCCTATGCCCTCCCGCTGGCTGGTAGCTGTCAGTGGTCGGCCAGGTGCAACCCGGTGTATAACTTTATATTCTATTCTGTATATCTTATGAAGTAAGTGGGCTGCCTCCCACCCAAAATGGATGAAAAGGGCCTTAAATCCCGAGGCAAAAGTGTGTTTTCATGCAAAATATGCTCTTTTCAGTTTTCAGGATTTTCAGGATTTCCTCGCTGAAAACTTCAACGTTGATCCAAAAGAGTATCCCAGTACAATGGCTCTCCCTCCTAAGGGAGGACTTCTCGTGGAAATCCGGGGATTGGGGCATACTCATCTCCCAAACCCAGCCTACTAGAGCATATCGATTCGTCTCTAGAACCAACCCACTCTGCTACCTATCTAAATTTGACTCGTACCCCATAGCTGATCACAACCTACAAGAGCTGGAAATCCAGAACAAAGATCCCCAGGGCGACACACTAGAAACGTTCCGACTGAGAAAAGTGAGGGTTTCAAAGTCTAAACCCTGGAAAATCTTCCAACTGGACCTCAGCATGTCAGACCTTGAATTCGACCCGAAAGAGAGTGGGTTTGGAAGCAGGGAAATCCGGGAGAACGAGAGCGATATTTGATTACGATGTCAAATTCGGCTATGAGCTGGGTCTGCAAACCACAGACCCGGACCCCAGACTCAAAGGAAAAAATTCCATCCCATGGACGAAGTATCTGACCATTAGACGGGTTAGGATTCGAAGCATGCAGTGGCTCTTAGCGCACGGATTGCTGCCGGTCAATCAATGGCTCCACAAGAGGAGGAAACATACGGACCCTGACAGCGCTGAGCTTTGCAGGCTATGCACAGATAGCATCCCGGAAGATATACCCCACTGCCTACTGTACTGCACGGAAGCAGCATGGATATGGAACAAGGTGCACATCCTATGGTCCCTCCTCTTCTTATCCACCCTTCTGCCCACAACCCTCCTGAACATCCTGCTCCTTTCCAACAATACTAACAATCTTAAAGCCAGCAAGGAAGTATGGTTTCACCTGCTCAGGAAGCTGTCTCTATGGGTAATCTGGAAAAGGAGATGTACCAAGACTATCGAAGGAATTGAGGTGGCAAGAGAAGAAATGTGGGTACTTTTGCTGGGAATGGCCGAAACTGAGATTCGAGCCAGATGGAGGGAGGTGAGATCAGCAACGAAAGGCAGACCAGAAAGGATAGCCATCAAGAGATGGAACTTCATGAGAAACTGGCTTCTTCAGGGAAAGATTGCAACTGTGACAGATAACAGATTGATTTGGAAGAAATGGCACAGCACACCTCCAACGAGGACGGTGCACCAGTGATGGGCAAACTGAGATTGTCATCTCAACAGTATCGACAACTCTCCTCTTTTCTTGCTTTACAGGAATCAGCCGACAGAGTCACAATAGATTCTGAGAGGCAATAGATTCTGAGGAAAAGTGGCATGGCAAGCTGACAGTCAATCCTCCGGATAGGGAGCAAAAAATCAATGGTGGTCAGGGTTCCTTCGGCCAGACGGAAGGAAGCGTGAGAGTGTTCACCATGTATCTCAATTTTATTGACTTGCCGGTGGAAAGGAACCGGACTGGCGCTCCCCAGAATGGATAAGGAGCCAGGACCGTTTCCAGGGCTGGCCAAACCACTAATCTCCAGGACTCCAACAAACAACAAACTCGGCACTTGCAGGCCTTGACCAAAAATAAAACAGGGCCAAAAAAAAAAAAAAAAAAAAAANGTGTTATGGAAATAGGACGCTACTGTGAAATGCATCACAGCGAGCCACCCTGTACAAGTTTACAACACAGCGCAGAAAACTCATCATACCATGGCCTGTCTCTTATACACATCTAGATGTGTATAAGAGACAGCCCTTTACCTTTATTCCTTAGACTGAAAAAAAAAAAAAAAAAAAAGGCTGAACCAGGGCTGAAAAGTTGGGGTCCCTCCCTGTTAAACGCTTGTGCCCCACCTCGCTTTTCCTGCCAGCTCCTGGCACTCCCTCTCACTGCCCGTAGTAGTGGTCAGTAAGCCTTCTGTAGCTGTACATTTGTCTAACAGTTAAGTTTTTCCGTTCTTGCCGACATTTGGCATTCCAACGTGCGGAGCAAGTTGTTTTTTTTTTTTTTTTGTCTCGACAGCGTCTTGCTGCGTTTCGTACCTGTCTCATAGCTCTAAGATTGTGTCAGAGTGGTTGATTCTGTGTGATGCCTCAGGCCGGCTGGCTGTGATCGAACTTAGCATGCACCAACTTGATTTGGCATACCACCTTTTGTAACATGTCCTCTTCCTCGCTGCATTTTCTATGCATGTGGTTGCTCTATGATTAATTTGAAGTGTACGACTCCGTGTCATTGCTTCCAGGTCAGGTGGCTGTGGGCGAACTTAGCGTGCAACAGCTTGCTTTGGCGTCATCTGCATCAAAGGTTGTTGCGTCTACTCTTACTTATCCCCATGAGGTAAGCTTGGTGGGCATGCTGAAACCCCTTTGTTGGATGCGATGAAGGAAGCCAGGGAGTGAGGAATGGGATAGGGACAGGTGAGGGACGCAAGAAGGTCAAGAGGTGGGGTGAGATGGGGTTTTGCTGATCTTGCTTTGCCGAAAAATCTGTCAGAGGAGCCTTTGTGTGTAACCCTCATTTTTTTTTATAAATCTAGCGCATTCCTGTTATTGTGATCGATTCACTTGAAAATCTACTGGCGGTCTTTTTGTGTGCCGTTCCTGTTATTGTGATCGATTCACTTGAAAATCTACTGGCGGTCTTTTTGTGCACCGTTCGTTTCTTGAAATCTACTGCATTGCTGTATTCGGATGATCGTGGCAGGAGTTTATTTTACGTGCTGACCTATTTCTTCATGTCCTCTGTAGGGGCTGAAGATGTCTTGTAGTTTACCTTATTAAGTTTCCCCGTTCTCCCAACTCTTTTTTTCACTCTCCACCGCTGTGGTTATCACTCGTCACAGAACCTGAACACCTTCGTCATGTGCATCTTAACGGTGGTGTATTTGTGCACACCTCTGTGATTGATCTTGGTGGTGCATTTCTGCTTGCCTCTCTGATCGATCGTGTTTCATATCCCTTAAGAGTTGTTGTCAACTTATGTCACAAAGAACTTGGGTCTCTAGCGTTCAAATGTTCTGGATGATGTGGCTCTGCAATCTCCCTGACTAATCCCTCTCAGGGTCTTCTACTGTAGTCACTTGCATCTCAACCGGACCTCGAGGGTCTTTACCATCTGCATCTTCACTGTCGTGAAAGTGTGCTTGCCTCTCTGATTGATCCGATCGTCGTGTGGTTCACGATTGTCAATCGACTTGAGTCACAAACAACTCCGACGGTCTTTGGCTATTGCATCTTCGATGTGCTGTTGCTGTGGACACTCCTCCGATTAATCGTCATTTTTGGGTCCGTACTACTATTCCCATCTACTACTAGTATCATCAAGGACCTTGAAGGACTTGGCATTCTCATCCTCTGGGTGCTGTTGCTGCATGCAGATCTTTGATTAATGAGTAGAGCGCTCAGAACTGGATATGCATCAGAATGCTGGGATGCAAAGGGATTGCTCCGCTTCTGTTTCGTTTCTGAGAACACGAAAAGGAGGAGCTCGGTTTATGAATGTGGAATCCCAAGTGTGAAAGCAGTCGGCCAAACTCTTTCCTGAACTACAGCGCACGGGTATGGTTATTTGTGTTTGGGGACTTTGCTGTCCCAGGTGTCATATTTATGGCTGTGTATTACATCTGGTAGATGTTGGTGAATTGTGCATGCAAAGTCCCATGACCAACAGGGGCTAGCCATTCGCTATCCTTTCAAGTGTTTGCACTGTTTCTGCTTGGACCATCACTGCATGAGCAATAACTGAAAGGCCTGCTTGTGCCATCCTGAGAAGGATTAACATGCATGACAGCTGTGAAATCGAAGGGCATACTAGCGATGCACCCGCCTCTCTTGACCGAATTTCGCCACTGTCACGGTCAGAATCGTGAGATGCGTCAGGCACAGTCCAAATGTGAGTATCACCTAAAGCAGGTTGCCTTTCGGCACCGTTTACTTGCATGGCATTTGAAAAGGCAAGCTTTGTAGCGGGTGAGAGACATTGGCTATTGTATTTGAGATTTGAGTGCCAGAGGTGCCTATGAAGAAACAACGTATTTTCTGACATTTCTGAAAACAATGACAGCATTCTGCTTTGCACGTGAAAGTGTGCTAGTCATGAATTGTGTGATATTCAGATGTGGGGTGCGTTGGACGGTGCTGCATGTGGCGTTCCGGTGGTCCGCTCTACATCGGCGCATCAGGCACGCAGGTGCTGCTCCTAATCGTCGTCATTCTGTGCGAGGAAGCAGAGACCTTCCGGTCCACATCTGCGAATCCTGCACATAGAGCCTCTGTGTGGTTTTCTAAGGGGGGTCATTACTGATAATGCCGTGCATGTAATCTGTATGGGGTCTGTGCAGGTTGTGAGGTCTAGATTGCAAGAGCAGACCCGAGCCTCAGGGGAACCCCTCAAGTATACAGGAGTGATGGACTGCCTCAGAAAGGTAATGGACAGAAATTGAAGCAAGAAAGGGAGGACGGGAGGAAGGGAGGAAGGGAGGGGAGGCAGTAGGCAGGAAGGAACGAAAGTAGGAAGAAAAATGTGGGAGGCGGGCTGGAAGGAAGGGTGTGCAGAGGGAGTAAGGGAGGGAGGGGTAGGGAGGGGGTGGAGGGAGGGTAGGGGGGCGAGGCAGTAGGCAGGAAGGAACAAAAGGAAGAAAAATGTGGGAGGGGGGCTGGAAGGAAGGGTGGGAGGAGGGAGTAAGGAAGGGATGGGGAGGGAGGGGAGGGAGGGGAGGGAGGGGAGGGAGAGGGCAATATTTAGCAAATGGGAAATGAGGCCGCATGAAGATCTAAATTACAACAAGGGTGCAAAAAAAAATAAAAAAAAATTACAACAAGGGTGCAATAACTCAGCTCAAATCATGCATCTGTCGTGGGCTAAGGGTCGTCATTTTGGCCTAAGGCCGAGATAGGGGTCAAACGGCCACACCCCAGTCATGAACACAGCCTGAACAAAGGCCTGCTATTGTGGGGTACCCGATGCAAGGCCTAAAACCGGCCTTCAGAGGCCCAACGTGCGACAGTTGACTGTGGAAAGTCAAAGGTCAACAGCAGCTCGGAAATTCACTCTCACGAATCAAAATCAACATGGACCCAGTCCAGGCCATCGGTCAAAAACACGCACTTGGCTGTTTGCAGGTATTTGTCAAGGATGAAGTCCAAGTGGGAATCTGTAACTGTAAAGATCCAGGCCATTGGCTGCGAGACAATCTGGGCCATCGTACCTGAGAGACCAGAGGCTGGTCAACTGGAGTCAACACTACATATTGACTCAGCCCTGCTGACCGACGTTCAGTCTTGCACTTGCTGCTTGACGCTGGCTTGATGCTGGCTCGACGCTGGCTTGACATTGACGACGAAGTGAGACTGCTGAAGTTTCGGGCTGGTGCCTTCTCCGTCTGTGGCGCCAGCTGGATGCTTGACTTTGCTGATGTGGCTCTTGCCACACTGTCTACGAGATTGATGAGTCGCCGACGAGGCGGAGGAGGATCAGGGCTTCGAGATTGTGGAAAGCTTACCTGTCTGCGTTCGTGATCGGTGCTTCAGAGGTTGTCTGCGCTGTGCAGGCGCCACGTGGAGGTCTGTTCATTGTCAGAGTGTGTCAGAGGAGACTGTCTGCTGATGTGGAAGTTGGAGATGCCCGAAGGCCTGGGCTTGTGAGGCAGATCTATCTGCTACGCTGATGGGCACTTTCTCTTCCCCACAGTCTTATCTTCCTCCTATCAGCCTCTTCTCTGGTGACATGACATTGGGCTACTCGATTACTTGTACAATTTTTGGAGACATTGTATCTGCGCTGAGACGTACTGCTTCTCGACATTGACGAGCGTTCCATCTGACTGGGTTCATTGCAAGGGAAGTCAGGTAGGAAAGGAAGGCATGGAGGGAGGGTAGGGAGGGGGCAATCTCTAGCAAATAGGAAATGAGGCCGTATGGAGATCTAAATTACAACAAGGGAAAAAAAAAAAAAAAAAAAAAACAATTACAACAAGGGAAGCCAGGTAGAAAAGGAAGAGTATCTGGGAAACCAAGGCACAAGCGTACATAACGGCCGTTCCTGCTGAAATAAGCATACGGTTCAAGAGGTGGAATGAGAGTCTAGGTGGAGGGCTGAGTGGCGAGGGCGGCTACCTACTTTACTGAAGGTGGGGGAGGGTCCCCGTCATATTCAGAGCACCAAATGGTTGATTTGAGCTGCCAGGGAATTGCATGCAAGATCAACCAAAGAACAACAAGAAGCTCCCTTTGCCTCCTCCTCCTGCTCCTTTCTCTCGTACAAGCTTTATCTATGGCGGACTCTAGCAAGTCTTGGGGTGATGAGCTCCGGTGCTGCTGCTCTCCTGAAGGTGGTGGAGTGGCCCCATTGCATCCAAATCAGCGGCTGGTGGATTTCAGCAACAAGCGAGCTTCATGCTACTGGAGTGGAATAAACAGCAAAAAATCTGACGCTTCGGCTATGACCTCGTCGTCCTCCTGTCTCACGCATTCTTTATCCGCCATCTATGGCCATCACTGGTGTGATGAGCTCTATAGCTGGTTAAGAAACATTGTGCGGAGTGGCAAGAACTGACATTGAAAATGAGAAAACCAGCATGCCAACTGCTGCCAAGACCCTTCCCCCCACCCCCTCCCCCTTCTCTCTCTCTTTCTCTCCTTTTCTCCCTGCACTCCTCCCGAGTCCCTTTGTTCAGTCTTGTCAGAATCTACGCCATCCACTTGGAATGTGCTATAGGATGACCCAGACTGGACGCTTTCCCCAGCTCTATTTATATTTATATAGAATCACTGGCTGGATGAGGCTGGTCTGGATCTCATTCCCCTAACCCTTGCTGCATTACCTGCTGTGTTTTTTAAAGGACAGAATAGCGAGGATAATCCTATGTGCCGGGCAGTTTGCTTAGAATAGTACAAGTTAGGGTTACAAAAGGAGTACACTTTGGAAAGCTTTGGTTGGTCGTCAGATTTTCGGTCCTGATGTTCGACCTTTCATGTCCAGAGAATTTGAAACAACGAGTCTGTCGAAAAGGCTGGAGGCGCATCACCAGGTCTTGTGGAGTTCCGGGTCCACCATGCGGTCCTGGCTAGGTCAACCACCAGGTCCTGGTCAACATGTGATACATCACTACGTCTTAAACCCCCAGTGCATCTGTGCCTCTTTTTCGCGAGGCAGGTTTCCACCCTCATGCCAAGCTTTGCCGAAATGCCAGCGCCGGGCTTTTTCTTTTCTTTTGGCTTGCAGTGCCGTCGGGTGGTTCGGGACCTACAAAATTTTCTGAACGACTCCTTTTCGAATCTCAAGTTTGTGTGTACTGGCGGTGTAAGAAACGCAAAAGATGCGAAGGGTTATGACTCTTATGAGAAAGTCCAGCCTTGCAGGTACAGAGGGTTTCCGGGAATCGCGAACAGGCGCTAGCAAAGTGTCCAGAATTTCACTCGCGAGGGCCGTGCGCAGGGTGAAAGCAATATATGGCAGTGGCAATACCAGCCAGGCACAGCGGGCACTGCTTCAGGAAGAAGGCAACGTCGAATAACCTGCATGCTGTCTGTCATCCCGCTGATCAATCGGTTCAATGCTCCGAACGGAGTCCCAGGGATGAAATAGTGAAGCAAAGGTTGGATCTCTGGCAAGGAAATGAAATGAAACGAAGGCGCTTGCATTGGCCAAGAAAGGTCCAGCTGCCTCCATCGCCTGACCTTGTCACATTCGCCTGACCAACTCACATTCTAACAGAGTTGTGAACTTGTGACAGCTTGGTCTCCGAACACGTGGCGGTGATGGAGTCTCAATACAATTTCTCCACTTTCTTGGGTGGAGTATGATTGACATACATGATGTCTCCGCATCTTAAGCCGCCAGCACACCGCCCAGGTAAAATTGAGAACCAAGACCAAGCCAATCTGAAAATTTTGGAGGCTGTGGGCTACCAGTCCAAAATGGCTGGAGGTGCCAGCCAAAAGAAGAAAAAGAAACGCTGTGCTGACACTTTGGAAAAGCTTGGCGCGCGGGGAAGAATTCCGCCTCAGCAAAAAGAGGCTTGGAAGTAGTGGTGGTTTAAGGTGCTGTAGTCCTTGGTTAGGGTAGGGGTTGTATACACCTTGGCGGGGCCATCTGATCAGCCGGAGTTTATCTTTTCCCTCTTCTGGTGGAAGGAGAAGCAGTCAGAGCAGGTGTGTCCTCTGCCCTGCTAGCCCAGCATGGCAGGTAGCGAACCTGTTTGCTGACAGAGCTGGCCCTTTTGCTCCTCCTTCCCTATTATTATTATTATGTTTCTTTAGGATTTCTGCCCCCTGCCCTCTCTACCTTGCTTTCTTCCCTTTCTCCCTCCTGAGTCCTTACCCCCTTTTCCTTTATCACCTGTATTCTCTCTCTCTCTCTCTCTCTCTCTCTCTCTCTCTCTCTCTCTCTCTCTCT
>BFEA01000035.1:3815164-3838508 GCA_003427395.1 Chara braunii
CCAACACTCAACCCTGCCCCTGCCGGCTGTTGGCCCCGCCCCCGGCCCCGCACCCGCAGCTACCCCGCTCCCCCTAGTGGTGGGTCTGTCCCCGAGGGGGGTCCGGGGTGGGGCACAAAACCCCATTTTCGGGTTTTAGCCCATAGGGTGCGCGCTCTCGCTGCGCACCCTCCACTATTTTTATTTATTTATTTATTTATTTATTTATTTATTTATTTATTTATTTATTTATTTATTTATTTATTTTTGGGGGGGGGTCCGGAGCTGAAGTTGGGGGTGGCCACCCTCGGACCCCCCGACCCCCACCGGGGCCTCAGGGTCGGGGCTCGACAACCCTGCCTGTAACCTAGCAGGGTGGGGGCATGAGGTCTGGGAGAGCTCGGCACGGAATTAGACAGTGTTAGAGAATTTTAGAGTGTTTTGTCGGGGAGTCCAAGGGTTCTGAGCATTTAAGTAGCCTAGCAATAGGTCAACTGTTATCCACATTTTTCCTAAATCTTCTTGAATTTTTTTCATAGTTTTCAGATTGTTGTTAGCCGAAGCCAGGTAATGACCCTGCTATTTCAAATCATTTGTATATTCTACATGGGGCGTTGGGCCCGGTTCCCAGCACGTGTTGCTCCCCACGAATAGACTGGAGCATTTGTCCCAAAAAAAAGAAAAAAAAAAAAGGCGACCAACTTCCCTATTTCCCTTCAATTCCAGCGGACTAAGGTTATGCATGGATCCACGTGTCCCAATCATTCAATCTTCTGACATAAACAGGAATTATACATACAAAATTGAGATGACCAAACTGCAATCATCACACATGACATCATCCATAAAGGGAAAGAAAGACGAGAGGAACGCCGAAGAAAGGAGGGATCCACACAATTGTACAAAAGTCTGAAATTTCGAAGGCAGAAACAACAAAGGCCGAAACCAGAATTTCTAGAAGATAAGGAGAGAAGTCCCCATACACCCCAGCGCACGCGCACTCTTACTGCTTCACCATCCTCCTTACTCCGATGCAAGCAGTCCGTCGCCTCACACCTACTTTACCGTTCTCCTCCTTCTGTTTTCATTAGTACTTGATGCAAGTTGTTCTCAGATTTTTCTCAAAAAAGGACATATCATCAAAGGGCGTCCCTGCTTAGTTACCCCCCTGGTTCCGGGGCAGTCAATGCTAACAGGGGGAGGTCTTGTTAAAGTTTTTTCTCAATTTTTTTGAAAAAAAAAACTTGAGAATGCCTTAGGATTCTGGGTACTCCTTGCAACTCATTTTAGGCATCTTTGATGCTGTTATATTCATGGACCTGCAATTTTTCGATGCCAGAACGACGCTGGCCGGTGCTGGGGGGTTGCCCTATAAGCCGTTGATAGCAGGAGCGTGAGGCCTGGTAGAGAGATCTGAGGATGCCTTGGGCCGGACATTCCAAGGGAAAACCAAGGGTTGCTGTCAGGACGACGCTGGCCGGAGTTGGGGTGAGTCGTGTTGCCCTGTAACCTAGCAGGGTGGGGGCATGAGGCCTGGGAGAGCTTGACAGGGAATTACACAGTGTTAGAGAATTTTAGAGTGTTTTGTCGGGGAGTCTAGGGGTTCTGAGCATTTGAAGGACTTTTGTGATAATTGTTGCTTGAGTAGCCTAGCAATAGGTCAACAATTATCTACGTTTTTCCTAAATGTTCTTGAACTTTTTCATAGTTTTCAGATTGTTGTTAGCCGAAGTCAGGCTATGACCCTGGTATTTCAAATCATTAGTATATTCTACATGGGACGTTGGGCTTGGTTCCCAGCACGTGTTGCTCCCCACGAAAAGATAAGAGCATTTGTCTCCCCCCCTCCCCCCGAAAAAAAAAAGAGGTGACCAACTTCCCTATTTCCCTTTAATTCCAGCGGACTAAGGTTATGCATGGATCCACTTGTCCCAATCATTCAATCTTCCGACATAAACAGGAATTGTACGTACAAAATTAAGACGACCAAGCTGCAATTATCGCAGATGACATCATCTATAAAAGGAAAGAAATACAAGAGGAACTCCGAAGAAAGAAGGGATCCACACAATCGTACAAAAGTCCGAATTTTCGAAGGCAGAAACAGCGAAGGCCAAAACCAGAATTTCTAGAAGACAAGGAGAAAAGTCCCCACACACCCCAGCGCACGCGAGCTCTTGCTGCTTCACCAGCCTCCTTACTCCGATGCGGGCAGTCTGTCGCCTCACACCTACTTTACCATCCTCCTCCTTACTCTGATGCAGGCAGTCCGTCGCCTCGCACCTACCAACAACCCAGAGTTGTTATCACGCTTAGCCCGAGTACGCACACCGGGTTCACCCGTGCTCCTTAGTCCGTTGCGGCGACACGTCAACCCCGCACACTCCCCACCCGCTCGTTGGATCGCCCAACTTCGAACTCACCTCTTCGCATGCTCACACTCGTTAGCCAATTCTCTCAACCGCGCTAACTCTTCCAAGTTTATATTAGAGAGTGATTTAATCACGCTTGTAAATATAGCAATTAGCATTTGAGCGAGATAGTCGGGATCACGCTTAGGCCGGGAAGAGAGAAAGGAAGGAGGTGGCTACAGTCGGCATGCCTAGGCCGCGGCACGAGGGACGGAGCCACTCCCCAAGCATCGATTCGGTCATGTACCCTTCTGGCCAATGAGACGAAGGGGGAGGGGCCGCATGTTTCGACACGAAGAGAAGCCAAGACGGAGAAGATTACAGTTACGCTCGCATTTGCCAAGAAAGGAACAAGAGGAAATTACAGTTGAGATTATAATTAAGGTGTGGCGGGAATAGAGTGCACGACAGTGCAACAAAGTGTGCGCGAGTAAGGAGCATCATTCAGTTATAAAAGAAAAGTACGATGGCCCCAAAATCCTAGTCTAATTAGAGTCCTAATTCCAAATATACGCGCGGTCTCCCGCTTTCTTTCCAAAGAGTTCAAAAATTCAAAAAGATTCCCTCACATGATGATCGCACCAAAGCTCCGTGTCCAGATGGTTTCAAACTCTCAAGGCGAAACCCGCCAAGTCAGCGTCGGTTGCAGTCCAAGTTTGAGCATTGGTGCCTGCGCACCAATAGTTGGTTGATTGACATAACGTCCCTTGAACAAAACGGTCTGGCCCTACCTTGGTGTAAACTCTGCAGCACATCCTTTCCGGCACATAAAGTCCCAGAAACAATTGTCAATGAGCACATCTTCCTACACTACCAGTTCTCGGGCCCCATCTGGCTCGGGAGGTGGTGGGACTGTACCCTAGAAACTGTTTTCTAGGCCATATGGTGGCAACGCTGTATTTTCGAAACGGAAGGTGTTTGCCTAGAGCGGCCCAAATTTGCAGATACAATCAAGCAGCAAACACAAGTATGGGGAAATTTCATTAAATGTTGACAATTTTTACTACGGGATCTTTGGATTCTCGTTGGTGTGGTACCACCGTGGAGTTATTTCCTGAGTTCCCATGGTGTCGAATTTAATTTCATCGTCTCCTGAAGGTTTCGGTCCTTGCCTGAGTAACTTCTCAAGCAATCTAGTGCGGCGTGGATTCTCAAGTCTCGGGCTCGCTGTTGACATCGAGCACGAATTCAGCCGTGGCTTACTGTCCATGTATACGCTCGCCGCCTGCTTGAGACGTGGACAGTAACGTATGGCCCAAAATGGGATCTGCTTCACGTATCAAACCACAACAACAGAGATGGCCACTGCAAGGTTTGCTTGGGGGAGGTGGCTAAAGAGGCAGCCTAATGTTGGACTGGTAATCCTGTGTTCTCAACCGAAGCCCGGTAATGGCCCCAGTATCATAGAGAATGAATCATGTCCAATTGGTTCACTGTCTATTTGTTGTATCTGGGACACGGGACCCGATTCCCAACAGGTGCAGCTCCTTACATCTAGAGTGGAGTGTCCGGGGCCGGCCCACTCGAGAAAGGTGTTCGCACCATTTCCTTTAGCAGATCAGCGCTGATGTTACAAAAAAAAAATAAAGAGGGGAGTATAAGTTGGATGAGTCTCTTACCAATTCTCAATTTGATCCGCCGGATGACTTGACCAAGTTTGTGGATGCGATTGACTGGACTACTACCTAGTAATCTGGCTACCAAGGCTGCCACTTACCCTTTGATGGCCCAACAATGGATATGATAAGGAAAAAAGAAATGGAATACACAAGGAATGATTGTAAGGTGTTGGAATATCAATGGTCTAGGGAACATTCTAATAAAGAAGAAAAATTCAACGACATCAGTAAAGGCGTAAATGGTTATAGCCGCTCTACAAACGAAGGGACTGATATTATTTGATTACAAAAAACACACTTCACCAATTTGGTTGAACATTGAAAAATCAGAACTTCAGAAGAAAATTTGTCCGGAAGTTGAGTGAAACCAAGGATGAAGTATGGTCATCCAATATTCTCAAGCACGAAAGGGAAAACAATCCTTATACCAAATACCTTCCGATTCTAGATTGCAGGAGTGGTCCTTGGAATAGTGGTAGATGTTGTCTCATGGACTTAGACCGCCAGTACACTACCTACAATCTTCAACCGAATAAAATGCACGTTTGTTAATTACAAATAGAATGCACGGGACGCGTTCTATTTGAATATAATGCACGTGGGTTATATTACGAATACATGATACCAACTTTCGAAAACGAGGCCCCCAAAAAAGATAGTACCCTGTATTTGTATTTGTCCTTCGAGATTGACATGGTGTTTGTGCAAAAATGACAGGAATGTAAACAAACAAACAAACAAACAAACAATTACATCAGCCTGTTAAGAAATGGGGCGAGAGTAATTGGGGGGGGCGCAAGTGAGCAGGAGTGATCCTAAGGGAGTGGGTGGGAGAAAGCAAGGAGTGATAGGGCAATTCCGTGAGAGAGAGAGAGAGAGAGAGAGAGAGAGAGAGAGAGAGAGAGAGAGAGAGAGAGAGAGAGAGAGAGAGAGAGAGAGTCGTCATCCATATGTTCTATTTGAATACAACACCCATCTGTTCGAATAGAATATACATACGTTGTCGAGCGCATCGGTCCCGTAAAGAGGACCCTCTCGACCATGTGACGCAGGACTTCTTACTAAGTTCTTCATAGTGGAGTTTTTGCCGCTCCGACCGAGTGCGCCAACTACACCTCTCACGAACCCTTATAACAGAATAAGAATCACACGAGGCACAACTTTACCTCTGCCCAAGAGGTTGTCACCACCCTTGGACAGACGTATCCCCACTAAGCTACCGAACCGTGTGTGAAAGCTGCTCGAGTGCAATCTTAGAGGTGGTCAAGCCGAGGGCGTTTCTCATACGTTGTAACATAGGGGGTACGAGTGGTTGAACGCCTTAATTAGACTCGTACGCGAACCTACGCTCTGGGGACTGATCTCCCAAGTGTGGCTCTACACCGGTCAACTAGGTCGGTCTAGCTAGCAACACGATACACTTCACAAAAGTAAACCAAACTTCGTACATAAATCGCGCCTAGTCCCTTTTTACATCGGACCCACAACCTTTTGACGACAAAATAAGTGAGTGTCACGCGCAACATTACTAAATAAATATCGCGGCGAGGTAGGCTTTGTCATATCGACTAGCTATACATGAATATACAAGCAATCGCAAGGATGGCGTACTATGTGGTACCCATAACTATGCAGTCGTCAATAATTTTGAGGTTCGCTGCCGACACTCAAGTGTCGTTTCACACGTGTCCTTAGGGGTTGATCCCTCGACGCTAGACAATCACAAGTGCGATTGCGATACCTACCCTCTTCCGCATACTGCATGACACCATCCCAATCTATAGCCAAAATATCGAGAAATCCTAGGCTACCTGAGTGGTCCGGGACCACTTATCTTTGTTATTATTATTTTTATTTGGTAAATAATTTTGATGTGACCCTGAGGCAAAAGTTTTCAGTTTATTTTTCTCCACAACATAGTTTCTTTCCAGACTTTTTGGATTTTTTTTATTTTTTTTTGACCGTCTTTGGCCCTTCCACGACAAGGTTGCCCGGTCAAACAAGGTGACTCCGTCGTCCTGATTGATAGCCCAGGAGCAATCTAATTTCTTCCCCCGCACACATCACATGGTAATTATTGTTGTATTGGACTGAAAGATACCCCACATACAACTATAATGACCGTACGATGTATTCAGTGGAAGAAGGTAGCCAATGGTAGAAAAAATACTACGGAAGCAAGCCCTTAAAGTAGCCCTTAGGACTGCAAGAAACAATCAGCTTCTGATCAACAACCCATATCTATATTATACTAAGAGCTCTTTGAGAAAGTGGAAAATGAACTTGACATCTAAAGACAATGGGAAGTCAAGGAACTGCAAACCAGAGCCAGAATGATGGAACGAAAAGTAAGCGGATCGATGACGAAATATTTTTTTCAAGTTTTTTGCCAGGAGAAAAACAAATAATATATTTAATTTCATAGAATGACTGAAAGAATTGTAAGAAACTCGAAAAACACGAGCATATAATAAGGGCACGCTAGAAATAGTGAAACTCCTATCACGAGGTATGTCAAACCAAAACCTCTCATTTTCTACCACACGAGTCTAGGTCCAAGATTTTACAATATTTACATCGAATGATTTTTATAGAACAGGAAGAGACATTTAAACAAAACGATCATGGTGGAAGAAGTGCAGTTTCCAACTTCGCAGTCATTACCGGAAGACTGTTGAAGGACCTGATTAAGGCCACACAATGGAGGACGGTGGACCTGGGCCACGTTGGCTGGATCTACGTTGAAGACCACTCAAAGGATGGCAGCAGGTAGGGTGGGTGTGGGAAAAGATGGGAGAACCTGATTGGGAAACGCACCCTCCGGATACATGGATCCCCCCATCTCTGTTGGAGGACAAGTTACACCAGGAGAATCCCCCGATGGATGCCCCGCGCGAGGAGGGGGTTGAAAAACGGTGGGAAAAATGAGGGGAAAGCGTGCTTGGGTCCCGAAAAACCCCCACGGAGTGTCGGCCCCTGGGAAGTCAAGCAGGCGCAGGTCGAGCAGCTGCAGGCGGTGCATGAGGGGTCAGGAGAAGAGATAGAGACTGTAATGGGCACAGGGGCGCACAACATTATCGGCCCCATGCCAGAGGGATATGTCTAGGAGGCAGGAGGTGGTAGACATTGTGGAAGGTAGTGCTAGGGATCGATCGATCGCCGAGAAGGTCCCTGTGACCCTTGAGGAGATGAAGACGAGTGGACAACAACTACCGGCGGTCCCAAGGAAATGGAGACGGATGACGGTATTCCGTCACGACCAGTTGCGGCTGTAGATGTGGACCCATTCGATGCGGTGTTCGGTCTGGAGCCAATGGCCGTTGACCTGCTTTCGGACACCGCACGCATGACTCTGGGGGGGCTACAACTCAAAATAGACAAGTCTGAAGGAGGGGAGGAGGGGGGCGCACCACTGCATATACCCATGAAAAAGAAACTGGTGGTTGTGGCTGGTTGGCTGATGGCCAACTCGAAAGCGAAATATGGTCCAGTTTTCGACGGGTTCTGGGATAGCACGTATCTTGAGTTCTTCCCGATGTTGGACATGAGCACCTCCCTCAAAGGCGTTTTGGAACACGGGATGCAAACCAATATGACATGGGTGGAGGCGTTGCACAGATTAAATTATATTATCTTCTCCTGATTTCGACCACTGGAGACCGCTTTGCTGAAGACGGCGTCTGCAAGTGAGGAGACCGTGTTACCCGGGGACCCCCCTTCTCTTCCCGCGGATCCGAATCCGCCCGATACCGACGAAGATATACCAATAGACCAGATGCGAAAGAGAAGGCTCAGACACTTGGTGGAGAGGGGCCAGGACAGGGGGCCTTTATTACTGGACGCGGTGTTGCTGATACTGGTACGTAGGAAGGAAGGGAGACGGGAGGTGGGGCTATCCCATGTTGAAGGAGGTAAGCAAGGAGGAATCACCTTGCAGGGGCGGTCCTCCTTTTGTGTAGACCCGTGTAATCGACATTAAGAGGCTGCGATACAACTTATGAAAATAAATTTATCATCATACATTGCAGAGTCCTTATAGCCGAGTGCGCAGGCCATGTGAATGGCCGCGTCAGAGCCCACTAGAATCTCGCAAATGGACGTGTTTGTCCCTTTCGATCAGTCCAAAGAAGCGGGTATGCAATGGTTCTCCCATAATCAGTTGTTGGACCTTCAGACTGTTAGGATTAGACCTAACGAGATGTGGACGAAACTAGACATGTAGAAGGGGTAATGTGCATTGTTGATAAATAACCTGCTGACAGGCGCAAAGGGCAAGGAGGAGGAGCAACCGAAGTGGGAGAATATATGGGAAACCAACTAAATAGGAACACGAAACAAAATTTTGAAGGGTAGAGATGGATCCAGTTAAGGCGGTCTATGGTAAAGACAAGATTTGGAATTAGTGTCAAAGGGCAACTGATCTTGACTTATGTTCTCTCAATGTAAATGGGTTGGTCGGCATTAGACCGGAGAAAGGACAAACGATTTGTGACCTTATTAATAGAGTGGGAGGAGGAACCGGGTCAGACATAATTTGCGTCCAGGAGACGTTACCAGAACATAATCGAATAAATAAATTCCTCTGGACGCATAAAGCCTTTAGAGCATATGCCCCAAGGCCCGGGAGTGCAGGGGTCGCTATCTGGATCCCTTTTGGGTCCTGTGTGAAACTGATCCACTGGTGGTGGATCAAGAAGGAGGCAGATGGGTGTCAGTTTTGCCAGTGCTTCTGTATAATTTGTATTGATGCCCCCAATGTGGTAGGGGAGAGGACAACATTTTTTTAAAATATTAAAGCCCAGATCCCAACTGGAATACTAGTTATTATATCGAGTGATTTTCACGCGGCCCAGGACCGATGGATGGATAGATGGTGGACACCGTGCCCCGCCCTACCCTACATAGAGGAAGACGAGCGAATAATCAAAGATTCGTGTTTTTCCTTCAAGTTCCTTGATACATTCCACAACCTCCACCCGGATACGTACTTCTACTCATGTTTGTGGAAAATAGGGACAGAGGGTCACTCAAGATCCAGAATCGATCTCATCCTCATTTCAGAGGACTTGCAGGGGACGCTCCTCTTAGCGACTACTCTACCACCACAAAGTCCATACCCAGATCGGGACCACGAAATGAGCTTGATTATTTTATCATTTCACAAAAAAACAGACCGAGGATCTAGTTTTTACAAGTTAAATGTTTCCCTCCTTCTGCATAAGTCACTTATGAAGTATCTTGAGGATTGTTGTTTTTTTTGGTACACAAATCAATAATATATCCCAATTTGAAACAAGATTGACTGGTTTAATAACGTTTTGTTCTTCCTTAATCATCAAAACTGGCTTCCCGAAGACACGAACGAGAAATTGTAATTCTTCAACAACGACAATAACTTAAACAACAAGAACAATCGGAGGATACACACACGCAGTCTCTGAATCATCTTTACACCACCAACTGAAGTTCTTCGCCATGCAGTGATGGGAGGGCACGCACATTAAGGGTAGATTAACAGATATCAGGTCGAGGATTCAATGGACAAAAAGTTTTCTGAACTTGTCCGGGTTCGTACAAGCAGAATGGTCATAGAGACCTTGTATAACCCTCAGTAAGGAAGTGACAATGTTGTTACCACCACCCCCAAATGTGTACAGGTAGCGAGGTCCTTGAAAATGACCTCTTTACCTCGAGATGCTCCCAACGAAGTATGGCTATTAGGGAGAAGGAGATCGCAATTTTTCCTGAAACCACTCACTAAACGCTTGTCGGTTCATGAGAAAGAACAATTAGATCACCAACTCTCCCAAGAAGAAATCCAGACAACCTTGAGCCAGGTGAATGAGGAAAAGACACTTGACCTCGATGAACTTCCCAAGGAGTTTCGAGAAACGATATGGGATCAGATGACTCTATATCTGATGGAGATTATCTCCATGTGTGGGAGACGGGCGACATGGGGTAATTGGTGGGCTAGGGGTCCTTACTTTACTACATAAAAAGAGGGATAAGATAGATATCAGGAATTATCGCCTCATAACTTTTCTTATGATGGTATACAAAATGCTCGCATAGGCTTTGGCCAACCGTTTGATCCCGATTTTGGATGACTTGATTCACCCCACAAAAACGAGGCTTATGAAGGGGTGGAGGATCCAGAATAATATCCTTCTGGTAAATGAGGTTTTGCTGCTAACCAGACAGAATAAATGTGATGCAACAGTTATCTTCATAGATTTCAAAAAAACCTACCATCACGTAGACTGGACATTTTTAGAAAATGCATGGAAAAAATGAATTTTGGCCTAAAGTTACGCACATGGACCGCAATTCTCCACCATAATGCCTCCACATGGATTCAAGTTAATCGGGTGTTTGCTCAGGAGATCTCTCTCCGAAGATCGGTTTGTCAAGGGGACCCTTTGACCCCCTTCCTATTTGTAACAGTAATAGAAGCGTTGACCGCAAACCTCCGTGCTAATAAGGACATAAAGAAACTCAGGGTCTCCGTGATCCCCGAGGAAGCAATTCAAGTTAATTTGCTCTATGTTTGCAGACGACTTAAAAGTCATGGTGGATGTTCCTTCGAGAATATGGGGGAGATCAGGCGGCTAATGGACAAGTTTACGGCGGTGTCTAACATGACAATTAATTGGGGGAGTAAGACACTTGGTTGGTGGATTTATCATCAAGGGGTGCACCCTTCTGAGCTACCGCGGATCAAATGGCTATCAGAAACAACCCCAATCAGAGTATTAGGCATCATGATGACAACATCAGGAAAACCGACATTTAATGATGATTCTATCTTGAAATCCACACTTAAGAAAATCACTCAATGAAATGATAAATATACATCGCTGATAGGCAGAGCGCCGACCATTAACAATTTGGTTTTGGCTTTGGTATGGTACAGGTTGGTGATATGGGCACTGAGCAAGGAAGCAATTAGAGCGTTAAAGAGGCAGGTGTCGACGATGTTATGGAGAGGGCGTAACAAACTTCCAAACGTTATCAACAGAATGACCTGGTCGACAGTTATTCAACCCAAGGTTAAAAGAGGATTAAACATTCTGGACCCCGTTATACAGATCACAACACTAACCATACAATGGATTAAGAGGCCCATATTTCCGTGGAGTGCCATGACTCTGGAATAGATCGCAAGACTAGCTCCCCAGTCCCCACTGGAGGTGGATCCCTTGTCTTCGTTAGAGGATCACTTTTGGACTATTCCATGACATTCTAAAACTCAAGGGGAATCCGACCGCGGGAGGGCCAAAATGGACTTAATGAAGGATGATTTTTGTGTCAAAGGCCTACGAGCATGGCGCCAACTTCTGTTGCCTGACAAGGGGACACCGGACATATGGGAAGAGATAGTGAGGCAACCTCTCTTCGGCAATATGAATGTCACTAACCAAAAAGGGAGGGTATACCCCCATGGAACCACTATGTTTAGAGAGGGGAAACGAGAATTCATGATATATGGGATGGGGACAAAACGAAATGGAAAACATTGACAAGAACCTGGATCAACTTATTTTTTATATTCCTTAAGATTGGGTGCATATTTTGCGTAGGGGACTAAGACTCCAAAAAAAAGGGGATTGGGTAGGAATGGAGGGGGACAGAGAGAAAATAGGCAGGGTGGTGGAAGCACAAGAGGGAGAAGTGAAAGTGACCCTGTTCCATCAAAAAACAGATAATCAGCTTATAAGGTATCCACAAAATGAGAGGACAAGGCGGCAGAAGGAGGACGCGTACAAAATTAGGGTCCTTAGGGAACAAGAAGAATGGGTGGCTTACCTCCCGGAAACCCCGCTCGCCAAGCTTCCCATTGACCCAGCGGAGTGGCAATGGAACCCATAAAGCAAAACAAGATCGGGAGAAATTAAAAAATTATTTGTTGTGTATGTGAAAGCTACATATCGGCTCCTTAGGCCCCGGGTTGACATAAACAGCACCGTGCGAGAGCGCAGGATGTCCCATCCTAGTGTAGGAAGGGACAACCTTCGCCCCGTCTGGTGGTTCACTACCACAAGAGTCAGGCCGATAAAGATAACCTCCCTACAATTGCAGATAGAGCACCGTTGTCTCCCCATGAATGATCGGCTGATAGATCGATCCTATTTGGAACAAAAAGGTTTAGCAACAACATGGTGCGTGTCCTGCCCGACAACCTTTCCTGCCCGCAAGATCCCTTAGACCATGGAGCACATTTTCGTACAATGTTATGGGGGGATTCTCACTTGGCATTGGTAGGATAGGATTTGACGACTGATGGACACAAAGTCTGAGTGGCCATGGGACTAGAGAGCGTTTTTATGTGAAGCATGACTCTCCCCTAAAAATAACACTTTTGAAGAGAATATGTTCAAGATTGGGAGGCAAGCAGTCATTTGGGCCCTTTGGAGGAAACGGTGGATATTAACTATTGAAAAAGTCAGACTCAAGGGCAACCAGGGGCGGTACTAATGTGGCGTTGGTGGGACCGCATTTGGTCTCCACTAGGTATTGAGGAGGAGTGGCCATGGGAATGGGAAACAATCCTACTAGGAGAATGGGGAAGGCCGCTAGCTTCCAGCTTCACCAACAATCTGTTCGTCACGACCAGAAAGGCGGTGGTCTGGACGTTGTGGACAAGATGTATTTTTTATCAGGAAGGGGCTAGGATGGGGAAAGGGGAACGACATAAATAGTCAGACAATTCATAGAAACTGAAATAAGAGTGCAATGGAAAAAAGTTTAGGAAAAGATAGCACATTTGACACAGAAAGTAGACATTACAAAAGAAATCAACTTTCATGCAGACTGGCCGGGAGGGGAAAGGGGAGGCAGAATGACACACATCGATTGGCTTGGGGAAAAAGGGAATGAAAAGGAAGGTAATGAATTCACCAAGGATTACAAACTCAAGTTCCACGAATGACTTCAGGTCAATCTCGACATTCTAATGAAGAGTTTAGGGGAATTTCCAGATATGTTTCCCCCGACAACCACAACAATCGTAGAACTGCAATGGTTTGGGCAGGAGTAAGGAAAGAGCAAAGTAGTTTTCTGCTTAAAGGGCACTAGATTTTCAGGGCTGATCAGGCGCCTTCAGTGGGTTGAAGAGGTACCCTAAGGCAGCAGTCATCACAGTGGTTTAGGCTTATCAATAAATAAGATCAATGTAATTGGACGCTGGACCCTTTTTTCCGCAGGTGAAGTTCCCCACCAATAGATGGAGCCTCCCGGGGAAATGCTAGAGGGGTCTGCTCTTATCATCTCCTCTAGCATCAACCCTGGTGTTCCTGAGGGCGAGGTAATTACGGAACTAATTAAACAATATTTTCAGGAATAACTCGTCATACAATGGCAGGCAGTGAAAGCTAAATTATATCTGATCACACAGAAGGACATAACAATGACTATTAAGCCGTTCTCATTGGACTGGCTGTGGAATGAGTAGGGGGGCTGGATGGGTTATGTTCGTTGGGAAGGAGGCAGTCTCCTGGAATGCGGAGAGGACACCTTGAGACGAGATGATATCATTTGTTTCAAGGACTGGACTAAGGTGGGTGCAACGCCCCCCTCGGAGTTCCTTGACCCTTTTCCGCCTCATGGCCTTTCAATGGTGGATCTCCATTGGTATGGAGCTTTCGCAAGGAAGTACCAAGGGTAGATGGCAGCATAGTTCAGGCGTTCGGCAGCAGGGCTGAAGAGGCCCTTTTTTCCTCCCTGCTTACACACTCATCGTTCTGCTCAATCAATTCCCTATCTTCAGGGTGATCAATGCTTGCAGGTGTTCAGGAACAATGTAGTGAGACCGTAATGAATGTCGTGTAAGGGACGTTGGGCCTGATTTCCAGCAGGTGTTGCTCCCCACCAATAGATGGAGCCTCGCCGGGGGAGACAGAGGCGTCTGCTCATACTAGCACCCCTAGCTCCCACGGGTAGTTCAAAAAAAAAAAAAAAAAAAAAAGTATAAACAAGGACAACCACACCAGGAATTGATGGGTTGACCAAACTGTTCTGGAAATTTTATGGCCTTTGATGAGAAACAACCTATTGTAATTCTGCAAGGACAACCGACTAAGGGAGTTATAGGCTTATAGCACCAGTGTAGTGATTTCCAAAAAGGGAGATCATGAAAACATTAGGAACGACATACCTATCTCACAACGCACCATCCTTTACAAAATACTTACCAAAGCTTTAGCCTTCCGAATTCCGGACTGGATTGATAAATGCTTTCCTATAAACCAAACTGGTTTTATTCTTTGGAGGTTCACGAAGCATTCAAGATGGTTAGGGAAAAAAGGATGAACAGAGCCATTATTTTTTTCAGTTTTGAGAAAGCCTAAGACCGTACGACGGAGTGAATTGGGGCTTCCTCAATGAAACTATGGAAAAAACTGGAAGTGGGCCCAAACTTCAGGAAATGGGCATATATATATGTATACATATATATATAAATATTTTAAGTCCACGTTGTTGTAGAAGTTGACTACCAGGCATATGACACACCCGTCAACAACTAACCATTTGATCATCCTGATTGCCAAACCGGTCCCCCCTATGAGACACCCTCCCACCCTTACTCATCATCACGATCCCCGACGTATCCCTACTCCCAAGGTCCTACCTGAGTATACACGGGATCATCACTAATTCTAGTGACCTTTGACCGGAAAGCATCTCATATTGGCACCAAGGCTAAGCAGGTTCTCACCTCCCTTCCCAGCCCTGATTGAAGGACTCTCGAACGAGCCACGTCGTACCGGCCACTTTGAGCGCTAGGGGTAAGCATGTCACTATAAGTCATATAGGTGAACCCTAGTTATTTTTCTGTTAGAGAGATCCTGACCTTATCATCATCAGATCCCCCTGGTTATTCTTTTTGAATTCTTGCGGAGGCTATTCGAACCTAGAGCATCTCGTCAAGTTGCTATTGTCCTCGGTAGGCTTACGACCACTATCCGCTCCCCATACCAGGTCCTCTATCATCAACTGGATGTCTAGGCATTTCGTTATCAATACCCAGAGTAGCTCGAGTTTTCGTCCTGAGTGGGTTTACGACCACTATCCGCTCCCCATACCAGGTCCTCTATAAGTCTGCATCCCTTTTTCTTTCTCCTTAACAAACAGTCCCTCCAGTGCTAGTGATGTTGTTGTGAGCATACATTGCTATCCCTTGGGGAGAGGCTCCATCTACTTGTGGGGAGCAGCACCTGCTGGAAAACGGGTCCAGCGTCTCTTATGAAGTAAGATACAATATGATACATAGACGAGTAACATGACGGTGTCTGAAAGGTGTCTGCCAGCATTGATTTCTCTGGAGTCCAGAGGATTGAGTGAGCATGTGTGAGTATGACCCGACCAAAAGCAGGTGGTGCCCGTCTCCTTCTTCAACCCCTTGTCTGGTCAGGGTTCCGGGAGGAGCCATTGGGGGGCACCAATAAGACCTTCTTCCGTCACCTTGCCCATCCCCTAAAAAGTCCCCTTGCTTCGATACTGCCCTCTGTCGGGCGTACCCAGCTGCCACCCGCCCCCACGCTGTCAGTATGCTTGTTACAAACCAGAGTAAGACAGAGATTGGAAGCTTTTGCAGACTAAAGCAAAATATAACAGCAGATTGGGTTCTGAGAATCCGTGGGTTGCACTGGGCAGGGGTTTACAGACGTATTTCTAGAGACCTTGTGGGGGGGGGGAACGAGTCTGGAAACTCCTCTGCAGGTCTCATGGTGATGCTCGAGTCTATCGAGCCACTCCTTGAACCTCAGGTGGTAGTCCCTTGGGACTTCCTCTCCTTGGCTGCCATCCCTTCCCTCCTCTCCTTCCCAATCCCCTGTCCAGCACACTTCCGCTACCCATCCCTCCCGGTCCCCGCCCAACCATTCCCTAGAAAACTGTAATAATTGTTCCCGAATGTCTTTGGATCTATGTAAATGATCAAGTGATTACTTAGTTGACTTCCACCTATGGGAGAGCTCCAGTAGGAAGTGCATTTTGAATTGCTTAACCCTCTCTTCTCCCTCTACCTGGACCTGGTCTAAAGTTAGGACACACCGTTGCCACCACAAGACCCACAGGATCGTTCTTAGGGACAGATGAAACATGTTCGACACAAGGTGTTGTCTTGGAAGGCTGGGCAGTGGCCCATTAGGATGGTCCGCCAATCCCACGGCCATGGGAAACCCAACAGGCATCGGGAGCACCAAGGGAGCGCACGGCCTTATTGTTCCAACCGCGAGTGATCAATCAACCAGTCATTTGTAGGTAAGCACCGATGCAAGATCTGCCACTGTAAGGATGTAATTTTCGCAGGTTTGCACTTGGTGTCACAGAACCCTCGTATCGGTGTGAGAAAATGTCTCTCCACGTTGAGGTGTTTCTGCCATCTGTCGATCACCGTGTCTTTTAGGCATCGCTTGGCTCTGAGCATTATGTACGTCGCTTTCACCGAGAGACCCGACAACGTCTTAGGTTTTGGTTGTCATGGGTTATGCCGTGTGTCAGGGTTCCAGACCCACTCCAACGTATCTATTGGGAGATCTTTTGTGAGTATCTCAGGGAGAACGGTCCGTCGGTTGTCTCCTTCCTCGATTACCCTGATTCTGGATGTTCCTCTTTCAAAGTCCATTGGAAGGGGTCCCGTCTCCCTTCCAGTCCTCCATTTCCTTTTATACTGTACCACTCGATCAACACGTTGTCCGGTCGAACTAGATGAACCAGGCCTACCTTATTGACCCTCCCTTCCTTGGACACCCAATCTCCCTCCTTGAGCACCGAACCTCTGCGACCCTATCGGGGGAGCCTCTGTTATTTCTTCAAGTGTTGACTCAACATTGTGGCAGTATCTCAATTCCTCCCTCATCTTCTGTGGACCCTTCCAGTCCTTCCTCTCCCTGTCCAAAAGGTCACCCACTCGGATCACACCATTCTTCACCCATCATTTCCATGGGACGTTAGTACTGCAAAAAATATGACTCCGATCCAACGGTTTCCAAAGAGGGTTTCTCTTGCCACCTCCTCCCACCTGTCTGGGGGTGGGCGATTCGGGGGGGGGAGCCTTCTCCAGATTTTTAACAAACGGGCTCAGAAATCATCTCTTCGTCCCTCCCCTCCCCGGGGGCGTCGTGACACTCTCCAATAGCGATCGTCTAACCATTGGAGAGGGTGAACGGACTGAGGGGCCTCGGGGGCCAGACGGGCGATTTGTTCCAGTGCCAACAGCCTCCAGAGTTCATAGTAACTTCATACGATTGGGTTCTCGAAAATCAATCGTATCACCTATTGTAAACTAAGGGCTTGGGATTGAGTGAGGAGGTCTAGAATACCGAGGTCTCCTTTTGCCTTGGGTTGGATAACTGAGTCCCATGCCACCCGACTGATAGCGTGGGGGTTTTCACTATCCTCTCTCCATAGGTAAGCTGCCACCTTCCTCTTCCCGATCTTCAAGGCCCTTGGGCTCAATGACCAATGTACCGATTTGTACCAAAGGGTGGCAAAGACTACATTGTTGATCACCAAAGCACGTTCGAAAAGTGATGTGCGCTGATGGTTCCATTGAGAGAGTTTGGCAAACGCCGGGGTTGATATCGAACCGTAATTTTCAGGGGATTGACCTAACACTATCATCTTCACCCCCAAAATCCGGATTGGGGATTAAGGGGTCACCCAGGTGATGTGGTGTCGTTCCGGGGGACGGCCTCCTTGTTGGTGGAGCCAACATCCTATCATTTTTTTTACGCCTGTTGACGGTCATATCTGAGAGGGTGTAGAAAAGGTTCATCAACCTATATATCACCTCCATGTTCTGTTGTGTGGCGTCGGCCATAATTGTGAAATCATCTGCGAATAGCAAACAGACCGGAACAACTTCCTTAGGGATGTCGACTATCTGAATTCTCTTTAAATCTTTGCTCTGTCGGAGGTTGGTTGCTAACGCTTTCATTATGATAATGAATAAGAAGGGGGCAATAGGCTGCCCTTGTCTAACTGAACGTTGCAGTCTTATCGACGGGGCCATATAACCGTTTGTCTGAACGCTCATGGTTGCATTGTAGTGCAGAATACGCACCCACCTCCGAAAGTTGTTGCCAAAATTCAGTATTTCCAAGCACTTCAAGTTATCGAGGAATGTCCAGTCTACGTGGTCATAAATTTTTTCGAAGTCGATGAAGATGAGCGCGATGTTACTTTTGGACTGATGGGCCAAGCTAATCATCTCATTAACTAGGAGTATATTTTCTTGGATGTTCCTATTATGCATGAAACCAGTCTGGCCGGATGGATGATGTTTTCCATTACCTCACTCATTCGGTTGGCCAACACTTTTGACATCATTTTGTAAACCACCGTCAGGAGTGTGATGAGTCGGTAGTTTCAGATGTTCATTTTGTCCCTTTTTTTAGGAAGTAACGATAACACACCTTGCCCTACTACTTCCCCCAACTCTCCGGAATCCCAAACCGCCCTATATAATTCTATCAGGTCTTCATTTACGAGAGGCCACATGGCCTCCCAAAATTCATTGGGGAAGTCGTCTAAGCCTGGGGTTTTCTCTTCCTCCATTTGCGTGAGTGCTGCCCAAATTTCCTCTTTGGTGACCTAGCGGTTCAAATGTTCTTTTCTGTATCGAGGAGAGGCAGCTCTCCATCGGGCGTAGAAAATCCTCCAACTCTCTTAGTCGGTCTACCTCTTGCTGTTGGGGGATGTGGGAGGAAAAAAGGTCTTTGCAAAAGGATCTAGCGATCCTTACGCAATGAGCTGTGGTGGTAGCTAATTCGTCGGTCACAGGGTCCAAAAAGGCCTCGATAGTGGTGCGGTGTGGTCTCCGAGAAGCCAGGCTGAAAATTTGAGAGTCCATGGTACCCTCGGTAGTCCATTTCGCTAGTTTGCCTCGAATCCTAATTCCTTGTCATCTGTGTTATGCTAGTTGTAGAAGCTGGTCGTGCAAATTCTAAATGTCTGGGATGTGATCATTAGAGTTGTCCTCGTTAACCAGGTTGTGAAGTCTTATGTGAACATCCATTTCGTGTGCATGTCGTCTGCTTGCCAACAACTTCGAATATTCTTTACATTTCCTGACTATGAAGAAGAGTCCGTTGGTGAACCATTGGACTTTCGAGTCGAAGGAGTGTTTCTGGTCTCTCCAAAAGTTCCAAACATCACAGATATATGTGTGGAACGATCTGTCCTTCAGCAGGGATGTATTGAGTTTGTAGTATCCAAGCCCTTCATCCGGCCGTTTGTGGAAGGAGAAGATGGCTCCGCATAAGCGGTGGTCTAGGCCAGGGTGGGGACTTTATGGGAAGATAGTAGCTAGTTGCAGGGCATTCTGAATCTCCTGCGAGAGTAAGATCAAGTCAATACGTGATTTTGAGTGTCTAGCCTAGTCATTGGTGCAATGGCACGTATAGGTTTTTTCTATCGGGTGCAAGTGTCTGTTCATGTCCACCAGGCCCAGAACTTCACAAAGATCTGCCAATATTCTTTCATCGTCTTCTACATAGCTTGGGCAGGGGTCTCAAGAGCCCCATCTGTCCATCCATCCATCAGGCACTGCGTGAAAATCACCGGCAATAACGAGCGTGACTCCTTGTGGAGCGAGAGTTTGAAGGTGGGTGAAAAAATGTGCCCTTTCTGTGGCTGCATTAGGGGCGCATATGAAAAAAATGCTAATTAATTATATCTCCAGCATCCCGAGGATCGATACCCACCTTCCCTGTTCCTCGTCTGCTGCCCAATTTACCACCTCTAACCGGGACCCTTGTGGGATCCAGATGGCCACCCTGTCGACCCTGGTGATATCGCGTGCGCCCTGTAGGCCTGATAAGGACGAACTGTTTTATGGGCCCAATGGTGTCCTGGTTTATCCATTAGATGGGTTTCCTGTACACAGATGACGTCGGGCCATGTCTTGCCGCCCACAGCCTTCAACTGGTCCCAGATCAAGCAATGCTTCCAGTGCGGGTTCTTGCAGTACAATGTGTCAATTTCGTCCATTAGTATTGTCCTGTCCGCTCCCACTCCAAATCTAGACTTTTGTCAATGGCTTGGCGGACCAATCTATTATACATAGCAGCCCGTTATGGACAACCCTCGATAAGCACGTGCATAGATCCTCCTTCGTCTAATATGGGTTGACTTTCACTTGTTGGAGGGGGAGCTTCATCAGGGCTCCGTGACTGAACCACTTACAAATTGGAGTCCTTATCCTCATCGAAAAAAACATACAGATCTGTGGTAGCTACCCTCATCCATCCGTCAAATTGGGGGAGGGTTGCTAGGACTCTGGGCGGGTAGTGTTGGCGCAGAAAAGGATCCGCCCTTTTTTTTAAATCGCAATCTCTCAGGTCGGGGAGGGACCAGATGTTGTAAATAGCCCCACCCTGGCAGTGTGAACCCCCCTTGCAGTGGAGAGAGCCCAATCTCCATCCTATCGTCCGCATATCTCAGAGGTATGACTGCCACCCCTTCTTTCTGCAACAGGTTTTTTTCGTATTGACCTGCTTCCACCATATGTCTAAGTTTTTTGTGGCGTGGTTGATCACAGTGGTGATCGGCCAGGACCATTGATCGGTTCTCCCCAGGATCTTCCGGGGGTGGTAAGGGTTGCACTGGGGGGTGAAATTGTTGGGTTGTGAGGGGGCGAATCCGCTGAAAGATCTCGGACCAAGTGATGTGCGGGGGGCGGTCGACTTCTAGGGCTTTTGCGGGGTCGGACTCTTGTCTAATATGGCAAACAGTTGGGCGTAGGAGCAGTCCCAGAAGTCCTGTGCCACGCCCGGGTGCTGAGCTCGGAAGCCCTCTATCATCCAATCAACAACAATTCTAAGTTTTTGTTTCGTGTCGATATCTGTCGGTGGTGCACCTGTGTCCTCTGCCGGTCAATATCCATCGCAGCCACGTCTGGGGGGGGGGGGAAGGGGGACTGGAGGTTCCTTGATCTCCATGGGCTGCGGGCCAAAGGCCCCTTCGAGGTAATCCTCTGTGGCGGGCTCCGTCTAGGCCGCTTGCTTCTCTTCTTCAAGGATGGTTGTCTATTGTTCTTTGTTCCCCCTAGATCCCATCACCTTTCCTACTATGTTCGTGGCCTCCTCCTCCCTCTCCCCTTGCAGGACCGCGGTCTGCTGGCTGCCTTCGCTTGGCTGTTTGCCGGAAGGCTTGGCTGGTAGGTGGATCTGTGCAGCTTGCAGCCCCTTTGTCGGTGCCTGGAAATGTGCTGCAGAGATTTTGAAAAGCCTTTGGAGCACCCCATCCCATTGTATATGGCTCGGAAGGCACTGTTCCAAAATGCACCTCGCCTTTATATTGTCCTCGAGGGCTCCCCTTAACTGAGTGTGTGCCTGGGGCCAGAACTCCATCGGGGTCTCTGCATAGAGAGACTGTAGACATGTCATGATCTAGTCTGTGATTTGCAGGTTCGAGGGGTTGGGGTTTTGTACGAGTTCGAGGTCTGTCGGGTTGTCCCTTCCTTCTACACACCGCTCCAGCACGTCACCGTAGGGGTCCCTCATGCCCGCGTTTGACTGTTGGTGGTTGGAGGATTGCATGCCAGTTTCTTTTTGGTTTTGTTTGGTTCGTTGAGCCTGCTGTCTTTCCTGAGTCACTACTTCTCCTCCATCTGGCCCACCTGATTCCGTGGCCAGCACGACGAATCTGTTGCTTCCCACTTCCTCTTCCTTACCCTTTTTCTTTGATTCGGGGTAATGGACCACCTCGTTGCCCCTTTCATGGAGTTTTTGGCTGCAGTTGACTCCCCCGCTCCATCAGGCATCCCTACAATGTTTATTTGCGAACTCATGTTTTCGGTGGTGTCCCGCCGTGTTTTGCATGATCGAGTATGTTTAGTCTCAAACTCGAACCTCATGCTTATCAGTGACATGTGTTAACCTACGGAGCTACAACCTCCAATTGTTTGAACGTGTGCTACGCTGAGCTCGAGTAAGGGACACGTGTGCAAGCATCGAGACAACCCCATGGACCAAGAACATCAGGCAACCCCTTGACAATGTAGTCTGAATTTGACATACAACAAAGCCCTTGGGTAGTGGGCAAACAGTGCTTGCCATATCCTTACCTCAGTTACATGTGTCAGCCCAAGGGAGTGTGCAAATGGTCGTGCGTAATGTGTAATAATGTGGGAAAAGACAGAGATACCTACAATATATGAGGGTATTCGAGTAACAAAAGATGGGCAGACCCTCGACGACAAAAAAACTGTTGATCAATTAAATCAATAGAATGGCAGGTCAGAGAGCACATTCACTTTGCTATGGGAAGAAGCTTTGAGCATCAGTGAGTCTACATTTTGAAGTTGTGATATGTAGCCTTAATTTGGACCATACCTAATCATACCATTACGGGATTAAATCGCAAACCCAAAGCCTATATTATGGTTTGTGGACCCTTACAAAAAGAAAATACATACAGAAACATATACAGAAGATAGTCTGACATTATGTCATTAGGAAATCATCCAAGGAAGGCTTAGGAGTAATCGACCCAAGACAGGGAACAAAAGCCCTTCAGGTTACCTTAGAATTTGACTTTAGACAACACAAAATCCGTGATCCCTACGGAGAATGCGGCCAACATGTCTGACCGATTTAAGGTAATGAATAAAGAGTGTAGTGCAAAGACAAGTCGTAAAGATACTGAAGAAATGTTACTCCCAATGAAGCTGGAATTCCCCTTCCGTACAAGACAGCTGGAAAAACCTTTTGAAAAGAAAATTTACATGCAAACCAGGAAGGTGGGAAATCATCAGTGGTTTCGTGAACTTTTTTCTTATGTGTAGGTGCTTTATATGACCAACATAAAACTCAACTTGCCAAATATTATGGAGGTTTAGTTAGTAAAATATTTGTAGTGCTTCTAGAGGATGAGTCTACACGATGCCACGTGCAGATATGGAGCTAAAAATGCAGCTTATTGAACTCATGCAGAAAGGCTAGGTCGAGCCTAGCAACTGTCCATGTGGTGCTCCAGTTCCATTTATTCCAAAAAAATATGGATAAGTACAAATGTGGATTGCCTACCAAAGTTTGAATAATATTACAATCATGAACATTGAGCCACTGCCTCAAATTCACGATTTGTTGGATAGAGAGTAAGGCTATAGAGCGTCTTCAAAGATTGATTTGAACAGTGGCTACCACCTATGAGAATGTTTAAGTGCGCTTAAGCGCGCACTCAACCCCCCCGCCCCCCTCAAACACGCTTAAAACCATTTTCATGGCGCACGCTCGTCAAAAAAAGAGTATTCGTGCCTGGTGGGGATGCACGCGTGCAGGGGATGCCATGGGGGGGTGCACGAAAAAAAGGAATAAGGGGTGGGGG
>BFEA01000035.1:3838839-3849122 GCA_003427395.1 Chara braunii
GTGTGCGTATGTGTGTGTGTGTGTGTGTGTGCATGTGCGTGCGTGTGCGTGTGCGTGTGCGTGTGCATGTGTGTGTGAGCTGCCATTTCGTCAAAATGGACATGTTCTATTTTTTGAACGATATTGAAACTGAGTTTTTACAACTTTTTTTGCCGAAAACTCGTCTACATTTGTTGCTCTTGACGATCCAGCATTTTTAAAACGCTGGACCCCGATCTAGCTTGAGACCAGATACATCCAGCCAGTCCCAACTGGATGTATCTGGTCTCAAGCTTAGTCCTGATACATCCAGGCATTCTAACATGTTAAAAATGCCTGATCCTTAGGAGCAGCAAAATTTAGACGAGTTTTTGGCCAAAGAAGTTGAAAAAACTCAGTTTCAATTTCCTTCAAAAAATAAAAAATGTTCATTTTGACAAAATGGTAGTTTGTGTGTGTGTGTTTGTGGGGGGAGGTGTCTATGTATGTGTTTTTTTATTTTTGGTTTTTATATTTTTGTTTTTTTTTAAATAAATATAAACTTAAAAAAATAATAATAATAAATGGGCTTGTAGATCTCCAGAAGATTTACAAGCCTGTAGTTTTATTTTTATTTTTTTTAACCTGCGAAAAAATCTTTGTGAAAAAGAAAGAAAAACCTACCGATTTCATCTTTTGTTTTTCTTTTTTTTCTTTCCTTTTATGTTTTTGATTTTTTTTTAAATATAAAAAACTTAAAAAATAAAATAAAAAATAGGGTTGTAGATCCTAAAAAAATCTTCAACCCTATATGCTGCGTAGCACGACGAACGTGTTCACGCACCTCGAACAGGTCGCGAACATGTTCGGGCAAATGTGATTTTTTTCCGTAAAATATATATGTATATTTGACGATATATATATATATTTGTCGGTTTTTTAGTTTTAACTCATGATTAACTACGAATTTGAACTTGACACCAAGGCAATCGTTGCTTGTATTAATATTTTACATAACATATATTGTTTTAAGATTTTTTTGATTAAAAAAAATATATATTTTTTATGTTCGCATTCGGAGGGTTTTGGGCGCTTGTTCGCATTCGCTTCCGAACGGGAAACACGGTGCTACGCAGCCTATAAGTTTTATTTTCATTTTTGAATTTTTCTTAATAAATTTAAACAAAAAAAGAAATGCGCGCCCGCTTAAACCCCGCTCGAGGCGCTTCGAGAGCGGAATTGAGTGGTGCTAAAAAAGTTGAGTGTCGACTGCGAGCTCAATCAGCGTGCGGTTTCACAGGCTACTACAATATTGAGGTGGAGCCAATAGACCAACTCAAGATAACGAGTAGGACAATGTTTGGACTTTATAAGTTCAACGCAATGTCGTTTGGTCCCACAAATGGATCGACAACCTTCCATCTGTAATAGTACTTCAACCGTATTTACTTTGATGACATCCTTATGTTCAACAAATCATACGAGGAACATGAGGAATATTTGAGGCCGATATCCGAAAAGTTAAGGGAAAACAAATACAAGATTAGTGAGAAAAAGAGTGAGTTTGGAAAGCAACAGACGCTTCTCTCCTTTGGACATATTATTGTTGCAAACAGGATGTGGTTTGAGGCCACGAAAGTGGAAGCAATTGCAAACTTGTCAAGACCTAGAACAACTATGGACATGTGGTCATTAATGGTGATGGTGACGTATTATAAAAACTATTAAAAACTTCATTGATGATGAGTTATTCTAAAAGGCTCATTGAAGGATGCTCTATCATTGACACGCCACTCAAGAATTTGGCCAGAAAAAATGATTCCTTGTTATGGATTGAGGAATGTTAGGAGGTTTTTCAAACTCTTAAGAATTGTCTCAGTAACTATACTATCTTGAAGATTCTCAACCCCGTGTTGTCATTTGTGTTGGTAATAAATGTTTGTGTGTACCAGGATGACAGGCGTGAATTTAAGCTAGTTGAGTACCTCTCCAAGTGTCAAAGAGATTTGTCGTAGTACCTAAGAAAGGAAACTTTTGCGCTTTACCACGCTCTTTAAACATGGAGGCACGATTTGTTGGGCATATCTTTTGTGGTGTATTCTGATCATCAGACTCTGCAATGGTTGAAGATGTAGCCCAAGTTTTCAGAGAAGCTTTCGAGGTGGTCGGTTGGCATAGACAATTATGACTTTGAATTGAAGCAAAAGAAAGGCATGTACGATCGAGCGGTTGATCTCAATCAAGTGTGCAAGTGAGATAACGAGTGGAAACACTTGAAATTTTGAAAATTTGTACCACAATGCTAACATCACCAAGTACTGGTTTAGAGCATTCAACCTACAAGTTTTTCAAACTCTTAACAATCGCCTCATTAACTATATTGTTCTGAAGATTGTCAAACCCACATTTCTGTTTGTGTTGGTAACAAATATCAGTCAACATGGGATCAGGGCAGTGCTGCGGAAGGATGGTGGGCATGAGTTAAAACCACCGGTACTTCCTAAAGTCGTGTCCGTTAACAAACCACAATTTTAGGAAACATATGGGTCACTACAGGAGCGCCCAAATTCATCCGATTAGAAACATGTCTACTTTATTTTTTCCCTGCAGCTGGTAGTTGGGCTACATCTCCAAGCATCAAAGAGAATTGCCGCTAGTACCAATGAGAGCGCGCTCCCTGCACTTTACTATGCTGTTTGGATGTGGAGGCACTATTTTTGAGGCAGATCCTTTGAGTTGTATTCTGATCACTAAACACTGCAATGGTTGAAGATGCAGTCCAAGCTTTTGGATAAACTTGTGAGGTGGTCACTTGTTATAGACAATTGTGACTTCGAGTTGAAGTATAAGAAAGGCATGTACAATCGGGTAGCTGATCTCAATCAAGCGTGTAAGTGAGATAATGAGTAGAAGTGCTTGAGATTTTGAAAATTTGTAACACTACCAAGTGCTGGGTTAGAGCGTCCGACCTGTGGAAACATCTATTCCACCCCCCATTCCCTGAACACCTCATCCAAGTCCTGTGGACTTACACCCCCTATCACTTTGGCAAACCGGGGCATGTACAATCGAGTGGCTGACCTCAATCAACTATGTAAGTGAGATAATGAGTGAAAGTGCTTGAGATTTTGAAAATTTGTAACACTAACAAGGGCTGGGTTAGAGCATCCGACCTGCAGAAACATTTATTCCATCCCTCATTCCCTGAATACCCCATCCAATTCCTATGGACTTGCACCCCCTCTCACTTTGGCAAGCCGGAGAGTGTTTAGTTCGGAATGATGCACAAGGTGTCTCTTTGGATCATATGGACGGGAAGATGCAATGCAACTGTGGACAACTCCAACAATCCACGTGACAGAGTTTGGGCTTCCACAAATGCACAAATAACGGCAAAAATTCTATCCGAATGACCAAAAGTCAGGCTCGCAATAGAAAGCAATCCAGACATACACAAGGGGATTTTAACCGAGTTCAAGAGAGTCTGACTGGCAAGAGGCAAGGTAGCCGATCTTTTTTATTTTTTTTATTTTTTAAATGCTCCATCCAATGCTAGTGGTGCTGGTAAGAGCAGACACCGCTAGCACCTGAGGAGAGGTTCCATCAATTGGTGGGGAGCATCACCTGATGGAAACAGGTCCAGCGTCCCATATACATAATGAACTGGAGGATAACTAGACAAGAGTCTTGAGAGGTACCTGCCAGCATGGATTACTCTGGAACACAAAGGAGTGACTGAGCAGGTTAATAGAGAAAGTGAGATAACCTCTTCGCCCTGTGTCAGGCGCCAGATATCTACTATTACAACCTAATTTCTCCCTCCCCTAGACCTTTACTTATTCCTACTTCTGACCAAACCATTGTAATTCTACTATTGTTGTGGTTGTCTAGGGAAACATGTCTGGGAATTTATCGGAGCTCTTCATCGGAATGTTGGGCTCGATCTATAGCCAATCATGAAACCTGAGTTTGTAATCCTTATCGAGGATGCCACCTTCCTTCTTGTCCGCATTTTCCCTAGGCCATTCGATCTTGCGCTATCCTGCCACCTCTTTCGCCGCCCAGCCAATCTACATAAAATGTTTGAATTTCATTGGTAATATCTGTTTTTTGTGTGAGGTGTTCCATTTTTTCCTGAATCCTTTTCCATTGCACCCTTACCTCTGTTTCAATAAATTGCCAAACTATGTCAGCCACTTCCCCATCCCCCATCCTGACTCCTTCCTGGTCGAATACACACCTCTTGCCCATAGCGTTCATACCACCATTTTTCTGGTAGTGGAAAAAAGGTTATTGGCAAAGCGAGATGCCTGTGGCCTCCTCCAATCTCCTAACAAGATTGCTTCTCATTTCCATGGTCATTCCTCATCAGTGCCTAGTTGTGACCAAATGCGGTCCCATCATCGCGACATTAGAACAACCCCTGAGCATTGGAGGAAGATGTGTTCTAGTGTCTTACATATTTTGCGACTCAGGAACCCCCCATAACAGGATTTGCACCATGGAAGGGCCTACCCCCTCTGTTTCATGTTCGTTCTGTCGATGATCCATTTGTTTGTGGGAATACATCTATGCCTGTTTTTTCTCTGTAGGGAGGTAAATTTTGTCGGTCTCTCCTTTACCCTTTTGAACCACTGCCGACCTCTAACTTGATCGTCACTTAAGTTTAGGTGTCTCTTCCACCTGTCCCCTAGCCCTGCCCGAACATCTACCATGGATCTGATCATTCTGTAGGTGGTCCCTACTGATAATTTAGCAAGTTGCACTGGTTGCCCAGTTCGGCCCCTCTCCCATTGTCATTCGAGCGAGTCCAGAGCTAGGCAGGAAATGGGGACTTCCGGTCGGTAAGCTCGCAATTGGGTCCTCCCCTCCTTGTGACTTTGTAGCACCCGGATCCGATATCATGATAGGTTGTTTTTTTCATCATGATGCCACTGGACTGACAGTATCTAACTAAGGTGTCATCCCCTCTTTTCTCAAATAAATTGATCATCGCTCCTTTCAGCCTGGTCTCCATTACTGCGTCTATTTGCAAGGGGAATTCATTTACCCTCATAACCACCCAATCTTGTTCATGTAATAACGGTCCCTTCCTCAGGATTACGACCCAAGCTACGGGTATCGAAAATATTAGTTGTTCTAGTACGTTGCAAGCGTGGCGTAGGCAGGGCCTTAGTTATTGAGTTGACTTCCAATCATTGGTTACCTCATCCCATATGTCCCCCACCCGAAGAATCCCCTATCTGACCCAAGCAGCCCAACGGGAGTCCGAGCTGCAGAAGAGCCGACCTTGCCTGTCCGTAATTGCATTGTTCCCAAACACGGGTTGGCGTAGGATTTCCCCAATTCGTTCGGGGGGCGGTCTATCAGAGATTGGCAACATCCTCCAGTTGGTGAAGAGGTTGGCCCAAAACTTGTTCCTTGCCAGATCTCGTCCCGCTGCTCCTCTGTCCCCTTCTGCTCGTGAGTGCGAGTTGGCTCGAGCCATATGAGCGGGTCCACTCTATGTTCGGTTGTTGGTGCAAGTCTACAAATTTGTTCTCTAGCCAGATCTGGCCATGAGGATTTTAATCCCACAATTAATATTTTAATACATTCGATTGATAAAGCCGTGGCTTGTAGAGAGGGGTCCAACAAGCCCAATCCTCGCCTGGTTTTAGGCTGGATCATCGTATCCCAAGCCACCCGGTTAATCACAATTTGTAGCTCTTGGTTCCCTCGCCAAAGAAAGCAAGTGTTTTTTTAGGGGCCTAACACTACTTTTACGAAGATGTCAAATAACCACTTTACACCAGATTAATGCCAACACTACATTGTTGATATCAGCACCCTTCCAAAAGTAGAGGTGTTTTTGTTTCTCCATTTCTGCATTTTTTGCAGCGTTGCCCTAGTAATTCATTTGTTTTTGCTTATTAATGGTCCTTGAGCAGAGAGTGTCATCCCCAGGACTCAGATCTCTTCCTCTAGGGGTCTCCAGTCCACTTTGGGCGCGAGAGGCGAGCGTCAATTGTGAGAAAGAACGCTCTAGGAAGTGAGATTATCCCGTTAGAAGAAGTGTTAGAGGCAAGCGTGCTCTGGACGATTGGCTTTTGTCTCCCTCATAGTTTCTGAGGCAGGAAAGGAAGGAACTAAACCTCGGCTGATGTCATCCAAAGCAGAGAGGGGTACTCGAGGATGTGGGAAAAATTGATTGTGCCAGCTTGCTGCTTCCTGAGAGTGCATGTATACCCACTGCAAGTCTCTTGTCAGTCCCTGTACCCTTGTGCCCAACTATTCGAACGGGGTTTAATGTTTTATTCGACAAGAAGTCGAGAGAGGGAGAATACCATGCTTGGGAGTACAGTTAGCTTCAACTGGTTACGCGACTCGAGTCATAGTGGGAGTCGAGTGTTAACAAAAGCATGTATGCCAAGGTAAGATCATGGGCGTTATAGGTTTGTGTATCCATAGATCAACAGTGACAGTGAAGATGTTGTCATCGGTCGTCAGGTTCCTTTCCTCTTCGGCAAGCCGTCATTACTTAGTATGAGATAATTACGGCTTTGGTAGGGGACAACTAGTGGCCAACTCGCCTTGACCATCCAATCTTCAAGGCAATGTCGGACAACCAGGTGGCCTTGCTTTCCTGGCTAATTCCATTGACCCAGTCAAGGGTCTGACTCTGGTTGACCGTGACCTGAAGGAGACTACCTAGGGCGTGAATGCCTTTGCCACCTCGATCTTCGATCCTGGTTCAAGTTCGAGAGCAACTGAATTGACCGAACTAGTTTTCGGTCCGTTTTGTGTCGTACTCGGGTCGGCCAATGATCGTTACAGCGGTGAACGAAAGGCGGTGAAGGTTTGGCAAAGAAGGGGGCTCAACGGATGATGTGAAGAACGATATAACTAATGCAGATAAGAAACCTGACTTTTTTTTTGCTGTTATTTTTGGATCTCTCCACTTGCCTTGTCTACGCCTAATTGGAGTCGATTGCTTGCTAAATTCTATAACCCAATTTGATGAACATGTTGTGTGGAAGTTATGATTCTGCCAGCCCGGTAAGCTGGTCCGATCAGTTTTGTTGAAGTCACTCAATAAGCACCAGCAGTGGTAAAGTCGCCATAGCTCGACTAAATGAGTCTTGACTATCCACCAGCGGAATTGACAAAATCTCAACTCGATGATGCTTTAATCGTTGGTAACTTGGTAGGTTCACTGTTTGAGGCAAGATAAACGAGAGTGCTATAATGATTTCACTTTCTTCTCTGATCGATGGGGAAAAAAATGGCTTCACTAAAGAGAATTGCTTACCTCCTTGCTAAGTTCCTCATCAACGGTGATTGATTGGTTCTGCTAAAACAATTTTGACTTGTAAGTGATTTGAACTGACCACTCATACCGTGCTGAGAATAGAAGGGAGGGAACATGACTCATTCCTTCATGGTTATATAAGTGCATATACATACATGTATATGTTTGTACATATGAAAACTTTCGTCAGTACAAAAATCAAAGTGGAAAGGGGGACGAGTACCAAGACTCCACTAGCTAGACAGACATGCTGCTATTGACAAATGGTTTGTAATTTCACGAAAGCCCTTTTCAGAACGAACCCCTACAATGTTCCTCATTATTAACGATCTTTGGGTCCTGTCACGTATAGGGCATGGGCAACAAGTCGACCCGTTATCATCCCGCACACTGCGCACAGTACGCTGACAAAGACTGTTAGCAAAACCCCTGCGCTATGCATGAGTTTTACAATCAAGATTCTCAAGTTGAATTTTGGTCAAGGTTGCGATTACTTCTGTCAGCATATAATAACTGCAAGCGACAGGGTCAAGTGACACTTTCGGCTTTCGCCATGCTATGAGTGGGAAAAGGGACTATGATCGGTATCATTCGTGGCATTACGAGATAAAACAGCGCCAGTGTCAATCTGTTAACTTGGTCTAGGAAAACGGGTTCCCAGTAATTGCTCGTACTCGTTGGAAATTAATTGAAGAATGCTCGTGTAACATTTCCATGTTTACTCTGCTTATTCGATTGCTGCTCATTTGCCCAATCGATTACCCAAGGCTCAGCCCCGCTCGGCAATGTGCAAGGGCACACGCAGTTATGTTCAGTGGGGCTAAGCAGTGAGAGTCTAATCAATAAGTTGCCTGCAACGAGGGATTGGCGATGAACCAACTATATTGACACCGTCACTGGCGACAGTCTAGGGTAAGTTGAGGGAGTCTACCCCGAGGTTCAAAGGACTTAGGACGAATACCACCCTACTCTAATCTGCAGGGTCTAAGGGCAGAGTGATTTAGGATGAGAGAAATGGTAGGTAAAGACCTTCTCTCGGTCTCATGTACTCTTTACCGAGAGAAAGTGGAAGGTTGGGAAGATAATGTCGTTGATAACGTCCAGGGTTGCATAAGACTAATGAGAAAACAGGCACTGAGAATAGTAAAAGCCTAGGAACTCATTGAGTACGTTGTATACTTCTATGAGTTTGATGAAAAATTACACAGCACGTTCTCATCACTTGAGACCGTTGATCGAGCAAAAAAAAGTTGTCAGTGATTTGTAATGGGTCTATCATAGCGGTCGTAGCTCAGTTCAGCTTGATCCCCTTGTCTCGGCATCCCTTGGCAATCAGATGAGGGAGTGAGCACTCAGCGTCATCAAGAGACAAATTGCTAGCTAAATACCGAGTGCATTGTCAAAAATTGAGGGGAGAAGTAACCAGTACGACTCACCCCTATTTGAGACAGTTAAATAGGCCAAAGAGAGCGTCAGAAAGTCGACAGTGAAAATGTCATTCTTGTGAAAACTCGATTCAGTCAATTATCAGTCAACAAGTACCCCTTCTTGACTCATAGTTTTCTTGGTGTTCAGACGCCCAGTGATCAATACTCGGCGGATTAGTGTCTCTGTATGTAATTGGTGAAAGTATTCAAACATCATCCAAACAACATTCAAGCAACATTCAACCTGTTCTCGACAACGTTCATTTGTCCAAGTTACACAAGATTACTAGCCTGAGTCAAACGGTAATCAGTCATTTTTTTTGTCTTGCTCTAAAGGTCAGTTCTGTTCAGGCAGTTTTCCTACTCAGAGAAAATTGTGCCTGTTCTGACACTCAGCAACAACACATGAGTACAGTTCAGTCATTCCTCGTCGGTGAGTCAGTTTTAACCAGTCTCAACAGGATCTCTTCTAAGGATGCCTTCCAATACCAATATGTCAGCGCCATTGGCTTCAGGCGAAGTGATCTGTCAGTCTATGCTGTCCTCACTAAGTTTGCAGGCGGAACCATTCACGACCTAAGACTCTATGTGAAAAAGGGAAAGGAGGCTCATGAACACTTCGATTCTGTTTGGCTCGCAGCGGCAAGGTATTTTGAGAAGAGGGAAGGAGAACTTGACGAGAGTGGTACGGAGCTGATCCGCAGCTTTGGGCCGAAGCTCTATACAGACTATCCTAAGCCTCTAGTTCCTTTTATTCTCATTGTCGGTTCTTACTGGGGTGACATGGTGGAGCTGGTCAAGAGGTACATTTCACCTGCAGTGATCGATTATCAGGCAGTGATTGAACCATCAGACTTCCCGCATCTCGACCGAGAGGTTTTTTCTCGACCATATCTTCCCACACTCTGGGAGAAGTTTTGTGCTATGGCCGATTTTCGTATCATGGGACTTGGATGGAAGTGCGCGGAACTAGCAGGTTTCAGGTGACTCTACATTTAGTGGCCACAATCTCAAAGAGTACGGAGACATGGTTCAAGGCACAAGAAGCGCATAACAAAATGAGAGATTGAGTATGAGATTCTAAGGGATGAGTGAGGACTCTCGACTGGTGCTGGTCATGCTTCCTACATATGTACTTGCTAAGACTATTATGAGTTTTCATTCTTCCCTCATTTAACTTTGTCATTGCCTGAGTCAGTCAGTCTTGCTTTTTTGCTTTGCCTTGCTTGATGATTGCATTATCTGATGATTCTGCCACAGTTCTCAAAATCAGTAGACTAGAAAATTGATGCATGCATGGCACACCAGCATTTTATGGTTATTATCTGTATGATTCCTTGCTGTTCCGAATCAAAATAAAAGATTCCTAAGAACGGGAATCGGCGAAGACTGCAATTGAAGGGTCTCGCTCGAAGCCGGACGCACACAACAGGAAGGAATTTACTGTAATTAATTTATTTTATTTATTGCAAACATCATCCAAAACCCTGCGTGACAGCCTGCCCGAGCCCATGTTGGGGTGGGTGCCACGTTGTAAGCTTCTGGCCACTGCGGCGCGCCATCTGTCCGAAAGCATGGATATGTGTCCGCGTGTCTTCCTGTACTTG
>BFEA01000035.1:3849672-3874113 GCA_003427395.1 Chara braunii
CTTTCTTTCATGATGAAAACAAAATTCTGAATCTTCTCATTCTGTAGATAAAAGTTTGCTCAAGCAAGTATTCAATCAATTTAACGGAAGATTTTAGTTAGCATTCTTGATAAAGTTTCTGAGCTCCTCACTTTTTATTTCCCTCCCTAATGTTTCAAGGACATGATAAACTCATAAGGCATACTTGAGATCAAGCCTAATTTTCTCCAATCGGTAATATCAATCCCCTTCTCCAGTCCAGTGTGGTACCTCACACAAGGAAAGATAAGACTCAGTTAGCAACTTAGGCTTTTTCAAAAGAATAATGACTCAAGAAAAATTGCAAAATCGGTCTGGAAAATTCTGAAATTGTCAACAGTTCTCAAAGCCTAATCAAAACTATTTGCTGACCCAGGCTCGCTCCGAAACTAACTATTAAAGGGATATTCCCCTATCAGTATGAGCATTGTTGGGTCTATCGTTCTGGCAATTCGGCGATCACCGTAGTGCTGACTCGCTTCTTGGAGGGAGATATCTATGATATCCGCCCTTATGTCAAAAAGAGAGACTGTGACGATGGTGAGGCGTTTAACTGGTTATGGGGAATTGCAATCCAATCTCTTTATGATGAGAAGACAGATTTAATCAAGTAGAAGAAGAGGGTGGAATGGGGTCTAATGCAAGTAACGTATGAGACTGTTACAATTCCTCCTATTCTTGACAGCTGTTGTGATGGGACTAATTCGCTGCCAATTTTCAGTATGGTACTGAAATGAGAAAGATGAACTGGCGGTCATGAGATCTAAAGAGACTTCGGCAGAATAAATCATACAGAGAAGGTCGAAATTTGACAGAGGTTTAGACCCAAGCCAAAAGAAGGTCGAGTGCCTCCTGAAATCACTGAATGCTCTAAGTAAGAGGGAGGTGTTCTCATATGAGGTTGTCAGATATGAGATGGTCGAGAGTGGATGAGAGCAGGAACGATTATATGTAATGACATTTTATTTCATAGACCTGGATACGTATGATGTGAGAATTTATGTCCCAAAAGAAAGAAGTACTGACGCAGTGTATGGAAGATGCTGGGGATTCGCTGAGGAGATTGTACTGAAAGAGAGAGAGAGAGAGACTTGAGAGGGAAAATAATGTCTCATTGGATCTACTCGATTTACTGTCTTTGGGATTTCCAACTCCTCCCTTACCTGATATTAACTTGTCAAGAAATAATTGGTTTGCAGTGGTTGAGTTTGCACTAAAGGTGGAAAGAGACCAAAGAACCAAATGAGTCGGCGCTATGTACCTTCAAGAGAGAAGCCCTGACTTAGACTGGTAAGAGAACATGAGGGGTTGAGTAAGGTTGAATGAGATAAACTATTAAATGCCCTCAATTCTATAACGAGGAGAGTCGTAATTCCCTATGAGATCTTGAGGTATGAGGCTCTAAAGAATCCAGGGCGAGAGCAGGACAGTGTGTATGTTCTTACCTGTTATTTTATTGATCTTGATGAGTATGATATTGAGATTTATGTGCCGAGACAAAGATTTGAAGAGTGTAAAAAAGGTGCGTGCTGGCAGCGAGCATCGGACATTGTGCATGATGAAAAAAATAGGTTAGAACGAGAAGGAGAAACTTCAGCACCTATGTCAGACCTTTCATTAGGATACCATCTCCTCTTGTTGAAGGGCTTACCTTTTCAAAGGACAATTGGTCAGCCATGATAAATTTTGTATGGAAGGTGAAGAGGGTCCAAGAAGAATACTCTCAGTAGCAAGAATAACTATTGTGAGAGACAAACTTTATGAGGTAACAGGGTACGATAATCCCTTTGTAATCCTGAGGCATGAGACTTGCGGGAGAGGACATATAACGTTTTATATTCTTGTGGTTAAATTCCTGAACTCTGACAGTCTGGACGTGAGGGTTTACTCCTCAGCCTGCTTAGAGGAGGAAGTTGACTATTTGGAGTGTTTAAAAGGGGCGCGTATCAGTCTTGAACGAACAAAAGAGTGGCTAGAGAAGTTAAGAAGAAAAGTGACATGGGGTGTGAGAGTAAGTTAGTTTGAGAGACTCCCTGAGTTCTCAATTGCTGATGGATTTGAAGACAGTAGAGATTGGATGCCTCTGCTGGAGACTATTGTTGAGGTTGGTAAAGCAAGAGAGAAAGACTCTACTATGATGATAAAATCCCTGTTTTTGAGTACCTTCGAGCATAGGTTCAAAATTCATGATTATGTCCAACCTGAGATCTACCTTTCAGATGTTGTTTATGATGGTTAACAATGCCCGGTTTGGTTGAACCACTAACATTTGAGATTGTGTTGGAAGGAAGAATAGTCAAGGTAGAAGGGACTCTTCAGATCTCTGACAGAAACCTCTCTACCTTGGATGAGCTTGATTCTTGCAACCTTTCCTTGATCAAATGAGAGATTCTGCCCTGAGAGCTGTCACTGACCAGAGTGAGATCAACTATTTATTAAAGGTGGTGAAAGTGGGGACAACTGAGAGAGTATCATACCATTCCTCTAGGGAACGAGTTTCTCTTGCTCAACAACGGTGTCAACGGACAGTAAACAATGCAATGTGACTATGAGACTATAGACTTGACGCGATACTTTATGATCCGGGGTACTGTAAGAGGATATAATAGCAGATTGAGTAGGGATGATGAAAGAAAGCTGATTGAGGATTATATCAGAAGACTGAGAAGGATTGCATTTCCATTGATTACTACCCAGTTTATTATTGCCTATACGCTCTATATACAAAATTCTCAAGGGGTACAGCAAACAAGGAAAGAGAGAAACGAACCTGTATCTCTTGCAAGAAGAGTAAGAGACTGAAAGAATAAGAAAAGGGAGGACAAAAGTGACAGATAGAGAAGAAAGCACCAATCAGAATCTATGGTCAAGATGGCAGGACGAGGGAGACCGAGTTCTTCTGCAGTGACTAATGAGGAGACTCTGGTAGGTATTATACGAGAACCGGTAGAGAGAGTTGATACTATAAACGGAGGGTCTGACAGAGGGCCTCAGGTAAATGATTTCTTGGATGAGTATGAATTATTTGGGTTCAGTTATGGCTGTACAGACAAGCAACGACTTAAGCACGTTCTATCTTATTGTGACACTGACTCGAGGTTGGTTGTTCAAGAGTTGATGGAAGAGGCTACTACATGGGAAGAGGTCAAGGAAAAAATGAAAAGAGAATTTGGGAAAGACTCTGTTCCAACTACTACCAAGGATCTCCTCAATATCAGAAGAGCTAAGTGTGACACTTTCAATATTTTTCTCCAGACCTTTATCAGAACGACCAGAAGAATTCCATACTTGGATGAGGCTCAGAGATGTTATATTTTCTTGACTAATTTTACTGATAATGAAAGACAGACTGTTCTTAATCAAGCTCAACATTATCCTCTCAGATGGCATGAAATGGTTGCAATTGTCAGAACTCTACCTACGGTTTCTCACAAGAAATGGTCACTGGATCAGATCAGTACATTAGCTAAAGACTAGGAGACTGAGAATGGTATGAACAGAGGGAACAATCTGAGTGCTGAAAATATTATTCAACGGGTTATGGCCAACTATATGCCTGCCAATCATGCTGTGAATGAGAAAAGGAAGAAAAAGGCAGGAAGGGATGATGATGAGGATGATGATGATGATGATGATGAAAATTATGGTAAAAGAGGAGATTCTTCCAGATCCAGAAAAAATGGAGGGAATGGTAGAAAAAAGAACAGAGAGAAAAGGAAGAACGACGAGCGACCAAGGAAGAGTTTTGTTTGTTATTATTGTGGTGAAGGAGGTCACACTACCACTTACTGTAAGCCATTGGAAGATGATGTGAAGAGTGGGGTGACAAAGAAGGATGCAATGAGTCATGTTTGTGATAGTTCATGGAACAAATTAGATCCCAGACATCCTCGAGGTATGCGACTTCTTGCCTTTAAGCATGATGAAAAAATGAAGAAAAAAAAGAAAATAAAGACTAATGTGAATGTTCGTACTTTCATGGGCGAACTGCCTAAGAGACTCGTACAAGAAACTGATGATTCATTTGCCTTAATTTGAGTTGTCTCTACGGACTCTCTCTTTAGTAGACGACGTGACTGATGAGATCTTTCCAGGCAGACTTTTGTTAGGAGAAAACTCTACTTCTCAGATTTTCTCTGAGTTGGCAGTATTTTCTCCTAGCAGGCCTACTTGTTCGGCTAACATGATGTCATTTGAAGGTGATCTACCACAAAAACTCGTTATGGAACCCGATACAGTGATTGAGGAAGTGAGGAATGTTCATGCACATTTAACACCTCAAATGGTAGAGGAAAAAAAAAATAAAAAAAAATCGATGAGGCTCTGATTGAAATTCTTGATGATAAAGGACCAGAACCTTTACCAAAGAGAAGTGAGCAAGGGAAGAAGATAAAATTTCTACTCAAGAGTGAACTAGAGGATGAACTGTAATTACTGATGTAATTACTAAGATGCTGGAAGAAACAGAGGTGACGTTGGCCTTCAAGGAGACAATGACACTAACGCCTAAACTGAGTGAGGAATTGAAGAAATCAATTGAGAAGAAGAGAAAGTTAATTACTTGGGATCAGTCTTTTCTGGTCAGGTTAACAGAGCCTTGTCTGGATGTAAGATGAGATTCGTAACTATGGGTTGTGACTATTTAACGATCTATATTAATCAAGTGAAAATTTGAGCATTAGTGAACTCTGGGGCAGAGATGATACTTATATCTTAGAAGGCAATGGAGGCCTGTGGTCTCACTATTGATAGGCCTGCGATGCAAACGCTAAGCAATATTGCTGGAGAGTTCTTCGTGGCTGGATTTATTGACGATCTGTCATTTAGAGTTGGGTTGATGGCAGTCGAGCTATTGAGATTCGTGATATAAGACTTGGATCATGACTGCATTCTCGGCACTCCGTTGTTACATAGGATGAAGGTTGTCCAGTTCTTCAGTCATGAAGGGTCATCCAAGATTAGTCTGCAAGACCCGGAAGTTGCACAAGAGCAGACTTTCGTGGTCTGCCCGACTGACCATCACAAGCACCAGATATTAGTCAACTCAATTAGAAGGGAAGAGTCCGCTGAGAGGGGAAAAAATAAACAGGAATTTAAGGAGGAAGTCTCAGTTGATATCAATCAGATTTCAAAGATGGTAAAAGCCCTTAGTAAACTCAAAGACGAAGATTGACAGATTAAGGCATTTAAGAAGGGTGTTGAGACTGCCAAGGGTGAAAAAATGGAATTAAAGTTTGCAAACTCATCATTTTTTAAGAAAATAGCCACTGGGTCAAAAAAAAAAAAAAAACCCAAGGGGGTGAAGAAGAACCCAGTGGCAGTCCTATTAGAAAATGATTATGACGAGACACTGAAAAAAGAAAGGAGAATTATTAAGGCATTAATGAAGTCTGCAAAGAGGTGGTCCTCGCAAATTCACACAGGATTTTCCGTGTCCCATGCTACTTGGGTTAGAGCTAAAGCTTGTGTTGCTTTCGACTACTGGAATAGAGTCATCAGGGAAAGGTTTGACACGATGAAGATAGGCTTTGATCAATTTATTCTGCCTAAAGAGAAGGAATATATCTTCAAGGTTTGTCAAGAGTTCTCTGGTGCATTCTCTTTTAATGATGAAGAAAGTGGGCGGTTGGATGTGGATATGATTAAAAGACAAAAAAATTGACAATTGATCACATCCCATGGAATGACAGACCAACTAAGTATGCCCTGAAAGAAGAGGCAGAAGTGGTAAAGTACCTTGACCAGAAGATTGCATCTAATGTTGTTGAACCTGCTGATGGACCATATGCTAACCACTGGTTTTGCTTTTGGAAACCAAGGGGTGGATTGAGATGGATACAAAATCTTCAGAAGCTCAACTAAGTAACGGTACGTGATGCAGATAGTCTTCCTAATGCTAATCTCATTTCTAAATCCTTTGTTGGTCGATGCATTTATTCTTTAATTGATCTATGATCAGTTTCTCATTGATCCTACTAGTCGACCGATGACTGTCATGCACACGCCAAGGGGTCTCATTCAGATGTGTGTGGTGCCTCAAGGCTGGACTGATGGTGTGGCAGTGGTTCAAAGAGATATGATCAAAGTCATGCATGATATCTCGCCAGAGATAACTTGCCCATACATTGATGATAATCCTGTAAAAGGGTCTATGGTAAGAGATGAGACTTTGGTTAGGGATGACGTCATAAAGTTTGTCTGGGAGCATGCTGAAAAAGTAAAGTTGGTCGTAGAGAGACTTCAGAAGTATAATCTGACTGTCAGTGGACCAAAGTCCCTTCTCTTCCAAGCCGAGGTCACTATTTTGGGCTTAAGATATTTCTCCAAGAGTAGGAACCCTAACCCCTAGAAGATAGACAAAATTTTGAACTGGCGTCTGCCCCTCAAGCGGGTGACAGACGTCAGAAGTATTTTGGGTGGTTGTGGGTTCTGGAGGATTTTCATACCTCATTTTGCTACCCTTGCGGAGCCACTGAGGGAGATGGTGAGACAATGAGCTGACTTATCTTAGACTGAGAAAAGACAGACTACTACAGAAACTTTACAGGAAAAATTAAAAGATGGTGGCGTAGTGTTGGGAGTGTCATACTATGACGATGAAGAGGGTAGACCCTTCATAATTGAGGCAGATGCAAGGTCAGTTGTTTTAGGTGGTGTGCTCATACAGAAAGATGAGAATGGTAGGGAAAACCCCCCTAAGGTTTAAGAGTAGGACTCTCAACTCCACAGAAAGAGGCTACACCCAGTTTAGGAAAAAACTACTGGTCCTTATCCACTGTCTCAGGTGTTTCAGACACTATATCCTTGGAAGACGATTCATTACGAGAATTGATGCATCTGTTGTTATTGGTGCAGTAAAAAAACACCAACAAGCAAATCCAACAGTAAGCAGATGGATAACCTTCATTTGGACTTTTGATTTTGTCGTGGAAAAGATTCCAACTTAGAAGAACAGGGCAGATGGCCTAAGTCGAATTGAATTGAGGAAATATGAAGAAGAAAAAAATATTGAAGGAACTATTGAAGAATCTTCTTATATTGATAATTTTCTGGATGAGAAAGATAAAGAAGATTATGAAGTACCAAACTCTTATAAGTGGAGTTTATGGCCTGAAGAAAGAAATAGCTAGGGATAAATCCCTGATGCCTATGTCTATGAATCAATTATCGAAAAAGAAGAGGAGGAGGAACAAAATGACTGGCATGCAAAAATCAATGCAGCAGTTGTAGCAGTCCATGAGACAAGGGAAAGTTCGGGCTTAAAGAATAAAGAAAAATGTGAGAAGAAAGAGGAAGAGATATCATTTATCTTTGAAGAGTACGATGAAATTTTACAAGAGATTAGGAAAAAAATTGAGAAAGAACGGTTAAAGGAATATTATTGCAAGAATTTAAGGAAAAAGTTCAGACTAAAGCGAGGTCACCTCTTCGTGGATGGCAAGGGAGGACTACCTCCACTAAGAGTAGTTTGTGGCAAAGAAAGGCAGCTGAAGATAATTGCTGCTTTACACGAGGGGGTTGCTGGTGGCCATAGAGCTGCTGAAGCAACCTACTCTAAGACAGTTAAACTTCACTTCTGGTCTGACATAAAAGTTATGATTTATAGATTCTGTAAGTCATGTGTGTTATGTCAGAAGAGGTCCACTACAAGGATGATTGAACCTTTGTTTCCTACTATTTTGGTAGAACCGGGAACAGAGTTCATTTGGATCTCGTCACCATGCCACTAGGCAAAGGAGGGATGAGATACATATTGAACATGAAAGATATTTTTTTTTGTTATGTTGAGACAAAGACTCTGAGAAGGAAGACAGCCGAGGAGGTGGTTGACTGGATAGAGGAAGTCTATCTCAGGTCCCCCTTCATTAGAGAGTTTGTCTCAGACAGAGAGTTTGAATTCAGAAATGAGATTGTAAGAAGAACCACTCTCAAACTGAAGCTAAAATTCGATATGTAACTACTTACCATCCTCAAGCAAACGCGCCGATTGAGAGAGGTTACAGTACTCTGAAAGATTCATTGGCCAAGTGATGTGAAGAAAATCTCAGTAACTGGTCAAAAGTATTAAGAGTTGTTGTTTATGCTGACAACATAACTGTCAAGAGGACTACTGGTTATGCTCCATTCACTCTGTGGTATGGTCGATATGCTACTTTGCCTATTGAGAACATAGTCAAGACATGGTCAAGTTAGAAGAGTGACAGAGACTATTCTATTCCAGAGCTCCTTCAGATCAAAATGAGACAAATATTAGAAGTTGATCAAGCAGTGATGGATGTTGCAGAGAGAATGACAGTCAGCAGATTATCAGAGGAAGAGAGATGGAACAAGAAAAGATATACAAAAAAAGAGAAACTGAAAGTTCGTGACGTTGTCCTTCTGTTTGATAGTTCTCTTGAGACTCAATTGACTAAACGATTGTAGCCCAGATGGCTTGATCCCTACAGAATTACAGGTGAAGCAGAAGGCAAGGTTTATGAAATATCTAAGATGGATGACTCAAGAGTCCACGACATGATATCAGGGTCAAGACTTCGTAAGTTTATCTTCAGAGATCCTGACCTAGTTCCCACAATGACCAGGAAGAAAGGAAAGAGAGGACAGTCATCCAGTAAGAGGCAACTCCAGAAAATCGAGAGTAAGTACAATGAAACAATGAAAAAGGCTAAAACTTGATAGACATTGACTAGCCCTGCATGATCAGTCCAGTGAGTTAATTTTCAGTATGACAGATTTTGACACGAGATAATTGAGAAAATCTTCCAGATGATTTATGTTTGTCTGTGCATTGTATTTTTCTCTAGAGACAATGACATTAGAGTTATCGATGCAGAGCCACTGTCGATCTCTGAGTATCTTACGTCTGAGCAGGGAATAACTTTACAGAGAAAAGAGTGATGATAGATCATCCCTCAGAATATTAATGTGGTATCCAGTCCATCGGATTCATGGCTGTGGCATATCAAAAAGTAATCAATATTGATCCCTCACAATTAAGAGAGTCTGACAGGATCAAGAGAGTTCGGCTCTATTTGATCAGAGAGTTATCAGTAGAGGGACTTCTTGTCGGCTAAGCTGCCTGTCTGAGAAAGTTATCAGGAAGGTGGGCATAAAGAGGTTCAGCCCTGTCTGACTAGAGAGTTGTCAGCTGGGGGACCTCGTGCTTTTTGGGTAAGTTGCCTACCTTCAGTTTCAGACGAGGGAAGAGACCTCTCTGGAACCAGTATCTCTATGCTATCTTGAGGCTGACGGGAGGTCTCTTGGAAATACTCTCAGATGAGGGAAGGGACCTCGTTGGGGTCAGCACGTTGTGTTCCTTAAGGTTGAAGGGAGGTTTCAAGGGAATACATTGTCGGTTGCTACTTATTGTTGTTCAGTGCCTCTTGAGACTGAAGGGACGTGTTTTAAAAAATGTTTGTTCTGTTATCTGGGGCATGGATTGTCTGATTGTGGGCATGAGATGTTTACTTGACCGTCTGTGCTTGGGATTTTTCTTCACTAACTTAAAGATGCATTGATTGTCGGGGCTAGCCAGAGCCTTACCGCAGTAGGTTGCAATCTGGTGGGGTCAGCAGGTCCCCGACGCGAGTGTCGAATTCCGTAGTTGACTGAGGCTAAGACTCCGGGGGTCTAGCCAGTGAGGTCAAAAGGGGTCAGTTGGAACCCTACCGCAGTCAGAGGATGCAATCCAGTGAGGTTCGCCAGAGCCTGAAACTGTGGTTAGACCGAGTCCCACGTTCAAAAATATGGGGAGGGCTGCCAGCGCCCTAGGCCTAAAACTGGTGGGTGAGCCGGTCCCCGACGGCAGTGGTCAAATCCGGGTTCAGGGCAATTTGACTGACGGGAGGTCTACTGCCATAGGGTGATCAGACCCGCTATAGTCTGGGTGTCCTGGCGATAGTGCCAAAGGGCTGCCATACTCGAGTAGTGGGTATGTTGGTCCTGACCTGGAGGCAGCTCAAAGAGGCCGTCAAGACAAATGGTCTGAGTGGTCCTGGCCTGAGGCGGGTCGAATAGGGTACGTCAGACGGGCGGGCGGTCTGTCATTCTTGGCCAGTGGTGGGTCAAAACTAAGGCAATCAATAACTCTGGGCTGTAAAGAACTGTCCTGTAATGTCTCTTAATTTTTTACTTTATCATTTTCGTTATTTATTATTTTATTATTTTATTATTTTAATTTGGGTTTTATTTTGTTCACTTATTGCTTGGTTGCTAATTGTCGGGGAACCTGCTTGCTGGAGCACAGTCTGTTGTCTGTGGGACTCGTTTATTTTGCAGGGACATAAAAATTTACTTGAAGTTCCCGGACCAGGAAAAAAAAAAAGGGTTTTGGTATCCCCTTCCCCTTTTATCTGAGAAGTTGAAGAGATGCGTCACTCATATGAGAGAAAGAAAACAGGGTTTGGTATCCCCTGAGTTGCTTGAGAACTTGAGAAGACGTCTCACTCTGGCCAGAGAAAAAGAAAAGGGTTTCGTATGCCCTATCCCCAGCATGATAGACAAAGTGAGTTTCATGAGCATTGAGACCAAATTTACAATACCCTCGACCATGTTGTCAAGATGAAGGGCAAGGTAATTCGTTTGCTGTAAAAAGTTCAGACTGGGAATAAATTTCAGAATGACAAGAAGGTCAAGCAACAAATCATAAAGAAAAATATAATATTTCTTAACTTTATTTGGTGGCGGACAAGCGGCCTGGTTCACGAGTAACCTGCATCCCCAGCCTTAACGTATTCAAATTTTCAAGTCAGGAACGCTATAGAGTGTGACATGAACAGAAGGCTTGAAAGAAGGCAATTCAGAAATTCGAGAGAAAATCGCGCTTATACAGGATGTAAAAGATGATCATGAACTCAACTTGAAGTAAGACAAGGAGGAAGAAAATGCAAGAGCGGGTACAATTATTAGTATGAGAAGAGGGAAAGATTGCACATGGGATAGAGGATGGCAGGACAAGTAATAGGGCTCTACTTATTGTGGGAGAGGTGGGGGCCCTTGGAGTATATTGAGGAGAAGAAGTGTTGGGCGCGCTGTAGCGTGCCTCAAATTTCTTCTGAAAATACTTCATCCTCTTTGGGGATGGAGTTCTTTCGTACAACACGGCAAACGGGTGGTGGGGATAAGGCCTTGAGTGTGCGCCATAGCTTCGTGGCTCATCTTCCTCCTCCTCCGAACTGTATTCACGCCGCGCGTGAACCGGTGTCTCTTCGCGTGCTTTCCCTCCTCTATCACCTCTTCCTCTTCCCTGTCCCCTACGTGCCTCAGGCATAGTGAAAGAAAAATCGAAGAGGGTAACTTGAAGAGACGCTTGGTGATGGGAAAAAAAACTGGGGCACTACTACAAGAGAAAAAAGAGTGTACTACTAAAGAAGGAAGAAGCGGCTATGGACCATGCAGGAAAAAAACGTTGCAAGAGAAGAAGAAGAATAACGTATATGCTGCGATGAACGCGAACTAGTACAGCACATGATTGTCACGTAAGCTTTCTTATGAGTACACTGAGGAAGAATGAGAATCCTAGGCCATGCGCTGTTTCATTCTCTTCAATCGACGCATCTCGACCCAACGGGGACGCTGGGTGGGGGTTTGGTATCATGTCGGAGGGCGCGGTGTCCCAACCCTCCTTTGTGTACCCGATTCCTGCTCGGTGTAAGTACCCTGCCCCAGCTTCTACGGCTCGTTGGACGTGTTCTGAATGTCCACAGGCCTGATACCAGAGCTGTACCTCGATGTGGGCCAGTCCAAGTGGTGTTTGCCCTGGCAAAAGGGTGCGCCATAGGACTTTCCATTGGTCCACGCAGGCTCGGCACCCTGCTGTACAGCAGAGCACTACCGGCCTGTAACCGTGGTAACCGTCGGGCTTGCCCTGGGACGCGAAGGTAGAGGGACGGGCGCAGTCTTTTCTACTGCACGCCGAGTGCCCCTCTGCCAGGTTATGGGCTAGATGCTCAAAGCTATTGTAGCTGTCAGGCAAAATGGGACCAGCTAGGTACCCCAGACACCCACTCCTCTTATGCCGTCTGCATGCTTTCGTTACAGGCCAGATACTAGTCTGTAGGGCCTCGCGGAACTGACCCGGTTGCTGGGCTTCCTTGTGGTGCCGCGTAGGCTCGATCCCTTGCCTTTCAGTGGGTCTGCAGCTGAAGTGACCGTCGGGCTTGGCAAGGTCCACTCAGCCGTGCACCAAGGCCTGAGGTTCGTGATCTGGGCAAGGTACAGAGGAAAAGAAAAATAAAATAAAAAGGAAAGAAGAAAAGAGAAGAAACGGGAAAAGGGGAAAGTCGTGTGTCGAGTCTGATTCTCGAGACAGTTCGCTATTTTCGCCTGAAGTGAATACGTGACCTTAAGTTGTAGTGTCACTGTGACTTTTCCTTTCCCTTTGTTTCGATTTTAGTTTTATCCTTGTTATTATTATTATTATTACTATTATCATTATTACTAAGTTCTTTTCAGGTATTTTCAGCCCGTCATTTCCCGGGAAGGCTGATAGCTCGAATTTCGAGCTCAGTTACAGTTTGGTCGCCTAGACAAGTCCGATCCCTCGCATGTCACTCTGTGGCTGAGTCATCTGGTTGAGCTGCGCAGCAGAACCCCAAAATAGGGGCACCCGAGGCCGCTTCGGTAGGAAGCTCATCACCCCCTATAGGAGGTCATGAAACCCCTCCTTGCCATCGGACGCGGGTACCCGATAATGATAGGCCGATGCTGCGTTTTAAAAGGAGAAATGTGACTGTCAGGATCCCGTTATGGGACCGCCTCTTTGAACCGCGGTCACGTCTCAGGGAATTAGTGGCTAAAGGTAGTGTGAGAATTCGATTTGAGGTCTGACCGTTGGATTTCGGCCTCATGCTACTAGATTTTCTTTAAAATTTTATCCCTGATTATTCTATGCTTTATTTGTTTGAGTTTTAAAATTACCTATTGAGGAAAATTCGGGAACCCAACTTGAGTATCTCGTTTAGAAAACAGGTATGTTAGGAGGGCTATTTTTATAAAAGGGGGAGGCAGGCTATGACTACGGGCCTTGCCTGCGTGCACCTCATGCGCTGAAAGTCGGAATGCTGCTGGGTGCTAGTGGCTAGAGGGTATCCTGCCCGTGCCTGCGCCCCTGGGTACATGCTATTATGAGCCAGCTGGCCGGTACCATGTAGAGCCTGTTGAGTGGAGCTTGGCTATGGAGTGTCGAGGTGGGCTATGCGGCTATAGGCCAAGGTACATGAGGTACTCTTGGATGTGGGAGCGTGGGGACGAACAACGTGCTCTGGTTGAGACTATACTGACCTATGGGAAATCCACATGAGAAGTGAGACTAAAAATCAATGTCTACGGTCATCGTGAACAGGAAATAAGGAGAGACCAGGGACTGTAGGAGGCAATTACTGAGGCTCGTAACAGGGTGGAGCGAAGGTGCAGGCGAGACGGGTTGACTGCGAACATGCGGGTAACGGTCACCTACCATGAGGATGACTCGTCGACTGGCACCACGACTAGGGAGGTGCAACACAACGAGAGGGACTCTAAAGGAGAGTCAGAGATGAGCGATCAGGAGGCAGATGTCCAGTCCTGGCATGGACAGGATCAGATCCACTGAAACCACCCGCTGGCTGGACCAGTGGAGGACGGGCCTGAGGCCAGTTCGGCCCGACATAGAGTGAAGTCAGCTGAGGTTGGACCATCGGGGATGCGGCACTAGTAGAATGCGAGATCGCGCGAGGTGGTTACAGATACTTGGTCTATGCGTGGCACGCTGAGACCGAGAGGCAAGGGCACGAGACAAAGAGAGAGAGAGAGAGAGAAGGTCGACGCTCAGGCGCAACGCTGGGGGATCAGCTCAACGCTCCAGTGCATCGCTTGAGGGACTAGTCCTGTACGCTCGTGCTCATCGTCAGGGCAGTCAGTTATGAGTTCACTCTCGAGCGCGCCCGACGGGGCGAGCCCTTTGGAAGAGAGTTGACATTATTCTTTCTCCCCTCTCGAACGAGTAACGCCTGGTCATATCACGTGCAATAATGGAGGGCGCCGTCTCGCATAAGCGAGTAGCCGACACAACAGTCTTCTCGAGCGAACAGGGGGGGAGGAGTCATCGCGAGGGAACGATGTGTGGGCAATGCATGGTTAGACTGACGGTTTCCTAGTCATGGAGATGGCGTAATGAAGTGTACGGGGAGAAGCGGTCTAACTAGACTCTTATGGGCGAAGAGAAAGCGTGCAGAGTGATTAACAGATCTGTTCGGAAGCCTTTGTTGGGCTCATTCGGCTAGCATCTTCCTCATTGACGACTCTCAGCTCATCAGACATAGCTTCAGGTACTAGTTATCTGACAGAAGGCGTGACGAGGGAGGATCGTTGCGCGTCTTCCATTCAACTCCTCGGCATTCTGGGTCACTTCTTGCTATCATGCCAAGGTTAACAAGGGTGAAATACTTGCCAAGACCAAGTGCGTGTGTATTTGTGTGAAGGAGGAAGTGTGCCCGCGGGTGTGCGTGCGGAGCAAAACAACGCAATATCAGTTTGGTGGTGCCACCTACCTGTGCTAGCAAAGGCGGTTACTTCTTGCCCTTGTGTCGGAAGACGAAGCATGCACCCTTGGCGGAGCGTACGCGAGGTTTCTTGGTTGATGTAAACAGTAATTTCTTTTGAGTTATGCTCGCAGCTCTCATAAGGTATTAATTATGTCACAGTTAAGTGGCCATGAGCAGATGGTTGGGGTGCAGCGTGCTGCCTACACGTGGGAAAATTTGGCAGGTACCTAACCATAGCGCGATCAGCATAGAAGTAGAGTTTGCAGGGGGGTTACAGACCAAGAGTGGCATGGGCTTAGGAGTGCTCAACGCGTGTGTGCATGACCTACAAGGGGACTCGCTGCTCAAGCTAACGTTTTTCCCACCTCAAATATGTCACTAGTATCAGTGAGTTGTACTGTTTTCCACATCCGTTAAGGACAGTCGAGCCTTGGGCGCGAGAGGCGAGCGTCAATTGTGAGAAAGAATGCTCTAGGAAGTGAGATTATTCCGTTAGAAGAAGTATTAGAGGCAAGCGTGCTCTGGACGATTGGCTTCTGTCTCCTTCATAGTTTCTGAGGCAGGAAAGGAAGGAATTAAACCTCGGCTGATGTCATCCAAAGCAGAGAGGGGTACTCGAGGATGTGGGGAGAATTGATTGTGTCAGCTTGCTGCTTCCTGAGAGTGCATGTATGCCCACTGCAAGTCTCTTGTCCGTCCCTGTACCCTTGTGCCCAACTTTTCGAACGGGGTTTAATGTTTTAGTCAACAAGAAGTCGAGAGGGGGAGAATACCATGCTTGGGAGTACAGTTAGCTTCAACTGGTTACGAGACTCGAGTCATAGTGGGAGTCGAGTGTTAACGAAAGCATGTATGCCGAGGTAAGCTCATGGGTGCCATAGGTTTGTGTATCCATAGATCAATAGTGACGGTGAAGATGATGTCATCGGTCGTCAGGTTCCTTTCCTCTTCGGTAAGCCGTCATCACTGAGTATGAGACAGTTACGGCTTTGGTGGGGGACAACTAGTGGCCAACTCGCCTTGACCATCCAATCTTCAAGGCAACGTCGGACAACCTGGTGGCCTTGCTTTCCTGACTAATTCCATTGACCCAGTCAAGGGTCTGACTCTGGTTGACCGTGACCTCAATGATGGGTCGTGAAGACTACCTAGGGCGTGAATGCCTTTGCCACCTCGATCTTCGAGCCTGATTCAAGTTGTAGAGCAACTGAATTGGCCGAACTAGTTTTTGGTCCGTTTTTTGTCGTACTCGGGTCGACCAATGATCGTTACAGCGATGAACGAAAGGCGGTGAAGGTTTGGCAAAGAAGGGGGCTCAATGGATGATGTGAAGAACGATATAACTGATGCAGATAAGAAACCTGACTTTTCTTTTGCTGTTATTTTTGGATCTCTCCACTTGCCTTGTCTACGCCTAATTGGAGTCGATTGCTTGCTAAATTCTGTAACCCAATTTGATGGACATGCTGTGTGGAAGTTATGATTCTGCCAGCCCGGTAAGCTGGTCCGATCAGTTTTGTTGAAGTCACTCAATAAGCACCAGCAGTGGTAAAGTACGCCATAGCTCGACTAAATGAGTCTTGACTATCCACCAGTGGAATTAACAAAATCTCAACTCGATGATGTTCTAATCGTTGGTAACTTGGTAGGTTCACTGTTTGAGGCAAGATAAACGAGAGTGCTATAATGATTTCACTTTATTCTCTGATCGATGGGGGGGAAAATGGCTTCACTGAAGAGAATTGCTTACCTCCTTGCTAAGTTCCTCCTCAACGATGATTCATTGGTTCGGGTAAGACAATATTGACTTGTAAGTGATTTGAACTGACCAATCATACCACGCTGAGAAAAAAAGGGAGTGAACATGACTCATTCCTTCATGGTTACATAAGTGCATATACATACATGTATATGTTTGTACATATGAAAGCTTTCGTCAGTACAAAAATCAGAGTGGAAAGGGGGACAAGTACCAAGACTCCACTAGCTAGACAGACATGCTGCTATTGACAAATGGTTTGTAATTTCACGAAAGCCCTTTTCAGAACGAACCCCTACAATGTTCCTCATTATTAACAATCTTTGGGTCTTGTCACGTAAAGGGCACGGGTAACAAGTCGACCCGTCAGCATCCCGCACAGTACGTTGACAAAGATTGTTAGCAAAACCCCTGCGCTATGCATGAGTTGAGTGACAATCAAGATTCTCAAGTTGAATTCTAGTCAAGGTTGCGATTACTTCTGTCACCATATAATGACTGCACGTGACAGGGTTAAGTGACACTTTCAGCTTTCGCCGTGCTATGAGTGGGGAAAAGGACTATGATCGGTATCATTCGTGGCATTACGAGATAAACCATCGCCAGTGTCAATCCGTTAACTTGGTCTAGGAAAACGGGTTCCCAGTAATTGCTCATACTCGCGGGAAATTAACTGAAGAATGCTCGTGTAACATTTTCATGTTTACTCTGCTTATTCGCTTGCTGCTCATTTGCCCAGTCCATTACCCAAGGCTCAACCCCGCTCAGCAATGTGCAAGGGCACACACAATTATGTTCAGTGGGGCTCAACAGTAAGAGTCTAATCAATAAGTTGCCTGCAACGAGGGACTGGCAATAGACCAACTATATTGAAACAGTCACTGACGACAATTTGGGGTATGTTGAGGGAGTCTACCCCGAGGTTCAGAGGACTGAGGACGAATACCACCCTACTCTAATTTGCAGGGTCTAAGGGCGGATCGATTTAGGATGAGAGAAATGGTAGGTAAAGACCTACCCTCGGTCTCATGTACTCGTTACCGAGAGAAAGTGGAAGGTTGGGAAGAGAATACCATTGATAACGTTCAGGGTTGCATAAGACTAATGAGAAAACAGACACTGAGAATAGTAAAAGTCCATGAGCTCATTGAGTACGTCGTATACTTCTATGGTTTGATGAAAAATTACACAACACGTTCTCATCATTTGAGACTGTTGATCGAGCAAAAAGGAGTTGTCAGTGATTTGTAATGGGTCTATCATAGCGGTCGTAGCTCAGTTCTGCTTAATCCCCTTGTCTCGGCATCCCTCGGGAATCAGATGAGGGAGTGAGCACTCAGCGTCATCAAGGGACAAATTGCTAACTAAGTACCCAGTGCATTGTTAGAAATTGAGGAGAGAAGTAACAAGCACGACTCACCCCTATTTGAGACAGTTAAACAGGCCAAAGAGAGCGTCTGAAAGTCGGCAGTGAAAGTGTCATTCTTGTGAAAACGCAATTCAACCAATTCTCAATCAACAAGTACCCCTTCTTGACTCATAGTTTTCTCGGTGTTCTGACGCCCAGTGATCAATACTCAGCGGATTAGTGTCTCACTATCTAATTGGTGACAGTATTCAAACATCGTCCAAGCAGCATTCAAGCAACATTCAACCTGTTCTCGACAATGTTCATTCTTCCAAGTTACACAGGATTACTACCCAGAGTCAAATGGTAATCAATTATTTTTTTGGTCTTGCTCTAAAGGTTAGTTCTGTTCAGACAATTTTCCTACTCAGAGAAAATTGTGCCTGTTCCGACACTCAGCAACACATGAGTACAGTTCAGTCATTCCTCGTCGGTGAGTCAGTTTTAACCAGTCTCAACAGGATCTTTTCTAAGGATGCCTTCCAATACCAATATGTCGGCGTCATTGGCTTCAGGCGAAGTGACCTGTTAGTCTATGTTGTCCTTACTAAGTTTGCAGGCGGAACCATTCACGACCTAGGACTCTATGTGAAAAAGGGGAAGGAGACTCATGAGCACTTCGATTCTGTTTGACTCGCAACGACAAGGTGTCTTGAGGAAAGGGAAGGAGAACTTGACGAGAGTGGTACGAAGCTGATCCGCAGCTTTGAGCCGAAGCTCTATAGAGAAATGCTAAGCCTCCGATTCCTTTTATTCTCATTGACGGTTCTTACTAGAGTGACCTGGTGGAGCTGGCCAAGAGGTACATTTCACCTACAATGATCGATCATCAGGCAGTGACTGAACTATGGGACTTCCTGCATCTCAGACGAGGGGTTTTCTCTCGACCATATCTTCCCACACTCTGGGAGCAGTTTTGTGCTATGGTCGATTTCCGTATCATGGGATTTGGATGGAAGTGCTCGGAACTAGCAGGTTTCAGGTGGCTCTACATTCAGAGGCCACAACCTCAAAGAGTACGGAGATATGGTTTATGGCACAAGAAGCGCACAACAAAATGAGAGATTGAGTATGAGATTTTGAGGGATGAGTGAGGACTCTCGACTGGTGCTGCCCATGCTTCCTACATGTGCACTTCCTGAGACTATTATGAGATATCATTCTTCCCTTATTTAACTTTGTCATTGTCTGAGTCAATCAGTCTTGCTTCTTTGCTTTGCCTTGCTTGATGATTGTATTCTCTGATGATTCTGCCACAGTTCTCAAAATTAGTAGACTAGAAAATTGATGCATGCATGACACACCAACATTTTATGGTTATTATTTGTATGATTCTCTGTTGTTCCGAATCAAAATAAAAGATTCTTAAGACCAGGGACCGACAAAGACTGCAATTGAAGGGTCTCGCTCGAAGCCAGACGCACACAACAGGAAGGGATTTGCTGTAATTAATTTATTTTATGTATTTCAAACATCATCTAAAACCCTGCGTGATAACCTATTGGCTTTCTGGTCGCCTGAGGAGGCCCGACTAGAAAAAGTGCGACAAAAATGGTGCCGCCCAAATGGTAGCCTTGACTCATTTCAACGAACACATGGGTTGCTTACCATCTGGCCCTTGAATGGATACTGACATATCATGCTCACATACATAGTTTACATCGTACAGACCACAGAACACTAGGACGAGCTTTAGAATGGTAATAAACACCACGGGTATTTGGGAGGGACAGAATAAGGGTCTCGTTAGACACTCCTAAAAGAATCCAAAAATTTTTAGAACGAGTCCTAAAGGATTTTTAAGATTTCGTGCGGCGTCGCTACACGCAATCCTAAAAATCATATTTTAGGATTTGTCCTAAAAGGTCTCCCGCGACCGGTTTTCATATGCGTATACGCAGCCGCTGTCGCACTTTTTCTAGTCGGGCCTCCTCAGGCGACCAGAAAACCGATAGGCTGTCACGCAGGGTTTTGGATAATGTCTCTCTTTTTGACATAAGGGTGGATATCATGGATATCTCCCTCCAAGAAGCGAGTCAGCACTACGCTGATGGCCGAATTGCCAGAACGGTAGACCCAACAATGCTCATACTGATAGGGGAATATCCCTTTAATAGATACTTTCGAGAGTTCTTTTAATGCATCAGTAGTTAACATTCTTGATAAAGTCTCTGAGCTCCTGACTTTTTATTTCCCTTCTTAGTGTTCTAAGGACATGATAGGCTCATAAGGCATACCTTAGATCAAGCCTGATTTTCTCCAATCAGTAATATCAATCTCCTTCTCCAGTCCAGTGTGGTACCTCACACAAGGAAAAATAAGACTCAGTTAGCAACTTAGACTTTTTCAAGAGAATAATGACTTAATAAAAATTGCAAAATCAGTCTCGAAAATTAAAAAATTGTCAACAGTTCTCAAGGCCTAATCAAAACTCAAAGCTGTTTGCGCTGTTTCCTCCCCTGCCACCCATTTGGCCTCCGCCCCCGGCTCGTATTGTGTCTCCACAAATCTATCTAAATCCATGTGGAACACCTCCCCCTCATTACCGTATTCCTGGTAAGACGACCACGCTTTCAACGTTGCCCCTCCCTGGTGGCCCCTCTTTGACGGGCAGAGGCCCACCTCCCATATACCCTTGTTTTTCTTCACCGGAATAAGAGGGGTTCCTTCCGAAGACAGTCTTCCACTCCCCGCTCCCCCCCTCCGCCCTGCTCCAAGCATTGTCTTAAACAACGCCTCTTGGTAGACTCGTTCTCCTGCAGTGGGCCCATTTCAGGTCTGGGATTCTCAGGGGGAGGATTTCCTGGTGGTTGTGGTCGACTTGTATGTTGTGAATCACTCGTTGATTTTCCTTGTGCAGAGCTTTGGAAGGCTGTCTCGTGCCTCGTTTGATTGTCTTCCCCTCGTAGACGGTCTGCTGTCTCTGCTTTGTTCTCCGCCCCCCTTGCTTGGGTATCACTCTCTTTCTGTGTATTACTCCCTGCCTTTGGGGGTGGGGGCGGCAACAGTTCCGCTACTTTGTGAAGTACCCGGAAGCCAATATCGGGCCATAGCAGGCCCGGAGGCAATCCCTCCGTTATTGCTCTCTTGAGGCTGGAGATGCCATCTACAATGGGGAAGATGCGCAAGTATGTTGTGTCCCAGAACTCATCCGTCAGCGGGCCATATCTGTCCTTCAGGCTGTTAAGGAGCCAGTCCGCCAACTGGATCAATTTTTGTTCCACTGGAATTTGCTGCTCCTGCTTAGCCTCCTCGTCGGCTGGCCCCTGGGTCTTCTCCATCATTATTTCCGGGGGGGGTATGGAAGGTATCCGATCCTAGTGGACCCAGTCTCAGGTGAAAGGACTGGCACAACTCTGTCTCTACCGATAGAGTACAGATCAATCAACAACCAGAATCACAGGACCCCAGCCATGCAACCTAACCAAGACGCAAGACAGCAGGATTAAGAAAACAGCAGATTACGATCTCTTGGTTCAGGCCAGAGGGTGACAAACAGTTGGGATCATCAAGATTCACCAGTGGGGTGAATACATCTAATCATCACCTTAAATTCCTCCTGTCTTTCTTGTTATCATGTCGGTCTTTTAGGGTCCATGAGTCAAACCTAAGAGGAAATACGAAGGAAAGGCAAGCTGACAGTCAATCCTCCAAGCAAAGGCAACATGACAGTCAATCCGCCAAGCAAAGGCAACATGACAGTCAATCCTCCAAGCAATTGGAGTAATCGATGCTGCTAAGGGGTCACCTTTGGCCAAATGGAAGGAAGCATGTGTGTGTCAATGTTGTAGTTCATGACTTGCCAGGGGAATAGGAACGAGGCTGATGCTCCCCAGAACGGATCAGGATCAATAAGGAGCTGTTCACGTGAGAAAGAAAGAAAATCCAGAATTTGTGCTCACATACCGGAGGTTTACTGCCCAGAAATGAAAACTTCATTCATGTGCTCTGTGTGTGAGCTTGCTTTGTCTGGGAAAGGGGTTTCTTTTCTTTTCTTTGATCAAAGAATCAATTTGATTTCATTCTCCTTTAGTACAGGTCTGTATTTCAACAGTTCATGGTTGTCCCAACTGAGCTAGGCCCTTAACAGCGCTTTCGTCAAAACGTTCATATTTTATTTTTTGAACGAAATTGAAAATCGAAACTGGGGTCCTGGGGCCAAAATTTGATGAAAATTTGGGTATGGCATTCTGAAAATGCCCTACCCCCTTGATGTATCTGGACTCTTCCAAAGTCCAGATACTTCCAGAGGGTACGACCTTTTCAAGGGGAGCGGGGGGGGGACGGTGTTCAACACCGTACCCCCTGGACGTATCGACTGAGTCCAGAAACATAAAGGGGGTAGGGCATTTTCAGAACGCCGTACCCAAAATTTCATCAGTTTTGGCCCCAGTTTGAATTTTCAATTTTGTTAAAAAATAAAGTGATAATTAGCGAAACACCCCCATAAGTTGAGATATATGCCAAAATGCCCCCAAAAGATGTGGGCAGAGCAGAATGCCCCTCTGACAAAAAAAATATTTTGTGAAATACCCCTAGCGTCGGTTGGACCCCCATCTTCGCAATATACCCCTACCCGGCACCGTCCAGTTTTGCAAAATGCCCAGCACTTGTCAATTTTTCCTAGGTGCTATTGCAAGAGCCCAAGGCCCAAACAGGGAGGTCCAGATTGCAAAGTTGCACACCCGCCTGACAGGGACACACACAAACATTTAGGCCCAAAAGGGCATTCCGCTCTACCCACATCTTTCAGGGGCATTTTGGCATATACCTCAACTTATGGGGATGTTTTGCAACTTATCCCAAAAATAAATTATGAACTTTGACGAAGTCGCTGTTTTTTGGTCGAGAACAATGGACCCGTTTGTTCCTTGGTTTTGTTCTTTGTTCAAGCATCTTCTTGCCTTTTCCATTGCTTTTTCCTTTTCTCCATCTTTTGTCTTGTGAGTTTGAAGTGCGGATGGCCCCCTGTTTTATGTGGTGGAGCAGGAAGTACCATATACCTGCCTGCTTAAAGCGCAGGTGCACAATTTGGTGTGCTAAAAATGCATTTGGAGTGCACTATTTGGAGTACAAAGTCAGACGGGAACAGCAGGGGAGGTGGTATGAAGGGTTAGAAGTCAGGAAGCACGACTGTATTGATGGATGGCAGTAGGGGTGGATTATACGTGATCTCTGTGACCACAATTTCGTACACTAGTTCCCTACATACACAACAATAATGTTGGGAACCCTATGTTAGCAATGCCAGCAAAGCAACTTTGAAAAGAGGCGTGTCATTCTCGGGCAAGAACATCAGGGAAAGATCTTTCACAATTTCCTTGCTCCTTTTTTGAAGGTGTGCTCTGTACAACTGTGTGCACTGTGTGTGTGTGTGTGGACAGCTGGGGCCGTTTATGATTGCCCTCTGACAGCCCAAGGGGCGAGGCAGATGCGCCTCCGACAATTCAAGTGGCATGATGAAAGGGTCTCATCTCTCTCTTTGCCCTCGCCCTTTGTGCAGGCGAAGGTGAGATCTCTCCTCTTCCGTTCTTGGGGTATCAGTGTTTGTAGGGGCAATGGTTCGTGAGTCAGAACCCACGTGGGTCACAACCCACGTTTTGAATAGGCAAAAAAAGCAATCGTAGGGAGGTCCGTCCCTGCCACAGTCTAAAAAAACATTGGACGGTGTTTCGGGCATAGGGCCTTATCAAAATAGGGACTTTTGCCATTTTCTGCACCATTTTTTTTTATTTTTTTTTCCTGCTGATTTCCTCGACATCTCGGACGTGGCCCAGCCCAGCCGTAGCCTAAACATCTTGGCCATGGCCCAGTCCGGCCGTGGCCTAGACATCTCGGCCATGGCCCCGCCCGGCAGTAGCCTAGAGATCTCGTCCATGGCCTAGCTCGGCTGTAGCCTAGACATCCCGGCTGAGGCCTGAAAATAACGAGGGGAAAAAAAAAGTTCTCCGAAACGGCCGTGCCGAAATCAGCATGGCCGCTGCGCAAGGATGACAGGCATAAATTGAGAAAGGGTCCAAATTAGCAACTGCCCACAGTAGCTATGCTTGCAGGGGTCCCCTGTATAGGCTTAGGAGTAGTAGTACGTAGGTAGTGAAACATGCAAAAAAAAAAAGAGAAACCAGCAGGTAGCAGGTATTGCACCTGCTAGTGGGTGCAGCTCCCGCATGTTCCCTCGTTGGAGGCTTGAGGACGGATGTGCCTGGTACGGGGTTCCCCGTAATACTACTATAATGACAATAAATAAGGCCTGAAAGGCCATCCTGTCCAGATTCGACAGGTATTGGAATTGGTTGGGCTTAAACCACTAGTACCTCCGCTAGTGTTGGGAAATTACGATGTTTTGCCTGTTCCCGAAGTTATCGGGAGTCCCAAGAGGCTTGGCATCGATTCCCAGACACAAAAAGAAAACGATTTATTATTATCATTTTTTTCGGTCCTGGTCGGACATTGTCGGGCCCATGGTCGTTCTTGGACAGCAGGCGCGTTGTGGAAACACTACCGGGTCCTATCGGGGATGGGTTGGTGCGTGGCAGATCGGCCGGTCGGTGCTCTGCGGTCGCCGGTGGATGGTGGGTGACTGGACTACCCCGCCTTCGCGGGCGACCACCTTGCATCGATGCGCGAAGGACCGTCGCCTGCGGACGTCCCGCTGTAGGGTTCTCCGCGGGCCGCCATCACCTCTCTCTCTCTCTCTCTCTCTCTCTCTCTCTCTCTCTCTCTCTCTCTCTCTC
>BFEA01000035.1:3882878-3897963 GCA_003427395.1 Chara braunii
TTTTTTTTTTTTTTTTTTTTTTTTAGGGGTAAAAAACAAATATTAAAAAAACAGGTCGTGGACTGGGTCTCATGGGCCACGACCGCGGCCGACTTTTTCGGCCACTGCGGCCGAAATGCCCGCGGCCTAGGCCGCAGGTGTCACATAGCACACGGGCGGACCTGGCTTGCATGTTCAGGCAARGCGGGGTGACAATTTTGTGTGGAGTGAGMGACGRTGGRCKCSCCGCCTCGGGGKGTCGTGAGGRGAGAGAGAGAGAGAGAGAGAGAGAGAGAGAGAGAGAGAGAGAGAGAGAGAGAGAGAGAGAGAGARRGAGAGASRGRSWGWGWKGTGATGGTGCTTCTTTTCTATTCTTCTGAGTGATTTTTGTATTCGACCCAAGTCACCCTTGCCTTTTCGGATCGGCGTCTCAGATTTTTCCTGTTTCTTCCCTAAGAATTGATGTGTGATTATTTCCCCTACTTTCCCTCTATATGAACTGGCAACTTGATTGGTTGATCACCTACGAGGCTACGATTGAATTTTGTATGAGTACTGACCAATGGTCGTGATGCATGGATGATTGCCAACTCCTTTTTTGTTAATGGTGTGTATGCTAAGCTGAATGCATGAATGCTTGATGTTTCTTTGCCTGAGTACGAACAAGATGAGCACACTAGATGATTTGATGTCTGTCTCACGATAGGACTGCCCACCTTCGGGTTAACAAGCCAGTGCGTGCCGGTCGCAAGCTGCGGGCCTTCATCTGCCCGACTGACGGACAAATTTTATGCAAGCACGTGTAAGCCCGACGGAGGAAAGTCGTGACTTACACTCGTGTCTGCAAAACCTGTACTCAGCCCAATCTCCCGAATGTCTGAATTTCTGCCTCACCCTGCAGTATGAATATCGAAATCCCCTTTCGTATTGTTGAGCTCGAGTGCTTGAGGGATCGTGAATTCCGAGAGTATTGGGAGCACGCATGTTCGTCCACACGCTCAAGGGCGGAACCTCCGGAATTTTCCTACTTAACAGGGAATGAACACATTTGTGAGTGGGATATCAACCAGACCTTGGGACGTATCACCCATCTCCTTGGCTGCCCTAGCTCGTACACGAGTCACGTTGTCGGGGCAAATACCCTGACAAGGGTATTTGCCGGGGTGTTTCAACGTCACACGTTGTGTGACTCTTTCGTTGAATTGAAGGACTTGATGAGACCGACGTTGCCAAAAGGTTATTCAGACTTGACCTATGACTGACAGACTAAAAGTTTCGAATGTTCCGAACGCGTGTGGCGTCGAGGAGTAACGAATGTGAATGGTAATGCTTCGCTTTCGTCGAAGCCGCTGGAAAATGCGGACATGGGAACGGAAAAACTAAACCTATTCTACCTAACAGCCACGCGATTCAGGGCCTGAATGGGCTAAAAAGGGGGGATGCGCTGGGTATGGGAACGAGGCACAAAAGGAATGGGGAGTTTTTGTTTGGCCGCGGAGCTTGACACCGAGCCAGGGGTTGCTAGGCCAATGCCAGGGCCACGCGGCCTGCCAATGGGGTAAGGCCTGCCAGCAAGGCCTTTAAGGCCACGGGCGGGCAGGCGCGCCTGCCGAGCCACAGGCACGCACGGCCTACCGAGCGACAGGCAGGTACGGCCTGCAAGGCCACGATATGGGGGATAGGGACGGGGCGAAGCTCTTCATATAGAAGAGTTGCTCCTATTATTATTGTGATAGGAGCTAGCCTAGTAGGTTATAGCATCAGACCCTCAGCCCACTGATACAAGGATCAAATCTCTGTCGCCGTACTACTTGGCTATCTCCTTTTGGGAGCTAGTAACCAGACACTTGGCGCGGCCGATCCCGGCCGTGCGATCGTGAGATCACGTGGCTGAGATCAGCCGCGCGAAGAGCATGGCCCCTGCGCAAGGATAACACGCATAAATCGAGAAATGTTCAATTTTGTTTTTGGGAAAAAAAAAAAAAAAAAAAAGGGGACTAAAGAACTAAAATATGGCGCGCCAGCTGGCGCGTGTTGAAGTGACTAAGAACTTCTAAGTTCCCGGTAGTGCTGCTGGTGCCTGTTGGAAACGGGCTGCCACGTTTAGGTAGTCCTTTTTCCTTCTTTTCTTTTTGTGTTTTTCTTATGTTAGATTTTGCTAAGATTTGTTTTAGATTTTCTTTTTTTTATATTTGGGTTAGATTTTGATTTTCTTTTCTTCTTTTAAGTGCCCGTTCGTTTTGAACGAACGGGCTGCACCGACTGTTTCGTCGGACTTGCACCGACTCATCAGGAGGCTAAGCCCTGATAGTCGGTTCCCCGACTGAATCTGCTGCATGATCGCGGCTGTGTTCGGGTTGTCGTGGCACGTTGTGTGTGTGTGTGCGAGAGAGAGAGAGAGAAAGAGAGAGAGAGGGGGCACGAAGTGACTTACCTGGCGTTGCCCTCCCCCCACTTTCCTATAGATATGATGAGTAGAATGGGATGAACCTGCCGCTAGGGCAGGCAAAGATACACCGCCATATTTTATGCCCCCCACCTCCTCTGCTCTGCATGGCTGCGGTTGCGCCCGTTCGTTCTGAATGGGCTGCAACTACTGGGAGTGGCGCCGTTTTCGGACAGCCACACTAGGAAGGTAAGTTCATTTTTTATTTTTATTTTTTTTCTTTAGATTTTTTTCTTTCTTTCTTCTTCGTTGTTGGGGGGTTTTCCCTCCCCTCAACTTACCAGCGCCCGTTGAGTTTAAAAACGGGCTGCAGCAGCCACGACACATCTGAACCTGACTGCGGCTGCATCCGGGTACATGCGCGAGGGGCAGAGTAAGAAGACCCTGCTGAGCTTGACCTTAGCTCGACCTCGTGAAGAGACTAAGGGGGAAACGAGGGGGCAGGGAGAAGGAGAAGAAGGGAGAAAAGAAAGAGGGAGGGAGGAAAAGTAACGGCCACGTATGTGGCCGCGGTCGTGGACTAGGTGCAGCCTCTAGAAGCTTCTAGGGGCTGATGGGACTGCATCTGTTCAAGTTGAGCATGCAGTCCTGAAATGGCTTGGTACTGCCATTTTGGACTGCGCCCGGAAGTGGATGACGGCCAGGTGCATAACCAAAGTCTGGGACTTGATGTTCCTAGTGGAACATCAAGATTCCCAGCCCTCGATCGAAGTCCAGATCGAGGGCTAGGCTCAGCCCCGTTTTTTGGTTGAGCCTCAAGGGAACATCAAGTGGTTGAACCAAAGGCAGGGCTGGCCAGCAGCGGGAGGGCCCTCGTTCATGTGAGGGCCGATGCGCTCGACAACGTCGTCGCGAAACCCGAAATCATTAGCCTGGGGACCGAATTCCCTCCTTATCACCACATTCTGCCTTTTCACTCCCGGACCATCGTCCCCTTGCGCCGAAGTTGCATGCAATCGTTCCCTACTGGCCCCAACCCCAATGCTCGGAGTGCCTGCAAGACCACGATTACCAAGTTTCCGGCTTCATGTGGCGAACCCGCTCGGAGCAAGAATGACGGGCGCACAGCCTTCGGCTGAGGCCGGCCACGTCGGATTCCGAGACCTGTGACATTAGACGACGACAGGTGATCAGCCAGCAAGACAGCCATAGCATCCCGATGGTACACCAGAATCCCAGATACAAATCTGACCCAGACAACGAAACCAACGAAGGTGGTAGCCCCGTTCTCCAAAGCACCAAACCGGACTCCGCCCCGCGCCTACCCTCTTGCATTCGTATCCCTTAAACTTAACACAGGAGATCTCAGTTCCGACCTGGGACTCCACCCCCACTTTCCTAAAATCCTTGGCACACCCCCTTTTCGCACTTTCAGACCCACTCTCACTCGGATCAGGAAGTCGCGTCGGGCGTGAGGTTCCGAGCGTCACACCATAAGTCTATGAAACACCCGCGGCTGCGGGCACCGCGACCGTGGTCTGTGGCCACGGCCGCGAGGCCGTGGTCATAACCGCGGCGACGGCGGGTTGCCACGGCCCACAGCGGCCAAGGGGAGAGGGGGGTGGGGGTTGGGGTTGTGGATTGGGGTTCCGGAACCCTGACCCTACCCCCTTGAAAAAAAAAGTTAAAAATTTTAATTTTCGGGGGGGTCGTTTCTTGTGTGTGGAAAAAAAAAATAAAAAAAATAGAAAAATAAATAAATATTGATTGCTTTATTGGTTTTCGATTGATTGATTGATTGATTGATTGATTGATTGGTTGATTGATTGATTGATTGATTGATTGATTGATTGATTGATTGATTCAATTTGATTGATTGATTTGTTGGTTGATTGATTGATTGATTGATTGATTGGTGGGGGAGGTCCTCCCAACCCTCCCCCCGACACACACACACACACATACACACAGTGTCACACACACACACACACTCAATCAGTTTATGTTTGTCAGTCTTTCTCCTGTTGTCTGTCCTCCATCCGTTTTTTTTCTAAGTATTTTTTTGTGCGCCTAACTGAGCACCCTTACGTAGTGCCAAACAATCGATGGTTCCTCGTTTGGAGTGCCAACTGCACTCTTAGGGGGACCGCTTGGTTCGGGATGTCTGTGTCGCTTGTCGGTGATGACGGATGGTCGTTGGAGTGTCCCGCTGGCTCAGCGGGTGGTGGGAACCAACAGTCTGCGGGGTTCTATCGTGATGTGAGTAGGTCATGTGCTGCTTTGATCCGTGTTGGATATGTAGACTGTTTTGTCTGCGCTCTGCCGCGGTCTTGCTGCCCGTGCCGCTTGCTTTGCAGGTCGTCCTTGCTGCTCTGCATCCTTGCCGCTTACCTGCGGCCCTGCGGGTCGTGCCTCCCGTGTCTTTTGCTCGCGTGCCTTGTGGTTTGGTAGCCTCGTGGTGGTGCCTCGCGCTTCACTGCACGGATGTTGAGCTGCTTGTCCATGTGCCCTGTCAGCCTTCAGTGTCCTTTGTGTGCATGCCTTGTGGTTTGGTTGCCTTGTTGGTGGTGCCTTGTGCTTTACTACACGGTTGCCAAGCTGCTCGTCTGCTTGCCCTGCTGGTCTTCCACGTTCCTTACTTGCTTGCGTGCCTTTTAGTTTGGTCGCCTTGCTGATGTTGCCTTGTGCTGCACCGCACGGTTGCCGACCTGCTCGACCGTTTGCCCTGTCATTCCTTGAAGTCGTCTTTGGCGATAAGAAGTTGAGTTGCCTCTACTTTGTTGCCTGGTGCTCCACAGGGTTGCTGCGGCAATGTTGCCCGCTGCTATGTCCCGCTTAGGGACAGTCTGCCTTCAACATGGGTCAAAGGGTTCATGACCCAAACCATCAAATACGGGGATTCCGCAGATTGTCGAGGGTTCAGCCTCTTGATGAGTTGGTGCAATTCCGACGAAACAATCTTGTTGTCATCAGTTTCTATTTTTTTCGGTCCTTTGACTTTCTTGGGACTTGTATTTTTTTCGGTTTGCCTGTTTCCGTCGGTGCTAGTTGTTTCTCAGTTCACTGTCTTTGCCTCGTCTTATCGTGTTTTTGTGCCCGCCCGCCTCCCCCGTGCCCACCAGCCTATGTGTTTTGTTGTTGCTTGTCATCTATGTGCCTCGTACGTCTCCTCAGTGTGCATCCAGCCTTGAGTGTTGCCTTTGTGTCTCCATATACGAATGCATTGATGCCACCCTGTATATGGATTGTTATGTGCAAGAGGTGATACAACCTCGCTTCTTTGGCAATCGTGAATGCACACCCTGTTACGCTGCTCGCCGCGTTTGCGGGGCTCTGTTTATCTCAACACACACACATACACACACACACACACACACACACACACACACACACACACACACACACACTATTATACGAACTGAAAAAATAGAGTTAGGGTATAAAATTGGTTTAATTAATATTAAATAAACATATTCGTGGAAAACTTTATGAAGAAGTTCTTTTTCAGGTTTTTATGAGGGACAATACGTGATTACCCGTCATTTGTTCCTACGGTTATCATTCTGCTTCTTAGCCCCAATGAAAAAAAACCCCTAAAGCCCCCTCCTAGTAATGCAGACACTCACATCGTACTATACCGGTCCACCAACCCGAGTCCCAAATAGGCCTAGTCATGGCCTACCTCCTTGGAATATCCTTCCCACCGGTTGCTGTTCACACTATAAAAAATACTACTAATAACGCAGCCTACGTTTCACTATTCCTCCTCATTCTCCGCCGCAAAGGAGTCATGTGCCCGTACTTCGGTTGAATCGCGGTGTCGCGGACGCATGATCCTTCTAGCGTTGGGCTTCGTCGAAGTGGTATTCCCGAGAGGATATCGCGTCTACTCATAATCAGCACCCAACGTTCCTCACCTGCGACGAGGGAATTTCCCCACTTGTGCCAACCGGCATCGACTGCTATGCTCAGGTTGCGCTGCGGATGCCTCTGTTGAGTTTCCAATTGCGCTGGCTCGATTCAAGCGGTACATGCGCCTGATCCCCACTAGTGGATTCCTCATCAAGGATTCCTGGTGGAACCTTTGAAGTAACAAGGAGTGATTGTGTCGGAATTGGCAGCACCCACGTGCTGCTCTTTTTAGAGACGTACGAGTGTAGATCTTGACGGCGATTGCTCTCTGCGATTGATTCCTGGCGGTTGTGATGCTCATCTGATCTCGCCCAGCTTGCTTGATTACTCTGTCTCTGGCACGAACCCACCATGGCTCCGGCGTCCTCATCTCATGCGGCAGTGGTAATGGATCGCTTCCACTTACCTCTCCACCCTCCCCCCCTCCTCCTTCCCCCTTCCTCCACCCTATGTTGTCTCTTCCCCCCCCCCCCCCCTTCTCCATTGAATTTGGATCGCGACCACTTACCCCTCCCCCCYCCCCCGGTCCTCCTTCCCCCTTTTTTTTCCCCCTTGTGTCGTTTCTCGTCTTTGTTCCCCCCTTCCTTTTACTGCTGTCTTCCCCAATGCCAAATAATGACGTGTCTTCTCTCTCCCATTTTGGAACGACAACCAAGGGGTATCTCCCCCCTGTTGAGCCAGTCTTGCAGAAACTGGTGAAAAAGCTTTAGGGACTCCTCTTTTGCTACCCCCTCGTGCAGGTTGCGTCGACAAGTTTGAGTCGCTTGGCCAATCTGGGAGTTGTCCTTTTCTTTGTTTCCTCTCATCTATATCCTTCTATTTTTGTATCCTTTAAATAGTTTGTGTCTCCTATTACCCTTCTAAGATCCCTCCGTTTATGAAAGGATGTCTAACGCACAATGTTGCATCTTGCTTGTATTGGATGTCTGTGTATGGCTATCGTAGGAATTGCTTCTGGAGTCGCAACTTCGTTAGGCAAAGCTTGATTTAGGAGCGGCTCCCATGGATTACGGAGCTTTCTACCAGGGTGTCTTCACAATCTTCTGCTTATTGCTGGCCACCTTCGCCTTCTTTGAATTCCTCAATTGCTTAGACCACCGCCGATCACTGTTAGGACCCTCCTGCATCACGAATTCTTCTCCCCTTTATTCTAAATGTCATGTGGCAAGAATTGCATGATCTCGTTTAGACGTCCTTTGTATTTCGTAATCTCGTCGACCATCACTATGCTCATTCTATCCTTCATGATGATCCTCTTTCTTGCGACCGAAATGCACTCCAATCTTGATTCGCCGTCGCTAGCCCAATGCTCCGTTTGTAATCCCCTAAACCTGGGCCCTCCTAACTCTCTTCGATCAGTCGCAATTATGCCGGTCACTCTCCTATTTGCAGCTTTCACCTGTGGGATTGTAATGATTGCTCGTAGTATCAGTGAGTACACTGTGATGTTCCCTTGGGATCCACCTTGACTGATGATTTGTTGATTACCAACGCAAGGTGCTGATTTTTTGTGCTGCGCAGTTCACAATTTTTTGGAGTAATCTCATCTGGGTCAGAGGCCGCTTGGTGATCTAGGATTGGGCTTTGGTGCTGCACTCAGACTATCTCTTTTTTGAATATCTCTGTGTAGAAGGAAAATTTCTTTTCATTCAAAGATAAGCCATGTTCCCTTTGAGCTTTTTTTGGGGAACTAGTTACTGTCGGTTTATTCGCGTAGCTCTTTCCTCATGTTTTCCCCAGGATTCGACATGTTCTAAGAAGCGTGTTATCCATCGTGATTGGTGGTGCTGATGAGGCAGTAAATGTTTTCTTAGTACCTCACGAATGAAATCCCCACTCTAGGAATAAGTGAACAGCCTATTTGGAAGTACGTTTCTTTGTTCTCCGGTTCGGTGACTATAGGTCCTTGTTGCAACTCGCCTATTGGATAGTTATGCTCGTACTACTCACTATCAGGGCCACATTCCGATGGATATGCATTCTTGATTGCTCTCCGTTTGTTAGTAACTTGGGCTTCATTCATCGATAATGGAATGCACCATCTCTTGTGTTTTTGCTTGCCAGGAATTTATATTTCTCGCTTGAGTATTTTTGTCGTAGTCCCAATAGAGGAATCTACCTTGTGTTTTTTTTGGTGAACAGATGGATAACGTAGTTGCTTCAATGTATTCCGACACATGTGATTGTTCTCAATTTCAGTGCTCCACTTCCCGTCGCCTCTCTTGAATTTTTGTCTTACTCCTTATCTCAGTAGCACATTATGTCCTCCGCGAGAGTAAAGCCTCACATTTTGTGTTATCTTATCTGAACGATTTTTCACGCAACCCACCTCGAGCTTACGGGAGATTATACCCGTGTTGGTCGGTGGGCAAAACTCTTATTGATTCGTCGATAGGAAGTGTTTTTGTGGTTGTTCTCTATGCGTGCAGGTATCGTAAGTACACGGATGCGCTTCACAACGTCGGCGAGCTGGAGTGTTCTTATCAATCATTAACGGACGAACGACCATTGCTGTCGGAGCAGGGAGTCTTTATCTTTATTTGTCTTTTTGAGTTTCGCACTCTCAAATTTCGTATCGGATAGCTGAGCGGCGGATTAACGTCCATCGGGATTCCTTTTCTGCGACTTTTGGTTCGCTGCAGGATATTGGGCATGGCCACGTGGCCACCTTCCCAGATCAGCCTCCTTGCGGGGCGCGGAGAGGATGCTTATTAGTTCCCATTGTTTCGAGTGATTTACTCATTTGTTCGGTATTCATTGTCGTTCGGAGGAGTACTGGTCAGCAGTAGAGGAATCACGTTTTGAGATTTGTCACGAGACTAGATGCTATGTTCAATTTTACTAGCGTCAGGAGTCTCGTATTGCATGATGAGTTTGTGTTCAATTTGATCTCCATTTTCTTTTCTTTTCTATTCTGTTCTGCGAATGATAGCAGGCGTTTTCGTTATATGCTATCGCACTCAGTGTGCTACCTTGACATTTCGCAACTAAGTTGATATTGCAGTGTTCGGAGCAGTACTGGTCAGCGGTAGAGGAATCACGTTTTGAGAGCTGTCACGAGACTAGATGCTATGTTCAATTCTTACTAGCGTCAGGAGTCTCGTTATGCATGACGAGTTTGTGTTCAATATTGATCTCTGTTCTCTTTTTTATTCTGTTTTGCGAATGATAGCAGGCGTTTTCGTTATATGCTATCGCACTCAGTGTGCTACCTTGACATTGCGTAACTAAGTTTATATTGCTAGCTTTTTCTGGACGAATCATTCAGCGGAAGACCGGATCAGCGGCGTGAACGTGAAGCAGCACAGCTGAGTACTCGCGAGCACGAGGTGGGTTACCTACTCAGCAGGATGGGGAGATTCACGATCTAGGTCTAGATTAAGGTCACCGAACCACAGGAGGAAGAGAGAGGACTCAAGGAGGGGTAGATCACCATCGAGGAGTTCGGAGCGATCGAAGGATCGGTCGGATGAGAAAGGGAGACATGATCAACGTCGATCCAGATCTGCATCATCATCATCTAGCAGGCGAAGGCGGCGAAGTACATCGCGAGAGCGGGAAGATAAGCGTATTGAGTTCCCATATAAGAAACCAGCGCCCGGAAACAGGGCGTGGTTCACCGTCGAACTCCGTGACGAGCTCTACGCTCTACGTCGAGAGCTTGATAGATTACGGAAGCGGGTGGATAAGTTGTCAGATGAATTCAACACCAGCTCTAAACGACGTGCAGACACTATCAACGCGGACAAGATCAAACAGATGGTGGACACGGCTGTTCAAGAGGCATGGGCGGCGCAAGCGAAGAAGGTTGACGATGGAAATTCGCAGCAAGCGAGCCGTGGTAAGGGAAAGGATAACGAAGTCTCGAAGCTGACGACGGAGTTGAAGGTCCTCAAGAAGCAAATTGAGGATATGCGGGCTATGAAATACGACATCGCTTCCTTACAAGGAAGTCTGGCAAACTTGAAACCACCGCCGACGAGGCAGTTTATCTCGCCAAGGTAGATTGTACCTAATAGCAAGACTCCAGTCAAGAAGACAACACCAAAGCCAGCCGAAGCAGGACCAAGCGCCATGAAGAGGAGAAGGCAGCGAGTCAAAGATCCTCGAAAGAGTGTGCGGCGCTCATCTGCTAGACGCAGAATACTGCAGGGGAAACAAATCTCAGAAGACATGCTGAGCGCGTTACAGATGGAGGACCTCAAGCGGCTTTGTGCAATGCATAATGTGCGCTATAAAGGTATGCCACAGACACGTGTGGCTTTGCGGAAGATACCTGGTCTGATAATATCTGACACAGAGGATCTACTGGATAAAACTGAGACTGGAGAAGAAGTGAATGGAGGGAATCACGATGACGAGAAGACGGAGTATTCAGAGTCAGAAGAAGACGAGAGTTCATCAGAGGAGGTGGAGGTAGAGTACTCGGAAGGCCCGACCGCGACGGAAGATGTGTAGCCAAGTGCTCGTTAGCCACCACGATCGCAGTGCGCAAACTTACCTACTACTATCACGAGGAGTCTCGCTACACAATGTAGCAACTCGATTCGCAGTCTCATCAGAGATCGAAAGTGGACTGACTGCAGCACGATCAACAGGGCTTACAGACTGACCACTCTTGAACTAATGTGTAGAAGGGACATTAGCTGGGCTGTTAGAATGTACAGACTCATCAGCACATGTAAAGGTGACTGGGATCAGCTACTGACAGAAAAGGTGTGCGTCTATGTATGGTTATCGCCCTGGTGTAGACATTACTACATAGGAAGGACTGCTACGGGTGTTGACAGGAGGTGGAAGGAGCACGCAAGTGCTGTGCTACGACGTGAGAACAAGCAGCACATGAGACTCTACTCTTGGGTTGCCAAGTTCGGGATACATAAGTATGTATGTATCCCCATCTGGGCAAGTGATACCACTACAGTCGTACAGATGAAAAAGAAGTTGATCCAAAAAATGGAACCCTTACCTCAATACACAACACAGAAAGGCGATTGCAAAAACCGGAATTAACAATAGGAAGAGGCATCGTAAGACCACAAGAGGCAATTGCCAGAACAAGGTTCCTGATTCTCCAATCTTGTTTTCTTCGCATGAAAAAGTGTCTCAACTTTCCTGCCTCAGCAAACCAAAGGTTGTCATTGAATCTTTCAAAGGCAACCTCTGGGTTGAAAGCTGGAAAGTAATTAAAAGAAGATTTGGGGACAGTGTGGTTGAGATTAACGGTAAAAAACAACTATTAATAGATTGCAGAATGATATTTGAGAGCGGATGTTGTGCTGTTATTGCTTGTTGCGTTGAGACTCACTCCATGACCATTCAGATTAAGAGGAAGCTCATCTCCCTGCTGCGCGCACCATGGACGAGAGCTAAGCTATACGGGTATTCTTTGACGAGACTCATTAAGATGTACTCAAGCATGCGCCTGATTGCATCAAAGAAGAGTCGAGGCATACTCAGAGCATGCTTGTCCAGGGTTACATGTAAGAAATTTCAGATTAATATCTGGAAGCAGCTCATAGTACGACTTCCTTTCTCACCTTCCATTAATCTACTGCAGGTCAGGAAGACTTTCTCGAACTTGATTCAGGACAATATTTCACACCCTGCACTGACAATGAGCATGGAGAAGAGAGCAAGAGTAATGTTCGCCAAGCACAAAAGCGTTGAAGAGATTCTGCACAACCATAGAAGAATGATTAAGGATAGGCCTAATTGTCCCTGCTCAAAGTTTGATTTTCCGAAAGCAGATACTCATGTTTCCTTTCGATTATTTGATGTGACTACTGACAGGTTGCTGTGTAACGCGAAGAATGTGCCTATCTACGAGGGTGATGACTGTGAGCGACTGATAATCACAACTATAGAATCAACGCTCGCAGGTATCCCTAAAAGATACTGTCCCCAGATCACAGGATCAAAGGATTTTGGGTATTGCGTAAAGAAACAAGGAACAACTGATGGGGTAACTATGCGTACAGTCCTAAATTGGAAGAAGAAACTGAAATTGTTGATCTGCTCTCCACTGGACCGAAACCCAGGGGGAACTTATGTAAAGTGCCCCCAGGTATTATGGGACAAGATGAATCGCATGTTTTTGAATGTTCCTAACTACCAGATTGTTGACTCCACAATGCAGGATGTCCTTGATAGTAGTCAAGTATTGTATAAGAAGATGGGACTGATTAAGTTTGCACGCTGGAACATTAACGGATTATATGGGCACGCATATGTCATGCCAAAAGATAAGGATAACCTGAAAAGACGACCTATCGTCCGGACTTTTCAGGAACCTTCGCTTCATGCAAGCAAAATTCTGTCTTTACGAGAATATTACACCAAGGGTTTGGCATGATTGGGACTAACGAATTGGTCACAAGAATTGCAGAGATTAGCAAGAATGCAAGGAACTTGTTTGGCAATCAAGCTGAAGTCATCAGCGCCACCTTTGATGTAAAAGACATGTTCACATGTCTAGACCACTCTCACATCATGCGCGTCATGGACTGACTCATTTGTGAACACCTGAGAAGAGGTAAGACACACATAAGGATCAAGTTGCATGGTAAGAAAATAGACTTGGGAAAAGCAAACAGTACTTGGGGTTGGAAGACAGTAAAAATCGCTGACCTCCCCAAGTTACTGCAGTTTGACATTTCACATGCCTATTTTCTTGTTCAAGGAAAAATGCTCAAGCAGACACTCGGCATACCAATAGGAAAAGGGTCAAGCTCACCCATTGCAAACCTGGTCTGCAATTTTGATGAGCAGAACTGGATGAAATCATTGGGGAATGATGAAAGGAACATCACTGGTATCCATTTTGTTGACGATGTTTTCATTGTAACTGTGTGTTCAAAAGAAGATAGACAGATAACTATTGAATGCATTCAGCAGTTTGGCACTTGTTATCACAACTCACTAAAATTGGAAGAAACTACACACATCGATGATAAAGAGCAGAAGTATCTTGAAACAAACATCGTCAAACAGGAGAAAGGGCCCCTCTTGAAGTGTTTACACATTTGAAGAATCAGGAAACACTCCAAGGGTTTTTTTTTGGTCGGTTCCACACGATTAAACACTTCAAGAGTTTTGGTCCGTTAAAAACCAAAGAAATCACAGTACTAGGAACATTGCATCGCATTCTCACTAATTCCACATGCCAGTCAGATACAGTGAATATTATAAAATGGTTTTTTGTCGAAGCCCGACAGTTGCGATACCTGACGTATGTATTAAAACACGCAGTCTTAGCCATCAGGAGGCGGCGGATGAACAAAAAGACAACCGCAAAAATTCTGCGTTGGTTACAACTGCAGGTACCAGTTGAAAAGAAAAAGGCAGGCCGCACATGATTTCGATGGGACGGTAAATAAATAAATAAATAAGTTAATAAATAAATAAATAAATAAACATAATAAAGGCAGGACAACCCAACCGGTAATTGTCTGAGACATCAGCATCCAAACAGGTATAACCGCAACACCTTTAAGGAGCTCCTAATGAATCTGTGGCACTGACAACAACTGAGCTCACGGATCACGTATACTGCTGGCACGAGGGTTTTCCTGGTACCGGATCTCCACCACGGGAACTGGGACATAGGCAGGAACGGGAACTACGATACTAACGCGAAGGTTCTTTTCCTAGTACTAGATTTCCTCCGCTGAAAATAACTGTCACAGGATCTAGAACACAGGAAGGAACGGAATTACGATGATGCAGCTTCAAATGGATCAACGTCTGTTACGATGACAGAGGGACGTACAAGGGACTGGTGAATCACTAGAAGGAGGATGACAGTGGGTGACGAGACGCAGACTTGGAGCAACGGTGAGTAGGTCGAAACCTGGGACAACTATTTAAGTAGACAATGAGAGGATTTCTTCCCCTGAGTGGACGAGGCAGAAGGGCGATGCTGGTGTGTTGTTTGCATACCGGTATAATCTTTGATGTAGCACATTATGTCCTCCGCGAGAATAAAGCCTCACATTTTGTGCTATCTTATCTGAACGACTCTTTGGATGGTAGGAATTTGCATTCTCTCCTTTTTTGGAATTGGCTTTTGCGGCGAAACTTTTTGATCTGTATTATGTAGGTGCATCATTTTTTCATGTCGAATGAGTTGTACTGTATTCACGCTCTTCTGTCGGTTTTTCATCGATCTTTATATATACGTATATGCATTTTCTTGTACACAGTAAGGAAAAAGCTATTTCGGATCATCTCCCTCTGCGGACTCAGAATTACTTGGCAATGCGTGACTTTGCCAGTCTGGCTATGTGCTTGATCATTTTTAACAAGCATGCGTTCCTCCCTTCTCAGTTTTACTTCATCTCTTTCACGGATTACTACAAAAGTTTTATGCATGTAATGCGCTCCTTTCTTACGGAGGATGATCTGAACCGCTTCCCTATCCCTGTCCCTCCCTACCTTCTTTGTGTTCTTCCTTTAAGAGATCCTACCCATCGTCAACAGGATGTTGGTTCTGTTCCCTACAAAATGCGAATGTATAGTTTGAAGGAGTACTGATGCATAGGGCTTCTTGAACCTGACTCTTCTCGTCAGATTCAACAGATAGTTCATTCCGTACAAGTGGTCCCCGAATTCTTCGCATTCATTGTGCTGTGTCATTATGTAAAATCAGCTTCCCTTGTCTCTGAACGAGGTGGACTCATCTCACTACACACACACACACACACACACACACACACAGTCACACACACACACACACGCACGCCCGCACACACACACACACGCACGCCCGCACACACACACACATACACACAAACGCACACACACACG